>OX411247.1:6366484-6966484 GCA_948150575.1 Tinea pellionella | reverse complement strand
ACTCACACATCTGTGATCAATTAATCACAACTAGGATAGTAGTACTCGCCTTCCAACTTGGTGGTAACTTAATTAAAATATTATTGTTTTTCTTTATGTATTTTTATGTGATGATTATTATTTTATTTTATTTTTTTAACTTAAGTATTTATGTGTCCATCCAACAAACACGAATGCAAATATTTTGATCAACTTAATTTTTACAAATATTATAAAAAAATGCTCACTACTCAACATCCGTGACCAGTTAATTACTCAAGCCAGCTACTCTTCAGGACAACGCTCGACCGTTGCAGTCTTCTTCATTGATTCTCGCTCTCCCCATAAAATGGCAGCAGCTCAATAACAATAGTACCTACATGTTTTGATTGAACTATTTTCGTTTATTTTTTTATATATATTTTACTTTTTACTAAACAATATGTACTTCATTTATTTTTGATATTATAAAACGGAGATCTGAAGTGAGGGCGCAAGTAATTCACGTTTGTTTAGCTTAAACTACCACTCTTGTCACACTTGTCTAAACAAAGTGAGTTTGATTTCTTTATGTATAGATATCTAAGAATAATTCTGTCATATTCTTCTATTTCTAATATTTCTTTTCACAAAACTTTTACTGAAATAAAACTTTAATGTATAATGTAACTTTTTTTTTTTCCACTTAGTAAAATTACAAGAAGCATTTACTTGTAGGTCATAATAATAATAATGTAATAATAATAATAAAATTTCCTTCTCAAAATAATACGCTACATAATTATGGGAGACTGGTGTCGAAACTAGGTATTTGGCCCGTATTTCAGGACAGATAATTTGTAGTTATATTCAGGTTTGATTTTGAATATTTTATTGGTATTTTTTAAGGAATAAAACAAAAAGAAATCTTCTAATTAAAAAAAAGTAATTTATTTATTTAGTAGTAAAGAACCTCAGCAGGTGTATTTTCTTTAAAATAACGCGACGACGATTATTTTACCGTCTACGCCATTTTTCACCTTCCATTTAATTTCCATTTAATTTCCGTTTTAATGCAGTTTGAGCAATTAATTTGCTCTACGCTTGAAAATAAAAACAAGAATAAAACCAAGGAAGAAAAATCAAAGTTTTATGTCGGAATTTAAAAAAAAAAAACTTTTTGAGTACGACTACTATAATAATTTTTTATTCAACCAAATTTGAAATTACAGCGTTAAAAGAAGTTATTCAACTTTTTTTGGTCCGTTTCTATGGGTATAATTTTGCTAGAAATTTAATGGAAATTCTCCTAAAATGCTTCCGTGAGTTGGTCGGGGTTTCCTTAATTACATTCCGGATCTCCACTCCAAGGGTACGCCGTCAGTGACAATTTTTATTTGCATAATTTCTTACAAGCTACCTCATATTTACTTTTAAATTCTTCTTTAAATTTACTAACTTTAACTTTACAATAAAATTAATAATAATCCCTTTTACGCTTCATTTGAATATTAAATCACTTTTTAAAGCGACGCGTGATCGTCACTATAGCCGTCATCGTTAACTTCTCCCGTCCTCAAGTCTCGTGTACCTAAGCCGGCATCGCGGAGACGGCTGCTGCCTGCAAATTTCCGTTCATAAACCGGATTCAAGTTTAACATCTGCAGACATATGTGAAACTATAAGTCCTTTATAAAAAAAAAAAACAAGAACCAGACGACAAAAAAGATTAAAGAAATCGAGTAGATAAATTTCTTGTCTACCGTGTGCCAATTGAATGGAAAGAATAAAAGCTTTTCAGATAGATGTCTCGGATCTTAAAACAAAAAATCTCAACCCGTCCTTATCACACAGATACTATTAGAAGAAAATGGATATAGATAGACGTTCGAGTCGGAATGTTATCGGTAGTTTGAAGTACTGAAATCGTAGGGTCAATGATTTTATCTACTGATATTATCTTAGGGATTACAAATCACGATAGTTTGGGTTTATTGAATTGAATCGGGCTGGACTATAGTGCTACACAATATTGCTACAATTTCAAACTTTTTTTATTGCCTGTACTAGCTAATGTTTGTAACATTATAAATACATATAATACATTCAATGGAACTATTGATACCGGTCCTAATTTAGCGACGTTTGAACACAGGTCTTATGGATCGTGAGGTCCGCCCTCAACCGCTAGACCAAAGCCGCTTTCTTGTCTAAAAGATTTTTTCACCAGAAAAGTATTTTTATGAAATTTTTCTAAGTACATACTGCATATTAAATGAGTTTAAATATATATATCGTACCTCTTAAAATTTGTAAGTATTTGTTTATTTCAATTCCATTGGAGGCTGACTGATTATGATAATTAGCCGTGAGAGTACTAGCTATTATTATGAAGTAACACCTAGTTCTGTTTCGAGATGAGCTCGGAAGTCGGATAAAAGGAAGAATCTACACTGTCAATCTACGGTGCAGATTCGTCTACTCAAAACTGCATAGCGGCAAAGATTGTTGTTTGCACTTATTTGTGGTAAGAATTGCGTCCACTTACAGCTACTAACTATACTAGAGAGCTATAAAAAATTAACACAAACAAATGAAACCATACTGGTTGATTGGTTGGCGAAACAAAGGAAAAAATAGGGATTAGGGTAGCTTATAAAATGATATCGATTGCAAAACCCTATTGCAGCGTGGTTTCCCTTTGTGGTTATCCCTTGTGGAATGGTCACTAGTTTGTAGTTTAGTTTTAGTTTTAACATTTTATTGTGATCTACCCCTGGCAGCCTATGGAGTGCTAGCTTGTTCTCACACAGGCCTTTTTTGCCTGGGCCACATCCATTACCTGATCGTTTTTGAGGAGTTGACTAATCTGATGCTTATAGAAATATCCTGTGATTTAAGTTTTCCGTTCTATTCAGTTTTAGTGTACCTACATTAGTCCAGAGAAACAGAATTTCAACCTTATTTAGGTCTCAAAGCAAAACAATTTCTCGATATTTTGTTACTATAAAATACGTGTATAGGTATGTACTTAACATTTAACAATTTAACAAGGTATTCCTTTTGAATATATGTATAAAATATGTAGCTGACGAAAAAGTTAAAGATTAAACGAGAAAACTTTTATGTTTAATCAAAGAATATTTTTATTCGTAAGTAGGTATTACCTAAATACTTTTACTTTTTTTTTGAAAGAAATGTGGAAGTTTTTTATTTCTTTTACGTACCGTCTTTTAGTTTTCCGTCTGAAGAATGTCTCTTTTTCTAATAATAATATTCCAAATGTGCGTCGTTAACCTAGAATTAACCTGATATAGCGGAGGCGACCTGTAGACATTTTGTGGCACCAAGGCTTAAAATGTCTTATAAACATGTGTATAAGAATATAAGAGTATCTATAGATCTTCAACAGAAAACAATGTAGGTACCTAGTTCTTGCTAAGATCTCACAGCGACTGAGTTTCCGGTACATAAACCACGACTGAGGGGTTCGCCGATCGATTCCCGGTACGCTCAAACTAAAGTTGGATGTACACTGCGTCTGTTTCTTCTCTTCTTAGAAGAGAATGTTACTTGCACTTATACATATTTTTTTATTTCACTAAAAGTGGTACTTTAGAGGTACTCCTATAATTGAGCATTTTATTAATTTTTTTTTTTATAATTTAGACTAAAATAACATCAAAATATTTGATTTATTTTTAATCACTAACATTTACAGCGGGCTCTGACTCACAGCAGTTTTGTTAGGTCCAAGATTCGACTCAAATAGTTTACCTTATCTAATATATTTCACACAAATTTTAATACGAAATTTTAAATAATACCAAACTCCTTGTATTGCATCGTTTGATTTATGGATCATGATAGGCCGTTAGGAATAAAATATTGATACGATTTTGGGGAGAGGAAAATGTTGCTTCAGGCTATACACAATATGCAGGATAATGTCTTTGAGGTCGTATTTTGAAGCTTTTTATCCACTGAACATGAAGTAAAATATTTTATCCATACCTATAGATAGATTATTTGTTTTGACATTTCTTTTTCTTTTCTTTCAAGTCAAATGAGCATCGTAACAAACATTCAAACAAAACAAATACCATCTCAAAAGCGGCATTTTAAAGAGTGGTATGCAGACGGGTGGTGGTTATTAGCCCAGCCTTCCGTTCTGGGATTACCACTACTTTCTAATTTAACACCCATGACCGTGAAGACATGACATGAAGTGGCCAGGTATGCACTGGTAATCTAGATGGTGCACAATCATCTCCTCAAGACGGAATAGCGGAGACAACTGCTGCCTATAGAAATTTATCTTTAGTCAGTTGTTTCCGTTCATAGAACTCACTCTAGCTTAACATCAGACGGAGTGTTGTCATATTCTGAGCTCAATAAAAATATTTAAAATCCATTAAAATTGAATCAATCTCAACATGAAGGTACGTTGTAGATTGGTCTTGTAATTACATGGAACAGTATTAATAGTTTGATCCTAATATCTCTCGTTAAACACCATAAACTCAGTGTCTGATATAACTACGCTTAGCTTGACACTAAACTATTCAATATTCTGTGACGCTGGATAAGCTAATCTCATTGTGGCAGCAGCTGTTCGTACTACTAAGATAATGCATAGCAGTTGCAATATTTCAACTTAAGCGAACACACAATTCTGCACTTTATGTCGATGTCACAAATGCGAATTTTGTATCACAATAAATTGTTGCCTAATTTGTATTCATCTATTCGTGTCTGTAGCTTATAGTTTTCGTCGCTAAAGGTTCATTTTATGCTAATATCGTAATGTCGGTACTGTTTTAAGTTTATTATTAGATATGTGATTCGTGATATTTGATTCAAGGTTTTTTTTTTTAATTTCATTCAACATTTATTATTCTATGTAAATTATAGTAATGGTAGACAGCATCACTCTTGCCGAAACTATACGTAGCCAGTCTGTGCAGCTATTTGCATTAACCCGTCTAGCCAATTTATGTGTACACAGTGAAACATGATCGTGTCCAATTTAAACCCAAAACCGACGATGTTCCTCGCTTTGTCATGAAATTAGTTGAACCTTACCTTTGACTTCTTTTGAATCCGGCTCTAGCTCAAAGCAATTTAATTGAAATTAATTAATTTATTCTTGTTTAAAAAAATTAAAGTAATTTATCATAAACGTACTTTTACTTTTTTCTGCGAGATTAACGATAATAATTTGTCGAAATCAACCTCTGTTTATTCAGTACAAAATTTGCTTATTTATAATTAATTAAAGAGAGTCAAACAGGCATTTGAAGTATTATTGGACATTACCAAATTAGCATCATATCATATTGACCCAATGTCTAACACATAATTGGGGCTGTCAAGCAGCAGTTAATTGAATTTTTTGGGGATAAGTTCGGGACGGCTCAGGTTTTTTTTTATTATTAGGATTAACAATGCTATTATATTAATTTCTCACACAAAAAACCTATATAACATATTTAGTTGCTTAATAAACCGTTTCAATTTTGTCAAGATTGTGTGTGTACATCGGCATGATCTGTCTGTCTGCTCGATGTTGAACGGAAACATCTGCTACCCTCTGTGGTAGTAGTAACTAGTAATGTCTGCAGGCAACAGCCCCCTCCTCTATATGTCCGAGATGAGACGAATGTTTACCAGCCGAGCTAACAGTGCTCACTCTTGTTATAAACTGCTACTTCCAAACTGATTATTGATTTAAAATTTCACATCGTTCGCAATATCTGAATCGGTATATTAAATTAGAGTACTTACTTATTTATACCTACATATTTATTTATGCTCTAAAGTCCCGGCTGAAAATCAGCGCTACGACTGGAGCTTTGCGTCCTTTTGTCTATTCACACGAATTGTTCAACTGTTTTTGTTTATTTAGGCATTACCTTAATAATATAATCTGTGTTTAGACAAACAATAAAATTTTCCCTTTCTTCAAAACAATAAATTTTAGAATGATTATCATAGTTTATTAAAAAATGTCATATAATAAATGATAAATGAATAAATTAAATCAGAAACATTTATGTTTGTATAAAGTATTGGTCTCGAAGTTACATAATAGTACGTAAACAAGCTTACATCAAAAGCGCAAATTGCCGCCCAAACAATTCTCCAACTTCATCCGGCTCATTCCAAAGTCCGGTAGATAAATATATAATTAGACTAGATGGGATAGATGGACACTATTTAAGGATTAAAGAGATAGTTGTACATTTATATAGATTTTTATACGTTTGTATATATTTTTCATATCTTATGTATCTATATCTTTTTACAGTAATATCCTGTAGGAAGCTTAATGGCTAATAAATAAGCTTTTATGCAATACATGATCAGAAACGATGAACATTGGATGAAACAAAAATATGGCGGGCAGGAGTCAGGACGAGCGATATTACCATACCATAGACAAGTGACCAAACAACGTTACATTGGTGCCGAAATATTTGCAAGATTTGAAAACTTTTTTAATGAAATAACAGCGGTATCGCATTTATTTTGCTTTATTTACTAATAAATAAAAGTCATGCAATTTTACTTTTTTTTTCTCCATGGCAACGGTTTTAACTACATTGTTAAGTATTATGCATTGTCATCCAGAGGCAGTATTTTCCCCATTCCTTGACTGTATCCCCCAGTCATTTTCCACTTTGATTTATGAAACGATTCTCGGTTAAATCGCCCTCACACATTAACATATAGATATACACCTATTGTTATGGATATGTATACGTACTACATGAATATAGATATTATATATTATGTAGAATATTGTAGAATATAGTATTTTTTATATTTGTTTATTTCGAGAAAAAACAAAGACACGCAGCATAGTATAATATTAAACTAGAATGCGGACCATGAGCTAAAACAACTGCAGGTAGCAGTCACCTCCACTATTGACAGGTTGACAGTAAACACTACCCGGATACTTCCAAATCCCGAAACGCGATTAAGTCACTTTACAGGTGTTACTCGTACATTTGAAAGTAGTGGTCTACCCCAGGACGACAGACTGGACTAATAACCATCACCAGTCTAGTACCTAACACATTTCTCTTTTTTTCCTTCTTTGTCCTTCATAATTAACAAATTAAATACCAATTATAGACAACATTTATAAAACGTGATTACGAGCAATAGAAAAACATACGGTAGATACAATTTGATCATGAATATTAAATTTGAAAATCAAATAACTTCTTTCCCAGGTGTGTCGCCGGAAGGGTGAAATAAAATTAGAGGCAGTCAACATTGCAAAAATTGGCACGAGTCTAGCCGAGACGTCTGTGCTTACGTCCCGTCGAGCTTTCACCTTATTTGTAAAATATGAAATAAACAGGGTTAGTATTCATTACAATTTACTTGAATTTTTTTATTGCAATACTTACAATGAAATACCTACATTAATTTCGTTTAGTTAACAGCTTGTGTGGTAGTCGTTAACGCGCTAGTCTGTTACGTGAGTTCAATACCAGATCCAATCAAATATTATCAAACCAAACTCACAGGGATAGGCAGTGACAACGCCACTTACCATGATCCAGGCACAACTCTCTCCCACTTAATTTATAATATAGTAGATGTAAATAAATAGTTTTTAGAAAAAGTATTTGCTTCGAATCTGACCTTATTCTGATGTACGAGTGTATTTAATACTAAAAAAGTTATTTTTATAGATAACAAACTCTAAATTCCTCTAAATCCTATCTGCAAATCCAATTATACATGTGTATTGTGTATAGCGGACGCGTAAAAACACATTAAAAATGTCATAAAAATAAATCCAACGCACCCTACCCTTCCATTTGAGATACTTCAAATATGCCGATTCAATTTTTACTTGCAATGGAAAAGGAGCCAAAGAGGGACATCGGTGAAATATATATTTTTTAAATCTAGATACATAAGATAAATATGTTTACCTGAAAGCTAAGAGATATCTAAGAAAATCTAACTAAAGAAGTTATTTTACCGTAGTTTCGCCGAAACTCAGAAAGTTACCTAAAACTTTGGAGGTGATCTAACAAAAAATTACTCATCCCACTGAATCATCGCATCCTACAAAAATAAAATAAAGAATCTCGAAATACATTTTGTTTACTCATTTTATCAAGATAAAAGTATCCCTGGCAAATGCATTCTCTAAAAAATATGAAAATTAAAAGATACCTAAATATAATTGTTCAGTTCGCAAGTTCCTTGATAAACTCATTTATTTAAAAATATGTGCAAAAAGATCTTCTTTCAATATATAAAGATATATTCTGTAGACACACTGACGACGCGACGCCACTCATAGCTACGAGGGCACTAAACACTGCTTTCTGCGACTTTTTTAAATACCTATATTAAATTACTGCTTGTATCATAGGCACTGGGCAATCAAAGCATAATATAACAAAAGAAGAATCATAACTTGTTACATTGGTACCGGTCAGCGAGAACAGAATACGGGACACATCGATCGTGAGTTCACGCCCTCTGCAGCTATACCACGACCGCTCAAACCGACCGTTTATCAATCTCGATCTTCCAAGTTCCACCTGGTTATATATCTGACAATTTTTCTTATTGGGTCCTAAATTTCAGACTCTACAGCTCCTCGTTCGTATTGATATAATTAGAATCTTATATCTATAGATATACTCGTATATATCTATTAGGTAAATAATAAATTTCCATTTAAAATTTAGATCTGATCTTTAAGTTAATGTAAAATAGGTAAATCAGAATTCATCTGTATACAATAGGTGTTTAAAAATAATTAAGTTCTAAGAAAAATGTAACATAAGGAAATCGAACAAATTAACGACTCCCGGAAACAAATCAACACATTCTCTATTTGTCTACCCTTTTTTTATTAATTATAAACATATTAAGCGTGTATATGTATATCTTTATCAATCGAAGCATGTCACACGTCATTAGAAACAAGTTCAAGTAGCCGATAACCACAAGACGTGTGCCAAGATCCGTCCAATGTTATCTGACCCCATAGGCTCCCGGGTGGCATGTTTCCCGTACTTACTGAGTGAAAGTCCGGTTTTATAACCTGATTGACTGGTAGTTCTGTACGTTATTGTCTCCTAATAACGTGATATTTAGTTGTGATGATATGCCTTTTATTAATAATTGGGAGGGAAACGAGAGACGAGATTAAGTGAGCGGCCGTGGAGACGGACTTCACAAACGATGAGACCCATGTTCAAACCTCGCTAAATTCTGACAGACTCACAGATAGTTTTGACACACACATGCACACCTGTACATATACGCATCATAATTTATATAGATCTTTTTAATTCATTACTTATGTAAAAAATTGCTACTCAAAAAATCAGGCAGCAACGGTCTGTCGTTTCATTAATTAACCCGTAACGAGCTTGTTAGTAGTAATTTGAAATTATATCTTAACGTACAAACTTGTGTGTTGATACAATATTAATATTAACTTATAATTAGTTAAGTTGGATGGATTTTGAAGGCACGAGGTTTTGTATTATTTTTAGAATAATTAAGATAAATGTGCTGTGATATGACTTTATTGACTCTATGATGTCGATACTAATATTATAATACAAATGTGAGAGTATGTTTGTTTGTCGTTCAATTTCGCTTAAATGGTTGAACGAATCTGAACTTTTACAGAAGAGTTATGGGCAAAAACGTGTTATAATGCTTACTCGGTTATAGAATACTTTTTAACACTAATTTAGATACTTGTAAAAATAGAACAGGAAAGCTAAACACCTAAATTATAACCTTAATAAACTAAATAAAAATAAAAACGATCCCCTAAGGTTTAAGGAGTCGAAATTCCGGATCTGCCCGGGATTTGACTGGAATACATTGCATGGATAATAAAAGAAAAGCGTGACTTGTCAGCTAATAAGACTTTCTCACCCATTACCTTGTTTTTTTACGTATTTTCATCAATGCAATACAAGTCATCCCTAAAGCTGGTTATGGCAACTTCTGCTCATTATTTGTATCACAGTGCTAAGGTATCCCGAGAATTTATCATTTGACCGAAAGATCGTTAATTAAAAGTTGCGAAAGCTCGTTGTTACGGGGTTAGGTGTCGAATTCCAAAGCCTCAGATAATGACCAAAGTTCCTAACTGCTAGACCACGTTTAGCCACTTTTACTTAGCAATAGATATAAAATAAAATGTTGTTATCTTCTGTGAAGAATTTTCTTTAAACATTTGCACTGTAAATTTCTATTATCACATCTCGGAGGTCTCAAGTTTTAATTAAGTTATGCCATAGTTTAATTCACTTACCATGGCGGAATTTCTTTGTTCTCTTCAAGACCGGATGGGGTTGCCAGAGTGTCTGCATCGCCTTCTGTTTTTCCTCCGGGGTGTTCGGGGATTACTCGCTCAATAGTTGTCACCTCTTCGATGTCCGAATCGATGCCTTGAGCAAAGTCCATATAAAACGACTCCCGGGAATCACTCGACCCACGACGGAGTTTTAGCGACAAATCAGGTGAACTGTCGTCCATTTTTATAACTTATAAATTCATAAGTTCACAAATTACCTTCAGTTTAATGTTTGTTTAACCCATTTTTAAAACCTTTGGAAAAAAAGTTAATTTAAATAATCTTGGTCATTATCATTAAATTAGTCTATTTAAGATGTATGTTCCTACCACTGAAGTTAACCTATCGTTTAAAAAAAATCTGTAGCGCCTACAACTGTACCAGTACATTAAAAAGGCCATAAAAAGAGCGGACACCGACGCGTTTCCTAGAACAATAGCAATTTATCTTCCCAGCAGTGATACAAAAAGAACAAATTCGGCGTCAAAAAGGAACAATGACCTGTGAACCATTTCCTATTCGGACCTTCCCTAAAATCGACGCGGGCTTCCTGCGGCGTTAATAACCGGCTGTGGATCACGCACACACGCAAGCCTCACTAAAATCTATGTGTTTAGCTAATGTTATCGTCATTCCGATGATCGAAGCACCGAAGCACGTACTGTACACAGTATAACCCTTTTAGGGCAAGGTGTTGTTATAAACACAAAATACGCGGTTACTGTACTAATGTATATTTAATTATTTTTATGAGTTTTTAACTGTAGTTATAATGATGATAGAATAGATAGGTACATATAAATAAAATAATTATATACCAACCTATCAATCAATTACGTAGGTACACAAAGTACACTAAATAATAACAATCATGAATAAAAAAGATACAAAATATTAAAACTCATACATTAATTCATAAGTTACACAGCATGAATGCAGATATTAATCATACCACCGGTCTCTGGAAACAGTAATGCCCAAGAATAAATAAATATACTTATTTACAAAGGGACAATCGGGCGATTTCGACGCTAGACACGCATTCGTACCGGTAAAGAAACGTACGAGTAGTTGGTAAAATTGACAGAATATTCAACAGAGTAGTCACTCACACAAGCACACTGTATACTACACACAAAACACGTGTCGGCGCGAAACGTAATGTCGAGATCGAGCGTAGCGCCCCCTAGCGACACGAGTACGCCCGACGTGTACTCGCGCGCGTTTGCTGGAACGCACGACTGTCGCTCTTAGTTGAAGCGGGAGGGCGGGGTGCACCCTCGGACAGTGGCGCACGCGGGATCAATCTGCTGCCTTCTTCCGGGTGCTCACTCTGCAAACTCATCTCGATATTTTGCAGAAAATGTTCTTGAATTCATGACCTCTTTTTCAATTTGGAAAATCTTACTTTTCTTAAAAATATTTTTTTCAAGTTCTTAATTAACAATAAAAGGAGAATGCCCAAGAAATAGGCCCACTTTTTTCACTAATTTGTCATTGATTTTTAGTTTATTGTAGGCAAAATAATCCACATTAAGTATCATCAATTTGAATTTTTCTAGCCGGGTTATTGAGTAAATGATATGTTTTTAAGTAAAATAAAATAGGCACCTATTAACGAAAATAATATATTAATTATATTTTATAAAATTGTTTTGTTAACAAACTAGTTATTTTAGATATCAAGTGGGTCCAAAAATTGAGATTGTCCCTTCAAAACCGTTTAATAATATTTGCATTTATACGAAAATAAATAGTACTATTTTAATGTAACAGAATAAAGCTTTAATAATAAATAATTTTAAAGTGTGAATTTCACGAGTGTATTCCCTAAATCGTTTTTGGGGACTAATCCAATGCGCAGTATGGAATGTTGAACCTAATTTGTGAGCATTGATGCACTTATCATTGAATTATTATAGAAAAATAGAGCTTTAGATTTTCCAAAATAAGGCATTAACTTACGGGCAGTTTAAAAAATAATAAAAATATAATAATAATATTTTCATGTAGAAAGATTTAAAATATATTCTTAATATTAAATGCTACAATTAAAAAAACAATATAAAAATTGAAAAGAAAAAAATTGTGCATTAAATTTTCATCATAATTTAATATAACAAATTCACCATTTGGATATACCAAAAAAAAAATTGTTAAAATCATCACAGTAGGCAATTTAATAACAAAGATAATAAATTAATTTAATATTTCCTAAATAAATCATCACAAACTTATTTCTTACATCATTACAAACCAATTATTAATTTGAGAAGCTAAATCTGCCGTCCTGGGGTAGTACCACCACTTCCGAATGTAACACCCGTGAAGTGACCTTGTAGCGTTTCGGGAATAGTTTGAAAGTAGCCAGGTATAGCGAGAGGAGTATGCACTGTCAATCTAAGATGGTACATGCTCGTCTCCTCAAGCCGGCATAGTGGAGGCGACTGCTGCCCGCACAGGTTTCTCTGTAGTAGCAGTTGTTTCCATTCATGGACCGCACTCTAGCTTTACATCAGGCGGAGTGTTGTCATATGCCGAGCTACAATAAAAAATAAAAAAAATCAATATTATACAGATTTTTTTATTGTAGCTCGGCATATGACAACACTGCCTGATGTAAAACTAGAGTAAGGTCTATAAACAGAAACAACTGCACCTACAGACTCACCTCTGCTATGCCGGCTTGAGGAAACGAATGTATACCATCAAGATAGACAGTGCACACTCCTCTCGGTATACCTGGCTACTTACAAACTGTTCCCGAAACACGACGAGGTCACTTCACAAGTGTTACATTCGAAAGTGGTGGTACTACCCCAAGACGACAGACTGGGCTAATAACCATCATCTGTCTGCCTAAGGAGTTAATTGAAAAAAAAAGTACAAATCTCAGACAAATGTGTTAGTAAAAATCCCTAATCAAAATAATCATCAATATCAATATCAGGATTAAGAATATCATCTCCAAAGGGAGATAAATCAATTTGATCCAAAATTAAGTTCTCACACATTTCTTCCAAACCAGTTTCTCCTATAAGAATAGCCCCTTGAAGTTTATCATTTTGTAAAACAAGTTTTATATACTCTAAATTAGGCGTAGTTCTTAACAGAATCTCATAATCTCGACCTAAACCTTGCCCATTATATTTACCTAACAAAACAATCCTAAAACCAAATAAAGTAGTACAATGAGTAAATAATTCAAAGCAAAAATCTTGTAAGACTTCATCTTTAATAATTCTTGCATGCATGGCTTTAGCGGCCATCGCTGCCATCTGTCTTGCTTGTGTCCAAAGTCGTAATTGAAACCATTGAGGTGAGTGACTCCAAGACGCCGTAGCCACATCTCCCGCGGCAAATACATTTGGTATTGATGTCTCTTGATATTCATTAACAGCTAATCCGCCATCTGATGCAATTTTTGGTTCAAAATCCCAAGTAAAATTCACTGCTGGTTCGACACCTGTTGCTGATATAACAAAATCGCAATCTATTATGATTCCATTTGATAATGTTACTTTCAATGGAAATTCATTATTTTGTTCAATTACATTTTCAACTTCAGCTTTGTAAATTATTTCTAATTCTTTTTTACCTCCATCAACTTTAATTCCTTCAATCTTTTTATACCAATCAGGTCCTAAAGCAGCAGATTTTAAATCTTTATTTAATGAAACTAAAGTGTCTTCTTCTGTAAATATGTGTCTTCGTAAGGCTGTTGCCTTTCCTGGATGATCTTCGTTTGTTTTAAAGGTATCCTGGAAAAATTGCGCAGCACCTGGGTCTATAAAAGTGGATGAAATATAGTCATCCCGAATTACCCATATTTTTTCTATACCATTTGTAGCATGTACTATTTCTGATGCTATACCACCATTTCCAACGATGACCATCTTACGCCCATTCTTAAGTTTATCTTGAAATTCCTTAACAGATTCCGTGTCTCTTATACCCAAGATTCTATTACATGTTTTAGAAGCCGATATTAATCTAGGCACGCCTCCAGTACATATACAAATGACGTCATAATCGATAACTACTCCCCCATCAGTTAATGCCTGTTTTTGTATAGTATTTATATGCTTTAATGAATCATAAACTATTTTAAGGTTAGGATGAATTTTCTGCAGAGAACTCGCCTCGGTTTCGTTAACATCGAACTTTACGATTGTTTTAGCATAAAAACTCACATTACTAACATTCTTCACCAAAGATGAAGCAGTTATAATCACAAGATCTGCCTCCGGATGTAAGATTGCAAGAGTTTCAACACAAGTCACTCCGGCTATACCACCTCCCACAATCAAATATGTAGTTTTAACTTCACTCATTTTAAAATATTAATTATTATTATACTATATAAGTAACATTACCTAGCAATAAACAGTCTAAATTAATTTAAAATACTCAAAAGCACAACGTTATAGAATGTAAACAAACCGCTGAGTTTAAAATGTCAGATTTGACAATATTATCTAACTTGGGGCAAAGCTTCTTCGCGTTAAGCATACAATTATTTTTAGAAATAATTGAACTACAAATTATTGTCATTATTATACTGAATATTATCTGAACTCGTTCCAAAATATAACTAATATTAACAAATCAACGTTTTTGAAAAAATTGAAAAATGACTTTGCTTTGAATAAAACTACAACTTTAAAAACAATACCGTCAATAGTGTCAGATTTGGTTCATCGATATTTTTGTCGTGGAGAGGGATGTTATTGTTTTTCATTAATTGATTAATATGGATTCACAGTAATTATTTGATAATTCTAATAAATAAGAAAAATAGGTGAAATTCGGTAATCAATGAATCATGGCTTAATATATTATGTGATTGTACTATAGATTTTATATTTACAAAATGAAATTAATATTTTTATATTCTGTGCCTGTGGTGCTGGTTTTGTTATGGTATTTATCTTTTATGTGGAGTTTGTTACATTTAATAATACTAACCGTTTGTTTATTTGTAAGTGCGTTTATTCTCACCCTTTGGTGCCATGTCGCTTTATCATCTCCTCACCAAACCTCCCTATTTCTAGTCGACAAAGTAGAGAAAGACATCCGCCAACTCATTGATATGTTAAAGGTAAGTTTTAAAAAGTAAAAATCATAACTTCCTTCATTTATATTTTAAAATAATTTTAATTAGATTTAAATTCATTTTGTGCTATTTATTCTTTAATAGATGCAAAGTTGAAAGAAATATACATAAATACAGTATAATTTAGCACCACCTTTATTTTTACTTATAGAGATACTAGGCTCTTTTTTCCACCTTAGTTTGCTTCAATATTAACTTCACACTAGTACTAGACATTTAAATTATTACTTTTAGGAAGAACAGAATAATTGGCCACAATCAAACAAAAGAACACACCTACCAGTGATATTTGGCAGAACAGTTGATGGCCAATTACAACAACTACTAGACTATATTCTAAGAGATTTCTTAACAAAATGGATGAACGAACTTGCTTACAAACCTGAACCGGTTGTGGATAAATTCAAAGAACATTTATGGACAGGAATTAAGAATTTACATGAAAGGTTGCTAAGAGTCGATGCTGAAAGACTTATTGCTAATGAATTGGTTATAAGAATCACTCATCATTTTGAACGGATAAGAATAGCACAGAGTTATGCGTAAGTGTTTAAATAAGTATCTACCTAATAAAATATTTTATAAAACAAGAACAGTTTACACTTGTGGACTCACAACTGAGAAACCTCTATGTTTAAATCATTATTTAAAAAAAAAAGCAGTTTATGCTGTCTAGCTCTTGGTTAAAATTAGTCCGGATTAAAATAATCAAAATAAACTAAGCCAAAGAAAGCAGCATAAAATTGTTTAATTTTAATTAAATACTATATATCCCCGTGTCCCGAAATTTAAAAGGTTTTCAACACTGACTTCTTAATCAGATACAAAAAAAATCTATGTCTTAGTTTTCAAGATATAATGAGTATTTGCTTAAAAGTGATGAACATCAAAGAAGCAGATTTGAAAACACATCATCACTCTTTTTGATCATTTCAGGACAACTTATATTTGTATTTCTAAATAATCCTATAAAGTATCTCAGAGCAATACAGCGTAATTTTTTTAAATGGGACAGTATGGGGCGATCCGAAAGCAAAGGAGATACAGGAAAACTGTCTTAGAAACTATTTCTCTTGCTCTTTTTTATGAAAACAAAGGAGAATGCCCATTCGCCTAAAAGAAATGGGCCCACAATTTTTTCCTCGAGTTTGTCGATGATTTTTGGTTCATTTTGTAAACGAATAAAGCTACATTCCTTATCACCGATCAGTTTTAATTTTTTCATCCGGGTTATTGAGTAATTAGATGTTTTCTGATGCAACATTTGAGGTTATTATTATTTTAAATGCTTTAATAATTGAAGATATCTGTTTTTTATGTAATTAAACATTGTTTTATTTTTGGTAAACGATGTGTTGATATAAATAAAACTAATTAATAAAAAAATAATATATTATTTCAGAATATTGTTTTGTTACCATATTATTAGGTATCAAATGGGCCCAGAAATGGGCATTCTCCTTTGGCATCTAATGTGAGCATCAGATTACTTACAAATTGTATGGGAATACATTTCATTAAATTTCACTAACTTCTGCTGCTCTGATTTTTTCTTACGATACAATGAAATGATCCTTACACGAAACTGAGTCAAACCGCGTCAAAAATTTTTTTGACCACAATGTCTCATTTTTATGGATAACTCAAGCTTGACCAGAAAAATTACTATGCCAAAATCGTTTTCATAAAAAAAGAGCAAATTGTTTCTAAAACAGTTTCCCTGTATCCCCTGTGGTATACTGTCCCAGTTAAAAAAATTATCCTGTATATTATACTTTTTTTCTTCAGTATAGAGCACAATGAGAGACCAGTATTTGCAATATCACCGCATCTGATGTCTTATGATACGGAAATACATTACTTAAGGCAAATAAGTGATTTAATTATCATATTTTTACTACCAAGAAGTTACTCATTGAATCCAGCTACGCATCTTATTAGAGAAGTTGTTTCTTGCAAAAGTATGTTGCTTTGTTCTTATGTAACACCTAATTTTTATTAAAATACGTGTATGTTTGTCACGATTATTTTTTTTTTCTTCCATTTTTTTCTCTCTTATTGTGTACGATGTGGCACCTAAAGGTGGATCATTTACCAAAAAATTAATCAACTACTATTAAGCATGATTTAATGATTCCCACCACTGGTCGCCCTTAAAAATATAAAAATAATCAATAAAATTCGATTACCATTTAAAAAAAAACTAAATAATTTAATTTAAAAAATTATCTAAAATTATTATTTATTATTTATAATAAAACAAAATATTCTCTTGTCTTTATAATTGTTTTAATTGTTTAATAATTTTCACTGAACTGTGAATTTCAGTATTACAACCGGCCATAGATTTAATAACAGATCCAGATTATATAAACCAAAAAATAATTCAGTATTTGGAGCAGCAAAGAGAAGTCGACGCCATGCAAATAAGAACACATGAGTATGCAAAAACATTCGAAGATTATATACGATTAATAAATAGCTGTGATAAAATAGATACATTAAAACGTTTGCGGTGAGTTGCATAATGCTTTCCACATCAATTGTTATTTGGTTTACAATTGACTCATAAGAATTTTATAATTACATGCTATTAATTGTTAGTGAAAACTTTATAACAGTAATTTTAATATGAGCTATGTTTTTATTGTAATAAAGTCCTAATCTTAAATATTGTAAATATTTAATAGAGCAGCATATTAGTACCTCTTTACTAGTTTTTCGATTGTTTTAGCTATGATATAGTAACACAAATAATGCAAGCAACGACACTTCAAAACGTAAAAAGGGCTCGGGGCATAGACATTGATAGCATGGAAAAAGGCGGCAACCCACACAATATTAGCCGTCAGCAAATAACAGAAGCGAGAAAATTAAAAAAATATATATCACAACTGCAAATTGCTAAAGACGAGTGTGAAACTGCATTAAAAAAACTGGGATGGGACGGTGCATTTCCCACTATTGATTCTGATAAGGTATTTTTTGATTTTTATTTTATGCCTGTACTAAGTTAGTGCATGTATCACAGGCGCTGACCGACTAAAGTACATGTAACAAAGTTTCATTGGTACCGGTCAAAAAAAAATTTTTTTTTTTTTTTTTCAATACAATTTTTACATTTGTAAACTTAAACTATTTGCTGTTTTAGAGCGCATTTTATTTATTTTTATTAAATTAAGATGTAAATAGAACTAAAAACGACAACAAGCCTTATATGTGATGTCGAGGCGTGACAATTGTATTGTATTGTGTCAAGCAGCAAAGTAAAGTTGTATTGCGGCGATTTTTCATCATAATTAAATATGCCTTTTTCTATTTTTTTTTTTATTGTAGCTCGACATGTGACAACACTCCGCCTGATGTAAAGCTAGAGTGCGGTCCATGAATGGAAACAACTGTTACCACAGAGAAATCTCTACGGGCTGCAGTCGCCTCCACTATGCCGGCTTGAGGAGACGAGCATGTACCATCTAGCCTCAGGCATATTGCATCAGACATTTTTTAAATTGATTATATTGATGTTTGTTTTTATTTTAGACATTACCACTGCATAAAATACTTGAAAGCGTATCAGGTCGTAGATATTTATCGATGTTTTTGGAAACTATGTGTTCACAAGGTTTGGTCGGTTATTGGGTCGCAGTTGAGGAGTTAAGACATAGTCCAAGAAGTAGTTGGCATCAACTCGGAGTAGAAATATTCTATACCTACATTAGATCTCCTAGTGCTGAAATTAAAGTTGATAAGGTATGAAAAAGAAAATTATTCATTTGTTATTAGTAAATGGTAGGTACTTCTATGGAAGATCCTATTAAAGCATGCTTGTATATGCTTCTTCCTTTTGAAAGGGATAAGTGTATGCAATAAGTCTAGTCGCCATCACTATGACTTTTTTTACATGGGGAAATTCATTTACGGATTTTCTGACCCTAGACGAAGGGCCAGGGGTGTGTCGAGTTCCCTCCGGTTGACGTGTACCGACTAAAACCCCACGGTGTTCTACCCGGTCGCCGTGAGGCGGAGTCACGGGCCCGCGAATGTCAGTAAGCGGGCCCCTCGAGTAACCATCACTATGCTTGCTCAAATTTAAACATTTAATTATTTTTCTTAAAGGAAACAAGAAAAAGGATAGAAGCATTCCTCTTAGGTGATAAAGGTCCAGAAGTATTTTATGAAGTTCAGGAGACTGTTGTGGACACCATACAGGAAAAATATTATCCCTCTTTTGTGTTGAGCGAACAATACAATGCTTTATTGAAGAAACTCGCTGAAGAAGAAGCTGATGAAGGTATTATTGAAATTTATTTGATAATTTAAATATTAAATCAAGTTAGTATACAGATAAAATGAACTCTGGGATCTCAGAAACACTTTAATAATAACTCGAAACAAGATCCCACTGTCACCTCATACCTTCGCCTCCTCCATTCTCATTCACGCATTTCACTCTTCATTCCATTCGCTCATTTCACTCTTCATTCCATTCGCTCATTTCACTCTTCATTCCATTCATTCATTTCACTCTTTATTCCATTCATTCATTTCACTCTCCACCTATTCGCACATTTCACTCTTCATTCCATTTACTCATTGCAGTCACTATTAGCTCCACGCCCCGTTCGTAATTCGTAATAATTAATATTTTCCATAGACTTTAATATAGAAAGATCACCAATAGAGGACAGACAATCATCAAATGATTCAGTATCTTCAGCGGATAGTGTGGGTGGGGGTTGTGGTCATCTAACCAGTCATTCCACATATGCTAAGAGAAAACTTGATCAGCTACAAGAAAGACATAATATTAAAGCTCAGGTATTACTGTGTATTACTTAAAAATTAAATAAATGTTAAAAGGAATTAGAAAATCCCATCTTAAAATGTCATCTTTATACAGTAACCATAGTGTTGCCATATTACTTGATCAAATTAACGATGGTTTTAAAAATGACGACATGTGGCAGCTGTACAGTCAGCATCTTAATAATTTTTGGACGTGTTCATTTTATTGTATAAAGTAAATTAAACAAACTTAAAAGAACGCATATTTTTTTGCTGTCCACTCATATTGAGCGAGATGCAAACATATGTACCGTTACTTTCAATCCCACTCTTTATTCAACCAAGTAATAGTGTTGTGTCTTGACTAATTTAAATAAAAGTCTCGATAAAAACAAATTGTTTATTTCGATATTTTTGGGACCTCAATTAAAAAGAAAAGTAAGCCATTGAACATAATAATAATCCAAATTATAATAAATATATAAAAAAATATTAATATTTGTAGGCATTAGCAGCATTAAAAGTTTCTTTAAAACCTGATTCTCGAGCGTTATCAATGTTAACGCGTCACGTGGAGAGATTGTCTGGTGAACAACGGCGGTTGGAGGCGCATCTAGCACGAACTGATACTTGGGCTGAACATTTAGGAAGATGGAGAGCTACTGTACATAGTGCCGAGGTAAAATCACTTTACAAGAGAGCGTTTTGCAGATGCAGATTTAAAAAATTACATCCTACGTGACGTCAATTTAGGGATGAGTGTGCACTGTCAATCTAGATGGTACACGCTCGTCTCCTCAAGTCAGCATAGTGGAGGCGACTGCTGCCCGAACGGTTTCCCTGTAGTAGCAGTTGCTTCCATTCATGGACCGCACTCTAGCTTTACATCAGGCTGAGTGTTGTCACATGCCGAGCTACAGTAAAAAAAAATCCCTTTGTAGATAAGGTAATGTTGATTTATAATTAAATGTACCAACTTGATAAAATAATGCATTATTTTTATTATGATGGTATTGTTATAAACTTGGAATACTTGCAGATAATAGATGAATCTAAACCACCGCAATTTGTAATAGTGGTTCACATGGAAGAGGAAGAAACGAATGAGGAAAGACCGGAAGGTATCACCACGGGATGGGTGTTGCTGAGAACTTTAAGTGAATTTCAAGTTAGTGTTTTCTTTCGATAATAATTTTACGAGCGGCCATGGTCTAGCGGTAAGACGTGTGAACTCACGATCAATGAGATTCGAGTTCAAACCTCGCTACATACTATCTGGTACCAATGTAACTGTGTTTATATGCTTTGGTCGGTCAGTGTCTATAGGCACTATTAAAGAGTGGTAGGCAGACTGATGATGGTTATTAATTAGCGAAGTCTACCGCTGGGGTAGTACCACCACTTTCGAATGTATCTCCCGTAGTGACCTTGTCGCGTTTAGGGATCCATTTGGAAGTAGCTAGGTATTGTGCACATTCGTCTCCTGAATCCGGCATAGCGGGGGCGACTGCTGCATGTAGAAATTTGTCTGTAGTAGCATTTGTTTACGTTCATGGACCGCACTCTAGCTTTACATCAGGCGGGCTGTTGTCATGTGCCGAGCTACAATAATAAAGATATATATTTTTAATATTTTAGGAATTACATCGTAAACTGAGGCCTATGTGTTCAGAATTAAAAAATATTGAATTACCGTCGACTTCTTTTAAATTTTTATTCGGAAAGAATGATAAGAATTCTTTAGAGAAAACCAAATTGTTAATACAAAAATATTTAGAAGTGAGTATATGTTATATGTTTATATAGTATGTGTGTAACTGTTTTGGGATATAATTAGTAATAGTACTTCTAAGGTTGTACAGGGTAAATTTTTTAAGTGGGCTTTCATGGCCAAATCCTAAACTATAAGAGACAATTTGTTAAAAATCAACACTTTTCTTTGTTTTGCCGTATATCATTACTTCCCAGAATTTGATCCTTATCGGGAACACTATCGGAAGGTGCAATAATACAGTGTTGTTTTTTTTTTTTCAAAATCAACAGGTTCGATTCCTGGTCGGGAAAATGGATTTATCAAAAATCTAATAATGGAGTTTTAATTTTTATCAAAATCGGCATCGAGACTCCTTTCAGCATTTTTCGATATCTCTTATAGTTTAGGATTTGGCCGTGAAAGCCCACTTGAAAAATTCACCCTGTATACAGGCTGTTTTTTTTTTAAATGAAACAGTATGGAGAAATCCGACACCATAGTACATACTATACATAGTAGGTATGACAAACCATTGTGTTAATGACTAACATCTGCTACTAAGATTTTTATTCTTCTGATACAAAGAAATGATTCCTACATAAAATTGAGTTGAACAATATTAAATTTTTTTTGACCAAAACGACTCATTTTTATGGACAACTTAAACTTACTATGCCAAAATTGTTATCACAAAACAAGATCTAACGGTTCCTTGAAAAGACAGTATTCCTGTTTCTCGTATGGTTTTAGGTTTCTCCATACTGTCCCAGTTAAAGAAACCACTCTGTATATAAAAAGTTTTCTCTCTACCTGGCCATCATCCACATGATGATCCTCCTCTTGGTCCATCCTGGTCATTAACCCTCCCCTTTTGATATATATCAAGAAATAAAAACTTTCTTATAAATATTTAATTTTTATTTCAATTATGTTACTCAAAAGTCCACAATTATTGGAGCGTGTCCTTCTAGAACGTCGACGAATAGTGAGACTTACTATATTAATAATAAAGTCCACATTCCCTTCCAGTACGTATTAAAAGATGAAAGATTAAACCAATGCGAAGCATTATATACATTCCTGAATCCTAGTTCGGAATATCTACAACAAGTTGGCTTACCAAAGAAAACTAGATTCTCATTTTCTACTTTATTTAAGAGGTAAGTTAGGTACAAATTCTTTGTAAAGTGGAGCTTTTTTAAAAAGTGATAGGCAGACTGATGATGGTTATTAGGCTAGTCTGCCGTCCTGGGGTAGTACCACCACTTTCGAATGTAACCCGTGAACGAACCTTGTCGCGTTTCGGGATCAGTTTGTAAGTAGCCAGGTATAACGAGAAGAGTGTGCACTGTCAATGTAGATGGTACATACTCGTCACCTCAAGCCGGCATAGCGGAGGTGACTGCTGCCCGTAGGGATTTCTCTGTAATAACAGTTGTGTCCGTTCATTGACCGCATTTAGGCTTTACATCAGGCGAAGTGTCGTCATATGCCAAGCTACAATAAAAAAGTTAGGTTACAAATCCTTGCAAATCGATTTTTCAAGTATCATAATTGTGATCACCTCATAGAGATTTTTTTTTATTAGTACCAGCAGTGAAGCTACGAGCAGATCGTCGCAAGAAAGAGAGGCGTGTATTAGAGAATCAGCGGAAGAAGATGACATTTCATTGTTTCTCGATGGAAATGATACAGATTCTTCTGGAAAGAATATTACTAACGTTTCTAGAGGTAACATTTTAAACTTGATTTTTTATGGCAATATAACAATTTGCCAATGTCAAAGAATAATTTGCATCAAATTAATGTTATTGTGCATCACGAATCATACATTCACACTAAACAGGTCGAGTCCCAGTCAAGTCAAAAATAGTTTTAGTAAAGTGGTAGAATCTTTACTGAAATTTTTGGAGTTTTGGAGGGAAAATGGAAACAAAGGTTCTCTTCTTTTGAATTGTTTGCCCACACTCACGCACGTTCACGAACAGTCCACCATTATTACACATTAACACTCGAAGAAACACAAGTTTAGGGAAATAATTCAACACAGATAACCTAATGTCTCTAGATGGCCGCCGAAATTCCAAATAAATTTCTTAAGTAGACTAAGGTTACCAGCCATTACAACGTACAAATTGTATTATGTTTAATTAGGTATATCAGTGGGCAGCGATGAAAAGGACAGCATAGCGGAGCCGTTATATGCGCTTTTAAGTGAAATATTTGACAAGAGTGGTGTGTTTCGATGGTTTAGGAAAACACTGGTCACCTTTGTACAAATTACTTATGGAAGAACTATTAACAGGTAAGATTATGAAATAAATCAATTAATTTCTATTCTGGAGCATGATTCAAGTGTTAATTGATTGTCGACATTTTTTAAATTATTTTAAAGTCGATAATGGATCGGCATGAAAAATCAACTGGGCTGTGCAAGTTTATGCAAACTTAGATAGGTTTTTCTCAGATGCTCTAGGATTGTGAACTCTACAGGCTTTGATTTAAGGACATTAAATCGTATATCAGCTTTCTTTTTAAAATTTCAGACAAATCAAAGAAACCATATCGTGGATGTTCTCTGAGCAAATGTTACATTACTATATAAGTGTTGTGTTGAAGTCTTGGTGGCCTGGCGGTGTGTTGAATGAACTACCGTCAAATAGAAATATGCAGGACAAAGGTGAGACCTAGTTCTTATATATTTTTTTTATTTATTTGTTAGCTAATATTAATTTTTATCAATTTTTATTAATAACCGTTTATTAATTGTCGCATTATTATGCTTGTTTTTGATATTTTAATGATTTTTGTCCCTTTTTTTACAAATAATAGGACAAATAAATTTCAAAATAACTGAAGAAAAAGGATGAAACATTTTTAATTCTAGCTCGGCATATGACAACAACACTCCGCCAGATGTTAAGAGTGCGGTTCATGAACGGAGACAACTGCTGCTACAAAGAATTATCTACAGGCAGCAGTCGCCTCCGCTATGCCGGCTTGAGGTGACGAGTATGCACCATCCAGACTGACAGTGCACTTCAAGGGCGTTACATCCGAAAGTGGGTGGTACTACCCCAGGACAGCAGACTCTTTCGAGCGACCAAAGTACATATCACAAAGTTACATTGGACATTGGTCAGAATTAGCGAGGTTCGAACGCGGGTCTCATCGATCGTGAGTTCACGCGTTTTACCGCTAGACCACGGCCGCTCTTTTTAAGCAAAAATACTAATGATTATTCCATTTTCCAGAGCATACGGCTGTGATAGCGCGTGAACAATTAACAGAGAGTATTGTTCGTTCGTTATCTTCATTGGTGGGCGCAGACGCAGCTGCTTGCGGCTCTGATAAATTATTCTATGCACTACAAAATCCTATTCATAATAAACAATTGTTCTATGTGAGTATTGTTTATGGTATTGTTATATTTACTTTCGGATGCTACCCGTGAAGTGACTTTGTCGCGTTTCGGGACTAGTTTGAAAGTAGCCAGGTATAGCGAGAGGAGTTAGCACTGTCAATAGATGGTACATGCTCGTCTCCTCAAGCCGGCATAGTGGAGGCGACTGCTGCCCGCACGGGTTTCTCTGTAGTAGCAGTTGTTTCCATTCATGGACCGCACTCTAGCTTTACATCAGGCGGAGTGTTGTCACATGCCGAGCTACAATTTAAAAAAAAACCTAAGATAATTGGGCTCGCAATTTTTTCTTCAGAGTGTCGATGATTTTTAGTGTTTTTTGTAGAAAAATAAATCTACTTTCCTTAGCACCAATACGTTTTAATTTTTTTTACATGAGTAATTAGACTTTTTCCGATGCAATATTTGAGGTTATTATTATATTAAATGTAATTAAACATTGTCTATTGATTGGTAAAAGACGTGTTGATATAATTGACATAAATTAATGAAAAATAAGATATTGTTTTGTTAACAAACTATTAGATATCCAGTGCGTCCAAAAATTGGAATTGACTAACGATACTTAAGCTCTTTTACATTCTCAAATGATTCTATAACTTCATCTGGCCTCAGAAAGAAAATTCTTCTGTAAGAAGAATCTCACAAGAAACTCTACATCTTTGCCTTTATTTAAAGTTGCATGGTTGGCAGTTTTCGTAGTAATAATGAAAAAATTTATATAAAAAAAATAAATTAAAAAAAGGCATTTTTTAACACAAATATAAATTAGGAACATTAAAAGGTATATGTTTATTTACAGGATTTATTCGAAGCGGTTATTTTGGAAATATTCCCGGAAATAAAACGGTATCACTAAATTACACGTTCATGACATTAGGAATGAATTGTTTCTTATCATAATTTAGGTCATTAGTCCATGGTAGGCAGACTGATGATGGTTATGTACCCAGTCTACCATCCTGGGATAGACCCACCACTTTCGAATGTAACATCCGCGAAGTGACATTGTCGCGCTCCGGTACAAGTTTGAAAGTAGCCAGGTATAACGAGAGGAGCGTGCACTGTCAATTTGGATGGTTCATACTCGTCTCCTCAAGCCAGTATAACGGGGGCGACTTCTGCCTGTAGAAATTTGTCTGTAGTAGCGGTTGTTTCCGTTCATTGACCGCTCTCTAGCTTTATATCAAATAGACTCATTTTTTGTTTTCAATTAAACATTTTACATATTGCATGTATATTTTAATATTTTTAATGTATACAGGGAGTTCAATTTGTAACATGAAAGGATTTTTTTAATGATTAACAATGTAATGTTTGAATGTATTTAATGCAAATGTATTTAGTGCCAAAGATGTTTGTTAAGATACATCTTGATGCTTTATAATTATATAGGTACCTGAAATTTAAAAAAAAAAGTATATTTTTTAAAACGTTTAAAAAACATGTAATTTATTTTTATACTGTTTGTAGATGGGTTTTTTTTTTAATTATAATTTATTAGTTTAATTTTTTAATAGAATTGATCTCGTGACTTTGATCTTAATCTATTTTTTATATATTTATTTATATTAGGTATCTGGGCATGTGACGATACCCGCCTCAGTCGCTTCCGCTGCACATACTCCTCTCGTTATAACATTTAATCTTTATTAACAAATAATGAACGATTGTAAGAGTGGTAGGCAGACTGATAATGATTATTATTGCGTTTCGGGAATAGTTTGAAAGTAGCCAGGTATAACGAGAGGAGTGTGCACTGTCAATCTAGAATTTAGATGGTACACGCTCGCGCACCTATTCCGGTGGAGGCGACTGCTGCCTGTAGAGATTTCTCTGTAGTAGCAGTTGTTTCCATTTATGGACCGCACTCTAGATTTACATCAGGCGGAGTTATGTCACATGCCGAGCTACAATTAAAAAATAATAATAATAGTAATTTAATGAGCACTGATTTGGAACTAATCGATGTGCTCATAATATTTTTTCATCTTTACTTACAAATTATACAATAGACCTAACCCATGTTAAATCGAAAACCATTTCGAGATATCACTTCAATTAGATGTATTTTTTGATTCCTGTCTGATAAAACTTTAAAATCGCGGAGATATTTGAAAAACTGTAATGACACGCGATCGACCTTCTTCGGACAGTTTGACAAGTAGAATACAAAGTACTAACAGTTTTATAGATATCTTTGTCAAATATCTTTTGTTTGTGTTTCCAAACAATAACAGTGGTTTTTTTTTTACGAATAACTATTGTAATTTTTAAAACAAAACTACACTATAAACACGATGTTTTAATTAACGGGAACTTTTAAAAATCAAAAGTTTTACAAATACTACAATCGCACTTTTGAAAAATTAATAAAAAAAAGAACAAAGCAATTATAAAAGTTTTCCAGAAACACATGTCGACTAAATTATCCACATTTTCTAAAAAATATCTAAAAAAGATAGCTGTCACTAGATACACCTCCCCAATTCTCGGAGTTACCTTTTTTTTTTTTTTTAATTTAAACTCCGTATATTTAATATTTTTAAAATGTTTTAGAAATAATTATAATTAATCTTCGTTGAGAATGAGCTTTAAATTTCTATTGTAAATATTGTTACCTTATGCTATAATGTAAGATTATTGTTTCCAGTATTTTAGTTTATTGTAGGTAATCTTCAAACACACGTGAAGTGGGTTCGGGTCGGGTGCGTTCTGTGTTATATAGGATCGGAATAACCCAAAATATTCAAAAGTGTTCGGATTCAAAAGAAGTAACGACCTTTTTGAAAAAAATTTCTGCAAATTAACAAGCGGAAATTGTGTAATATTGAAAAAATTTGGGGGTCCATACTCTACCATATCGTTGCGCCTATATAAATACAAGGAATTAAAACCGTCCCGACTCGCACCCTTCCTATGTTCCTTTTCTGCTTTAATGTATTCATTTTAATTATTTTTTATCCTCATTTAAGTATAAGATATCCACCGAAATTTCAAATACTCACGTTTATTATATAAAAAAAATGTTTGTTTGTACGTTTGACTCGTGTACGTTTCGAAGCTACCAGGGCTTAGATCAAAAGTCGATCGACAGTTGTCACTTGCTCGAATCGAAAACAAAATATATGGGATTTGACGTTTCACTGTCATCCAGGTGATAACGAAACGTCAAATCCCATATATTTTGTTGTCGATTCAATCAAGTGACAACTGTCGATTGGCGTTTGTGTTTGCTTTCACATTAAGTCAATTTTACACAATTACTGGCCCTAGAAAGTATTAATTTGATTCTGCTCAATTTAAAAAAAATGGTTGTATGATTATTATTTCTTAACTCTTTCTTAAAGGGCTTAACCCTTAAATGCATATTGTTGCCAAAAATATACATACCTACTGCCTAAACCTAAATTTTACGTAATCTGTGACAAATTTCCTATAATATACGATTTTATTAATACAAAACAGAAAAATCATGCATTTAAAGGTTAAACTACAAATTGTACTTTTAATTTTTTTGAAATGTGTTAAAAATATATTATATAAAACAAATTATATAAAAACCTTTTATTATGCTGAATTTATTATTATCAAATTATGATGAAAATTGAACCAATATATATATATTTGTCCTTAAAACTACTTAGGTTATGGTATTTTTTTTTTTATATTACAGTATTACAAGAAATATATTTTATTGTTTTGTATTGTAAGGCGATGTTGTCTTCTTGGATTCTTGTTATACTGTTGCAATGTATCTTTAACAATAGATAATAAAAAAAATGTTGTTCATAATGTTTATTATTATTTACCTATAGTACGGCCATTGGGGAGAAAAAATGTTCAATGACAACGCGTTGCCTAGCAACCGACTGCAGGCATAAACTTAAATTATTTGGGGTAGTACCACCACTTTCAGATGTAACAGCCGTGAAGTAACCTGGTCGTGTTTAGGGATCATTTTGACAGTAGCAAGACGAGTGTGCACTGCATATTTATCTTCTCAAGGCGGCATAGCGGCGGCGACTGCTGCCTGCAGAAAATTATGTGTGATAGCAGTTGTTTTCATGGACCGCACTCTAGCTTAACACCTGACGGAGAGTTGTCACATGTCAAGCTACAATAAAGAAAAACTATATTACCAAAACTATGGCCACCGGTCAGGGACAAATTTGTTTCTTTCCTAGTGTCCATAATACTTCATATAATTTTATTTAAATTCATTCCACATAATTTAAATCATATTCAAAGTACAAGGCGCATAAATAAAACACACAAAATGAATATTTTTTTATTTTTATTATTTTTTCAGTACAATATTGAATAATACAACAGTTTTAACACCCCATCATAGGAGGAATGAGAGATGTAAAATCTGTTATGCATTTAAAAATACTAAATTTATTAATTTAATTTAAAAAAAAATTCAATACTGAAATATTAAATTTTGGCACATTATTCATATAGTTGGAAATTATATGAATTTTCTCCTCATTTTTAAACACAATATTGTGCGTTTACGCTGCATTTGTGCATTCATACACCACGCGCCAATATAACAACATGAATTTTATTTTTCTATCACCCAATATATCCCGTAATAATTAAAAGAATTAGAATAGGACTGCTATTCATTACAGTAGCAGCGCTAACCCAAACTTGAACATTGGCGACTTCAGCTTCGCGTAACAAACCGCTATTCATTTATTTAACTTTTTTGGAAACCCTTCAAACTCAAAGCCATCAGCCAGAGCCAGGCCACATTATTTGTTCATTGCGTGTAGATTGTGGCAGCCCTAATCTACAGTAATATTCTCCATCTTTATAGAGTACTCAGAGAGTAATGGAATAATAATAAAGATAAATTGAATTGCCATTCTAAAATAGATAATGGATTTAATGAAATGTTTATTACATACTGCTATATCTTTCCAAGCATTTATCACAGCACTCGCATATATTTTTTCTCTTATAAGCTATAAAAGAAAACTTGTTTTAAACTGCTAAGTAATTAATACATAATAATTAGTGTGATTTACAGTTTTTTTTACGAAAATACAACTTTAGATTAAAGGTTTATTTTAATTTTAAAATCGCTCGTGTATACATTTTTACTTTATAAATGCCTGTTTTAAGGTAAATTTAATACCAGTGCAAATAGCTTCTTTTATGTTTAATAAAATAAATATACATAAATAAGAAAATTCAACTAACTACTCAGTAATTTAATAAATATAATATGAATTAAATAAAGTTCCTTTCTATTGGGGCGGAATAAATCGATTTATTTATTACTTCACATAGATTTTTGTACAATTAATTAAATAAAAAATTCACTATTTTATAATTGCAAAATATATAATTTAAAACTAAAAAAAATTGCAAGATGTCGCGTTCGTTTCAAAGTTTAATTCTATCTTAAAGTTTAATCACCTTAAAGTGAAATTTTGCAAATAAGTAACAAAATACTGACTATTATTGAGCCATTTTCACAAAATAAATAAGATACAGGGGGTACATTTGCATAAAAACGGCCTTCAAGTTTCAAAAAAACACAAATCTAAGATCTGATTGATTAAAATAAAATAATTATTTACAACTATAGTTTTTAAAGTATCATGACAAAAGACGTCGTAATTAAAAACTAACTATTTACATTGATATTTTATTGTCACCTTTTTATGGTGAATTAATTCTAAGAACAAATTCATTTTATTTGTTATAAAAAACAAAAATAGTTTTTTTTTTTCACGGTGATCTTTTACACCCGGGATACACGAGGCTAATTTTGAAAGTCAAGCCAGTAAGCTACGTTTGTTCAGAAATAACTTTATTCCTGTACCAGCGTCTCATGTCAGGAAAGTTTACTAGGATGAGCTCCTATTTTTTGAGCCATACTGGCTTGAACAACTGGCATCGTATATCGCGGGCGTTATAGAATACCAATCGACCCGCGTCTACTTGGTCAAATAAAGAATGAGAAGGAAGAAAGAGAGCCCTATTAGTGCGCCGCTTACATAATATTTGGGCAAGTGCACAACAAAAAAGTTACACATTTTTTTTTTTTTTTTTTTAATAAATGCATTCTTTTATAATTGATTCATTTATATGTATATAATTTATTTGAGTATGAATTAATCGCTTTTAAATTTTTTTATTGAAGCACGACATAATTACTTCGCCTAGTGTTAAACCACAGAAAGTTGTTAGTATTAGCCTAGACTACGCTTGAGGGACAAATCTGTACCATCGAGGTTGACAATGCACACGCCTCTCGTGTAGCTAGCTACTTCTAAACCAATCCGGGAACTATCATCAGACTGTATACCGTTCTTGAAAAAAAAACCTCTAGTATAGTTGCCGAGCGTTGGCGCCTTCAATCCGATTTATTTGACCAAGTAGTACGCGAAAATTCGCTGAAAATGTATAGAAAGACGATGATCTTTATACAACCTATGTCACCTTCGCCACGGGGACGTACTACGTACTCTACCCGTACATCAAACGGCATCCAAATCGTTTAAGCCGTTTATGCATAATATGGAAACAAACATCCATACATTATAAAAAATATATATATAATTTACCTCTGAAAAGGTAAAAAATATGATACGAGTACATTGTCATTAAAAATCTGCAACCCTACGTTCAAATAAATATCAGTAAGTTACCTTTCGTATCTACTAAATTCCTGAGCCATATGGAAAGTGTAAATAGGATTGGTAACTATACTAATATACCGAAAGAAAGAAGTCATTTTATACGATTTTAAATTTTAAAAAATTTAAATGCATATAAAATGTATCCTTTCTTTCTAATTAAATTACAAAAATAATATTTTCTAACATCGTATAAATACATAAAATCATTTGATCGTTGCCGCACATACTTTTAACATTCTGATAATTATATTATCGTAATTATTATATTCGTTTAAAAATATCTACATATTAATATGTAATTAGGCTTCTAGCCATTGCTATAAACGTTGTTGTAGGTAATTTAGGACAAACGTAAAGTATTCATAATAAAATAATTAATATTCAATCACTCACACACATACATTATCATGAATACCCAAGCGAATATTTATTTATATTTATGGTTAAGCCCAGTCTGCCGTACCATCACTTTCAGGTGTAACACAGTATTCGAGGTAATTGGGAATAACGAACATGCACTATTAAATTGGTGCATATTCGTCTCCTCAAACCGGCACAGCGGATGCGACTACTGTTCACAGACATCTATGGCAGCAGTTGTTTCCGCTCATGGACTGTACTCTGTCTTAACATCAGACGGGAACAAAATGTCTTACAAATAAAATTATGGTGTCAAATTTTAATTTAAGTCTTTCGCGTCCACCTTCACTCAAATTGGACTCATACACCAATAAAATCCTTAATTATAATGTGTATTATAGTAATAAATCAACCGTCTACCGCGGCTTCGTGCAGAAAATATTTTTATCAACTGCATTTAACAAACAATACGGATCTCTTCGAGAGAATATATTGTTTGTAAATACGCCAATTAATAAATTCATTAGTAACTTAGTTATTCTGTCATTGAAATTATTCAATAACATTTTCAGGAAACCAATTTAACACAAAAACACTTTAAGTGTTAATACTATTCCGACACATTATGGCCTCACCATGGATGCAAACTACAAACTCGATCTACAAGAGACACATTGTTCTACAGATTTGAGTGTCATAAGTTAACCAGAATTGTACACATTTAAGTTTGTCTTGCAGGCCGTTTTTAAGCAAATGGATGTAATGTTACGGGTTCAAAGTCGTCATGGGAGGAAGATCTAGTTCCTGATCTATGAGGCGGTGGCGGCGGTGGTGTTGGCAGCAAACTCGTTCCTTCCGGTATGTAGACATTTGTTACTCGTTCCTAAATAAATTAAGTAAGTATAGGTATGTATATATAAGGCAGTGAAGTGTTTAAATATGTATTATCCTACCTGACTCTTATCGTATTTGAATATACCCTGAAATCTGTTGGGACGTCTTTCCATAGGTTCCCCAGGACCTCCACCAGAAGCACAGCTATAGTTCGGATTGGGGAATGAAATGTGCCCGCTTGAGTCCCGATAATCCTCTTTCAAATTTCTTCTTTGCCTTTTGTGTGATATCACTGGAATATGAATCATACTGTAGTTATTATAATCAACGTAAAGTAATGCCGTATTAAAGTATTTCTTACCTAAGAAAGCACCTCCAGCAGCAATAGCAACAAGTAAAAATGCACCAATAGATAAAACGATTAACATGACTGTTGGAACTGATGCAGGTGCCCTGGTAGGTGTTGGCATAAAATCTCCAGAGTCAAAATCGAATTCCGGATAGTCGAAATGCGAAGGATAATGGGATGGTAGTTTTAAATCTACTCGTATTTTCGGAACTGCAATTAAAATTCACATTAAATAATTAATATAACACATATGATTTGTTTCTAAAATATTTTAAAATTGACAACACTCACCTGTTGAGCAAATTTGTCCATCAGCCTCATCAGGACATGCACACACATAATCATGAACTCTGAAGAAGCAGAGGTGTGTGCAGCCACCATTATCTTCCTTACAGGGATTCCAACCATGTTGTCTTTCCTCAGACACAGCTTTGATCTCCATAGCCATTTCCAAATCAGTTCTAATAGCGGTAACATTTTTACCAGTCCTTTTATCTGCCCTCATCACAGATTTCTTATACCAATCCGTCCAATAGATATGATCTTTAAACTGTAAGACATGAGGTATATTTTATTAAAATTACTTAATTATTAGTGAAAAATGAAATTTCACCAAATCTTGTGCAGAATGAAAGATTAACCTGTGTCATCCCAAAAGGATTCTTTGCTTCGGGTACTAGTTGGACCCGATGCTGTCCATCAAGATCTGACGTATCAATCCTGTCTTTTAAAGCATCAGTCCAATATAAACGTTTCTCTTTGTAGTCCAATGTTAGCCCGTTTGGAAAGCCAAGATCTTGCTTCACTATAATTTTTCGTTGGCTTCCGTCCAACAATGACCTTTCTATATTTGGGCTTTCACCCCAATCGGTCCAGTAAAGATATCTGAAATATATTAAATTGTATGAATTCCTTATTAAATTTAAATTGTCTGAGTGAAAATGTGATAAATATTACCCTTTACGTGGAAATAGAGCTAATGCTCTAGGTTCAACCAGACCACTTATGAGAACTTTTCGACAGGTTCCATTTAAACGAGCAACCTCAACAACCTGAAATAAAATTTAAAAATTAGAATTGTATTTAGGTAGACATTTCACAATTGTAAAGTAGGTTCCATTTATTTTTATACCTTATGTTCATTGTCTGTCCAATAAATGTTATTGGCGATCCAATCAATTCCGAGACCGTTAGGTGTATCTAACTTGCCATCTACTATAGTTTTAATATCGCTCATATTAAGCATGTTCACACATCTTATAACATCAAGATTAACATCAGTATAAAATATAAGCTTCTTTTCCCAATGAAAATCAACAGCAATGGAATTCTGAACATCTTTTATAGGAAGCGTTACGTCCCATTGTTCTGGTGTATCCAAAGAAATTAATGCCACACTGCCTCTCGTTGCAAAAACTAGGAAATTCTCTGGATGTTTTTTGCACGTTTTAGCATTAGGATCAGTAATATTTTCAAATTCGATACCAGTTGGACAGTTACATGAGTAACCTTGAGGTGACCTCAAACACAGATGAGAACATCCTCCATTATTTGTTCCACATTCGTTTTCAATAACAGGATCAACCTAAAAAAATAGATAATTATTTTTATTCATAAATTAAAAGAGCACTACGCTTACTATTTTAATTAGTTTAGCAGATCACGATGGCTGCAAAGCTTTTGTAACGTCGGATTGAAAGCCGCAGATAGGAAGATTATTACAAAATACTTGCCTGAACCGATCTAATATCCATTAAACCTTCTAAATTTTCCCTTATTATAATTTCATTTTCTCCATAAGTTTTGTCAGCTCTGTGTAGTGATTTAGTTTTCCAATCTGTCCAGAAAATATGTGGACCTACTATGACAATACCATAGGGATAAGGAACTTTACTCAACACAGTACGTCTATCATCGCCATTGAAGTCGGAGCTTTCAATTGTTAGCATTTTTGCGTCGTTCCAATATAACCTCCCTTCAGTACGATCGATAGCTAAACCATTTGGCCATTTTATATTGGTATCCACAATTATTCTCCTGCAAATTACATATTCTATAATATATTGTTTCAGGTATAATTTGTTAATTGAACTTCTTCAAGGAAATAATTTACCTGTTCTTTCCATCCATATCGGCGCGTTCTATTTTAGCTTTAGTGCCCCAGTCTGACCAAAACAAATAACCTCTTTCATAGTAAAATGCGATCGCTCTTGGAGAATCTAAAATTAATATAAACAGTCATTTAACGTAAATACTTTATTAAATAATAAATAAATTAGATATTTGTGTTTACCTAAACCAGTCCAGACAAGTACTTTTCTATTAGTTCCATCGAGCTCAGCCACCTCAATACTGTTCCGACCACCATCCGTCCAGTAAATCTGTAATACCATATTTTTTTATTGTAGCTCGACATATGACAACGCTTCGCCTAATGTAAAGCTAGAGTGCAGTCCATGAACGAAAACAACTGCTACTATAGAGAAATCTACAGGCAGCAGTCGCCTCCACTATGCCGGCTTAAGGAGACGAGTACGCACCATCTAGATTGACAGTCCACACTCCTCTCGTTATCATGTAAGTCAATAATAATATGTATAATGGAACCTGTAGTTTTTACCTTTCTTCCAATTGAATCGATAACAATCCCATCAGCTGTATGTAAACCTTTTCCAATGACCGTTTCAATATTTTGACCATTACGATTTGCACGTTGAATCTTTCTTTCAGCAGTATCCGTCCAATATATTAATCCTGACAGTTTAAAAAACGTTAAAGACAACAACGTAATTGGACTTCTTACAATATTATAATTTACTGAACAACATACCTGTTTTATGATCCACGTCTACTCCTAGAGCATTCTTCAGAGGCGGTAGAGGCAAAACCACATCAATTAGATAAGGAACATCCAATGAAACAACTCGAATATCAACTCGATGTGCGAATATGAGATAATTTGTTGGTCCATCAGCGCAAGTTTTACCGTCCTTCTAAAATATCAAAAAAAAACTTAATTACAATTACCTTATCAGTGTGAATTTAAACGATTTCCAATAAATAACTTACATTAATTTTAACTCCAATAGGACAAGCACAGGAATAGCCCTTGGGATTTAAAAGACATAGGTGTGAACAGCCGCCTTTATTTTTTCCACATCTGTAAACAATATTACTTTAAAATGTTCTGATAAAATGTAAACCAATATACATATTTGATATAAAGTAAGTTACCTATTAACACCGCCGATTCTTTCCTTATGAAATACTCTAACGTCCATCAAGTCTGCAATACCTGCGCCCAATGTGCGTCGATTTTTTCCGGTTAATTTATTTGCAGCTTGAATTGACTGAGTTTCCCAATCTGTCCAAAACACTTCGTCTCCATATAAATCCAATCCAAACGGATGAGGTAGATGTTGACCTACAATTTACCATTGAAATATATTCAGATGTTGAAAAAAGATAAAATTTATTTTTATTCACACACCTATAAGAAGCGTTCTTCCAGAACCATCAAGATTAGCATATTCTATATTTCTATTTCCACCATCAGTCCAATAAATACGACTATTGCCTAAATCTAATGCTAAACCATTTGGCCAAGTCAATTCACTGGTTATTATACGACGACGATTCCCGCCATCCATGTCAGCTCGCTCAATACATGGAACCTTACCCCAATCTGACCAATACATTACACCACCTAAAAATAAATTATTTTAGATTGCTTCTGAGTTGTAAAGATTAAACATTGTTGTATTTGTCTGAGTCAGTATTACCTTTTGGGTCAACGACAATGTCTCGTGGTCTATCAATATTGTCCCATGCTAATAGAGTTCTCATTGTACCATCAGCATTGGCTACTTCGATTCTATTAGAACCAGCATCGGTCCAGTACAATTTATTTGTGATCCAATCGTATGCTAAACCTGCTGGTGAAACTGTGAAGCAAAATTTTAATTAGGAATTGTTTTAGTTTTAGGTACGTTAGTTTAAGTAATTTTAAAATGCTTACTAAGATTTGAACCGACAATAACAACTTGATTAGACCCATTAAGATATGCGTGATTGATGGTATCCTTTTCAACGTCTGTCCAAAAAATTGCATTATGATTGTGATCCCAATCTAATGCTACAGCAGATTTTATATTATCTAATGGTATAACCTGGAATAATGTATATCAATTAGTAAAATTATTGTTTTGATTTGTAGAATATTAGAATTATTATAAATTCCTATATTTACATTTACCATGTCTAAAGAGTCGGTTTGTTTCTTTGGATTTAGTTGTTTTAACCTTATATCTTTCTTTCGTGCATAAAGCAATAATTTCTCCGGCGTTTCCTCACATTTTTGTCTGAAATAGTCGAATATAATAATAATACGTATAACATATTAGATTGTAACATTGTGTATTTTTATATCAATTTACCCTTCATTATTAAGATTAAATCCAACTGGACATCTGCAAGTATGACCAGAGCTACTTGGAAGACATAAGTATGAACATCCGCCGTTATTCCTTGCGCATCTATTTTTATATGTTGTCAACTGTCTCAATGGATGATAGCTGAAAAAAAAATTGAAGTATTAAATACCATTTCAAAGAAGATTCTTCTACCACTTTGGTGCGTTTTAGTTACCTATGTATATCCATAGGGACGTTGAGTCCTGCATGTACAGTTTGCATTCCCATACCAGTTTTCTTATTCACTGTGGAAATACTTTTAGTGTGCCAATCGGTCCAATAAACGGCATCTTCAAATAATGTTATCGCGAATGGATGCGGAAGATCTTTCTTTGTCACCTAAATAAAAATACACATAAGTACAAATCTGCCATTAGTTAACGCTTAACAAATCAGAATCATAACATACCCTCTTTCGATTACGACCGTCAAAAGATGCCTTTTCAATAACATGGTGCTTAGCATCAGCCCAATATATCTTTGATTCAGTGTAATCGATAGTCAATCCATTAGGCCAAAATATTTGATCCACAATTAAACTTTTACGACTATTTCCATCCATATCAGCTCGTTCAATTTTTGGATTCGGTCCTGTAAATATTGCACAAATTATAAAACTCATATTTGTAATAAATTTTAGTATTCACATTAATTAATTGTGTATATTTTATTACCCCAATCAGTCCAGAAAACTAAAGCATCACCAGGATGTACAGCAATGGCACGTGGTTTGTCTAAATCATTAGCAGCTATGACGGCTCTTTTCAATCCATCAAGTGTAGCAACTTCCACTCTTCTAGTACCAGAATCCGTCCAGAATATAAGATCATGAATCCAATCTACTGCTACACCACCTGGTGTTTCCAATCCCCATTTTATAACATCTGTAATTGTGTATAATTAATTTATTGTAAAAGCACGAAATGCTAATTTTGTTGTCATTATATAAGACTGATGTACTCGTATGGTGAGCGACGAACATTATTACCTGTACTGTTATTTTCATTTATTTGCGCTACCCTTATAACTCTTAAATTATTTTCGGTCCAAAATATAAGATTCTTTTTATAATGATAATCTAGAGCGACTGCATTATGTAGACCCTTTACCATCGACATGTAATTGTCTCCCGTTAATGATACCTGTGAACAAGTACGATGATTAGGAAACGCTGCTAAATTAAATACATGTCCGGGACATAATATCCCAATTGCTTGTATTTTACCTGACGAATATCAATACGATTTGAGAAGAGAAGCGTCGGTGATTCTTTAGTAGGTTTACAAGATCTTTCATCAGGTCTCAAGACGTATCCTGTCATACATCCACAACGAAAACTGCCTACAGTGTTAGAACAAGTTTGAGAGCACACTGGATCCTGTTCATACATACATTCATCTATATCTCGGCAACTGCAAATAGATTATGATGAAAATTTCAAAATACGCAATTCGATTCATTTATTTTAAATTCATAGAAATATATACCTGTATCCATCAGAATTCAACAAAAACCCATTGGGACAAGCACAAGCTGGTTGACCCTCAAAAGTTGTAATACATTGCTTCTCACATTTATCTGTTGATGCGCATGCGCGTTTTGTTGGACATTTATCTTCATCATCACCTTTTGGGCAATCCTTCATACCATCACAAACATGTTTACGGTTAACACAAGCACGAAAAGCGGTAGTATCGATTAGTTCTTGAATTTTGCACATGTATTGATCTTCTTCGCATGAAACTTCGCATTTTGTTTCATCTTCCCCATTTGAACAATCTCTTACTCCATCACATAACCATGTTTTCTGTAAGTTTTATTAAATATTTTATATTATATAGTAAATATTCTTAAGATTATCTTTATGCAATTAACACTTTCACATCAATCAATTAATCCTTTTATTCATTCTTTATGGTTATGGATATACAAATCCTGCCTTTCTTTGACTATCATTTTAACACTTACAAAATGATAAGAAGTCTAATTACCAATATACAACGTCGATCGACACACATAAATTCATCAGGTGTACAGTTTCTCATTGCATGTGGTTCACAATTCAATTCATCACCACCATCAGCACAATCCCTTTCTGTATCACATCTCCAACGTTCTGGTATACATTTACCATCACTACACCTGAATAAACATACAAATTAATCATATGCATATAGAGATACTCAAAGCGTAGATGTAAGTTGAAAAAAAAACCAATAAAAATGCTAATTTGCGACTAATCCTTAAAAATTGATTAAATTTTGAAGTAATCATTGTTTTGTTGTTGACTTACTTAAACTCTCCAGCATTACAACTTCCAGGCATCATTGGGCAAGAATCTTCATCTGTCCAGTCCTTACAATCATTATCACCATCACATTGGAATTCTTTTCGAATACACCTTTTGTTATCGCATTGGAACTCATTTTCACCACAACGTTGTAGGTCGATAGCTAGCGAAGATATATTATTATACTTAACGATTTATAGTTATCAATTTTTTTGCTTGTATTTATTTTATTTAGGTTTGGGACGACTCTCCGTCTGATACAAAGAGTGCGACCCATGAGCGGAGATGACTGCTACCACAGAAAAATATTGGCAGATAGTAGTGATCTCCACTACGTGCACCATGTACGACCCAACCAAGCCTTAAAATGAAGAAAAACTGGGAGAATATACTTGAATCATAAATAAATTATCAATATTTAGGCTAATAAGTGGGTAATTTATTTTATAAATAATAAAGTTTAATTCAATGTTACAATTTGAAACTTACGACATTCAGCTTCATCGGATCCATCTTGACAATCGGTGCCTTTATCACAACGCCAATGTTTCGAGATGCATTCACCAGTGCCGCATAAGAATTGATTATCCGCACACCTATAAATAGGTATTTAAGTATAACGCCGTTGCTTATAGCCAGGAGAAGCAAAAGTTCTAACTTGGACATCTTGTTAAAATTCCAGTTCAATAACTTGTCGATTGTTTGACGAGCATAAAATAGAAATAGTACACAACAAAATATGTATGTAGTGAGTTATTTAATAATATAATTCATCCGGATTCATCGTAAGAGAAATAAACCCACGATTTTCTCTCGAGTTATTCATTGATTTAAAAAAAATCTTACTTAACTTAAGCATTGATAATAACTAAGTAATCAGTTTAAATTTATAAATCAGTTTGATATCTCGTATAAATGAGAAAATTGTATCTATTTTTATATTCATATAACGCTTACTTTGATTTAGTTAAAACGTAATAGGTAAATTCCTTAAAAAAAAAGGTATTTTTTATAATTTATATTTTATCAAACCTTCGTCCAGTTATGCGAGGAATTAAAACGGGTATCGTTTTGTTTAATATAAAATAATTAATTTGAATTAGTAAATATTTTTAATATCTGTCAATATATCGAAAACAAATGAAGTATGAAATGATTGCAAGAGTAGGGTGCCATGTAGTATATTTTTAGATCAAAGTGTCAAGGCGACTAATTTTAATCGTGGCACATCTAATGCGACGGCTTGTTCAAACGTTAATCGCGATGATTTTGTTCATAATGAGTACGCCCACGGAGGCCGGAAATATCGAGTCTTCTTTACGGGACGCGAGCTCCCGGGAGCGTGGGCGTATTGCCATGACAACGGCTTGCTCTTCTCCGCACCCCGTGTATTGATCCATCCGTCGCGCCCGCTCTGTGCGAATATACTCGACCCTGGGCGGCCGATACATAAATAAAAATAATTAAAACCTCTTTCATTGAAACTACGTAACTTGTTTCTGTGTTTTATTGCCGTCTTTTCTATGGGATAGCTAATAATAGATAAATATCACAAAACTGGCAAAACATAAATTATATTGCCAATGATATGAATACGCGTATAAAATACATGGAGGGAGTTTCCTTAGCCCATTACTGAGATTAATGTAGCATAAAGACACTACACTATATTATTTTCTATAATAAAGTGTATACCCCATGGTGAGACCCTCGCTTGTTAGTACTATTACGCTTGAATAAATATTGCTCCGAAGAACGTTTCTTTCATTTGACAAACATTTTATTAAAAACATTTATGTACAATATACCCAATGTATCTACATGAATGTAATAAAAACAATAAAACATAAATAGCTCTTATTTATTATATTTTGTTTCCTCTTTCTATATAAATAATTGATTCTTGTCATTACACACGCGTACTTGCACACACACTCACCACACTACACTATACTACACCACACTACACCACACCGTCGTTTTTTGTATTATTAATATTTAGCGTTCACTCTCTTGTGCTTGTTGCCATTATTTCATAAATAGTCTATTTACTATTTCATAATGAATCATTTTGGCTTTTGTTTTGCTTTTTTGTCTATTCTATTTGTAATATTCGTTTATGAATCTGATATTGAAAAATAAAAAGTATTTATTTTAGGTCTTAGTGATATGTTTGTGTTGTTCTTGTCCTGCGACCCATAGTACAAGATATCCTAATTTAGAATCAGGGTATTGTATATGTATATGATTGTATATGATCTATTTATTTTCAATTGTTTTTCTTCTTCAGGAAAATACCGGGACCAATCTTTAAGATATATGTTTTTCTTGATTTGCAATGCATCGAATTTCACCCCGAGTCTGTTTATAATGTTTGCTTGTTTAGGAAATCTATTCAATCAAGTACGTGCATGAGGGTGAATTTGTGAGGGTGAAATTACGACCCATTAAATCCAGTTTGCTTTAGAAATTTGTTTTGATCTGAACACCCACTGAGTAAATAGTTAGTGGGTAGACTATAAAAAAATTGAAAATGTTTGTTTATAAACATTATTTAGCAGTCTAGCGGTAGAAAGCGTGAACTCACGATCGATGAGACCCGTGTTCAAGTCTCCCTGATTGATACCAATGTAACTATGTTATATTACGTACTCTGGTCGCTTAGTGCCTATGATACAAGCACTATCTTAGTCTTGCATCACACCATTATAATATCGGTATTTTATTTATAAATTATATAAAATTTTAATAACGTTGCTGAGGACGTCTAGTAGAATTTAGTGGCATTAAGAAATTATATGACTATCCTTAAAAATACAAAAGTAGGTAGGCAGTACTCCAACAAGACATAGATAGATGTGAACTAAACATTAAATATAATACTAAAATTTAAGTTGCGCAATTTAAATATTAAAATATGTGATATTATATTATATATTTTTAGAACTGACTTCTGATTATCAAACATATAAAAGAGGCTCCTAAAAATGGAATATATATCTCATAAGTACACGTTAAATATACATTTTTCCTCCCATTACTAAAATGTTTACAATTTCCATTGATAGATATAAACAACATATTTTCCTTAAAATTGTTGTTAGTATTTTACAACCGTCTTATGAAGAAATATAACTTTATTAATGATTAAAAATTATTCGTCTTTCTCATACCTACCTGAAGCCTGAGATGAGTTTACATTTACGTTGTCACGACGTAAAGTGAGTACTCTCCGCCAATAGAGCGATCCTCTATTTGAATATTCAAAATAATAACTCATATTTTTTCGCATGAGTTTTATTTTAATTACTTCAAATGTTATTTAATAATTAATAAACATATGAAATAAAAGTAACTAAGAATATTTACAAAATATTTGGTATTATCTCGTTAATCTCCAATTAATTAGTTTAGTTGCAAGAGAAAAGCAACCTTAATAAGCTATAAATAGGAAAAGTCATTGACGTTGCAACTTCAGTACTTGTATCTAATTAAGACTAAAATGGAATACATACCTTCCCTTAGTGCAGTTTGTTTCATCAGAATTATCACGACAATCATTCTCCCCGTCACACACCCAAGTCGAGTGAATGCAAAGGCCGTTCGCGCATTCAAATTGTTCTGATGTGCAATTTGCTGCATCACCTAAGAAATAAATTTTAGAGCGGCCGTGATCTAGCGGTAAGACGTGTGTACTCACAATCAACGAGACCCGTGTTCGAACCTTGCTAATTCTAAGTACCAGTACCAGTGTACTTCGGTCACTCAGTGCCTATAGGCGCTATTAAATAGTGGTAGGCAGCCCATCCTGCCGCTCTAGGGTAGTGCCACCACTTTCGAATGTAACACGTTTGACGCGTTTCGGGAGCAGTTTGAAAGTAGCCAGGTATAGCGAGAGGAGAGTGCACACTCAATCTAGATGGTCCATACTCGTCTCTTCAGGCCGGTATAGCGGAAGCGACTGCTGCTCGTACAGAATGCAGTAGCAGTTGTTTCCGTTCATGGACCGCACTCGAGCTGTTGTCAATGTTGCTACTGAGCTATTATAAAAAATACATATCGATATTTTTTTCTCTCGAATATATGTTTGCAACTTACTACAATGCGTTTCATCTGTAAAATCCCCACAATCATTATCACCATCACAGATCCATTCGAGCGCAATACAAACATTTGTACTATGACACAATGTACGATTTTCATGCTCATCACAAGATCTTGCACAGCCAGCTTCGTCTTCAGCTTGAGCACAATCAGCTACCCCATCACATCGTTTCTCCATTGCAATACACGTACATGATATCTGTGAAGTAAACTTTCTAATTACAAATTATATTCACTTTTATTTTATTCAGCTTTTCTTTTTGTCATCCATATTGTTCTTTCGTACTATCGCGATGAAATGGACATGTTATTTACATCTGAAATAGGTTTTTTTTTAATATAAAAAATTGTAGTTTTACCTGACAAGAAAATTGCTGTTTTGCGCAAGGTTGATGACAACCTCCATCATCTTCAAAATCATCGGCTACAACATGGCTGTCCTTTTCAAATGAGGGCCGATCTTCGTAAAATAAAATTATTTCATTATTTATTCATTAATTTGGTGCCTATTTTTTTAATTTATAATAAATACTTACGATGCCATGTCTCTACACGTGTATAAGGGCTATGTGGATGGAACCCTCCACCAGCTAAGATTGGCACCACCCCAGTCTGAGGTGGCTGGTACGGTGGAACACGACCAAGTGGTGATCGGGGATCGGGAGGATCTCCGGTACCATTTGGTCGTGACGTTGCGTGTGGCGAAAATATTACATCCGCTGATACGCCTAGAGAGCGAATAAAATTAATATAATTAATTAATTAAATTGATTTTTAAACTATAAAATAAATTAAATCTTGACAATTATTTACGAGCTAATTTTTTACCAATTTTTTTTAAATCTATACTCAGTTAATGCTTGTACCATAGGCACTAAAGTGGCAAAATACATCTATATTACTTCTATGCTGCTATAATAAACCTCAAAAGTTTGTCTGTACGTTTAAACTTTCTTATCTTAGGAGATACTAATTCTAATTGAAAAATTTGTATCGCATTGGATAGCCTATTTATTGAGGATATTTTTATAAACCCAATTATTTTATCTCTATAAAAAAAAGGTTTTTACGAGTGGAACGGGTATGTTAAGTTTTTTTACGCGCAACAGTAAGTCCAAGATTGGACAACAGTAAGCACACTATAGTAAACGAAGTCACGGTCGCTCCCTAAATGTGTAGTACTAGCAGTCCATACACGATAATAAAACAAAGCAAGAATTAATTTACGTAAACAAACGTCTAAAAATAAATAATTTAAATCTATTTGAAGTTGTACCTATGTATATTTTGAGAATATTGTTGTTGAATAAATTATTATGAAATGAGATATAGATAGAGTTCTCTCGACCTCACGAGTTATCGAAATGCTATAAATAGGTAGGGCAAATATCGTAACTGATAGCATGAATACTGTTCGTTATAACGACATACGAGTATCGTTATTTAGGTTTTTCACAATGTCAACCTGAATAGTACACATTCGTCTCCTTAAACAGATATAACGGAAGCAACTGCCGCCTGCAGAAATTTCTCCGCAGTACCGAGCCTTATACCCAGCTACATCAAAAAAAATTTATATAAAACAAACTAGGAATGTATGTGTATGTATTGAGGCCTTACAAATAGTATAAATAGTAAAAAGATAATAAAAAATCAACTTACCATTAGACGTCAATAAAATCAGCAATCCAAAGATGATATTATTATATTGAACAATCATATTTCGCTTCATTTTGGTGTTTTACTCAGCGACTGTCTGAGTAGAATGAATTTAGGTGACGCAAGTCGCCGTGGATTGTACAAAATCCACCATTTCCAACCTAACTTTCATATTCCCTGACTTGCACGTATTAACGTGTTGTCGCACGGAAATACGTGTTTACTAATTAATACTTTATTTTATTTTAATCTGAAACAAATAAATTTTAATATAGCTAATGACGCCTAACATGTTCCTAAGAATTTATCGAATTAATCAATTCGGCATAGTGGAGGTGTCAAGATGTCTCGTTGTGTGGTCACTGCTAAAAATAACTAGAATTTTCTTAGAAAATCACTATCCAAATTTGATATACTAATTAAGTAACAATTATAAATTAATAATTTACAAGAATTTGTATAGTATTCGGTTTGGGTATAATTTTAACTTATTAACAAGTTTCTTTTTAAAAGCTATCGTAAGTTAAGTGTTTTGTCGTCACTTCAAAGTTCAAGCGCCATTAAAGATTATGGTTATTAATAATCGTTGCCAAAATTACCCTTAATTACGCTCATATTCAGTTTATTTATAAATAAACTAGAAAACTTTAATACATTTACACAATTACCTACATACATCACTACATTGACACACTGCAATAAAAACATTTCTGACAAATTTTCAGTTTCAAATTTCGAAAATGCTCGACTAAGGCTTTTTTGAGTAGCCATATTGTGAAAATTATTGGCAACGTTGGTTCTAGAATTCTGGGATGAGGCGTGTTTAATGCGCATGCGTGTATAACCTCTTACGACCTACTTGTTGATCTGTTTCATTCACGACGCAACGCCTTGCGCATATTACGCAAATTATGCTACAGGATATCTGAAACCGTATTCTTAAAAGACATTCTTTAAAGTTATTTCGTTACTAAAAATTCGTTTTATTACTACTTATAATATGTCTCTAGAATCACGCTTTTATAATCATAACTAGTTTTTTGGGTGCGCTTCGCGGCGCTGAAAAAGTTATTTTTCGGGTAATTTGAAAAAAAAATTTTTTTTTGAAAAAACAAATTATGGATTTCGATATTAGAGGGCATTCCCTACGACTTTTGTTCCGGCACTTGTGCCCTATCTCGTTCCGTTTCCGAGATATCGGCATCGCTTCCGGTCCAAAGTCCACTTCCGGTCAAAGTCGAGGTTTTCCTGGGGTCGCGGGAACGCCCTCTACACGCCCCAAAAAGAATCATCTCTCTAACCCCCCGGCAAGTGCTTCATAATATATGTCAGTGAGTGAGTGAGTCAGTGGTAATCGAGCTTTATATAATATAACTAGTTTTTTGGGCGCGCTTCGCGGCGCTGAAAAAGTTATTTTTCGGGTAATTTGAAAAAACAAATTTTTTTGAAAAAACAAATTATGGATTTCGCTATTAGAGGGCATTCCCTACGACTTTTGTTCCGGCACTTGTGGCCTATCTCGTTCCGTTTCCGAGATATCGGCATCGCTTCCGGTCCAAAGTCCACTTCCGGTCAAAGTCGAAGTTTTCCTGGGGTCGCGGGAACGCCCTCTACACGCCCCAAAAAGAATCATCCTCCTAACCCCCCGGCAAGTGCTTCATAATATATGTCAGTGAGTCAGTCAGTCAGTGGTAATCGAGCTTTATATAATATGACTAGTTTTTTGGGCGCGCTTCGCGGCGCTGAAAAAGTTTTTTTTCGGGTAGTTTGAAAAAAAAAATTTTTTGAAAAAACAAATTATGGATTTCGATATTATAAGGCATTCCCTACGACTTTTGTTCCGGCACTTGTGCCCTATCTCGTTCCGTTTCCGAGATATCGGCATCACTTCCGGTCCAGAGTCCGCTTCCGGTCAAAGTCGAGGTTTTCCCGAGGTCCTGGGACCGCCCCCTACACGCCTCAAAAAGAATCACCCCTCTAACCTCCCGGCAAGTGCTTCATAATATATGTCAGTCAGTCAGTCAGTGAGTGAGTGGTAATCGAGCTGTATATAATATAATTAATATTCATCTTTCTTTTTTAGTTCAAATTGAATTAACTTTTTATTTATCCTTTTTTGTTAAATAAATCATGTTATTGCTTACCTACATTAATTATTATATACGAGTATAGTAAAATTGTTAATATCCTCTTTTTAAATTCGAAATAAACGTAAAATTTAATTTTAATATATAATGTAGATTTTTTTTATTGATTTAGAATTTTATACCACTCTCAAAAAAAATTACGTTATATTATAAAATCCATTTAATAATATTCAGCAGTTCTAATACGTATAAAAGTTATTAGGCGATCAATACGAGGTGGGCTGCGCGGAAACTTGCGCCCACGCCCGCCTCCGCCCGCCCTCGCAAACGTACTCCCTCACCCTCCAGAGCTTTCTTATGACCACTGATAGCTAAAAACATCTCAGACATCTAACATTCGATACACCCACGACTATTGACGAAAATTTGTCTACGTCATTAATAAAAATTACGTCTTTCACCATCATATTAACTATGTTGCAGGTACCTTTCTACGCGACTTTATTTTTTCAAGGTTATTGAAAAAAATATTTAAAAAAAAACTATATTTAATCTATATAATGTGTATTTTAACATGCAAAGGAATAGATAAATTATTAATCACACAAAATAATGTAAAATTTTAATTACTGTCATAATTTAAAACTTCAATGTTAGGTAACAAGTAAATAAAATACGGTACCTTTTGTACTGATAAAAATTTTACACTTTTTCACTTAACACTAAAAAACAAATCGAGGTTCATAGTCAAAGATACTGCTGCAAAAAAGGCTCTGTTCATAGAACCTATGCAGTATTATTTTTATTATTTTTCCCCGAGAAAGCGTACGGTCGCGCTCATTGTAGCAAGCTAGTCGCGCAACTGAGCTAGATTAACTAGGCTTTCCACCCCCTACCCCTGAATGTTCGCCCCGCGCTGTCTGCGCCGCTTTCAATGAATGGAGTAGATCCCCGCCCCTACATTATCTACTAGTAAGTTCTGAATTTGAACTTTTATATTTGTATTGATGACGGACTTAACTACTTAACCATTATGATGTATTTAATTTAGAAAGTTTTTTTTTGTATATAAACTAGTTTATTTCTTATAAAATAAAACATAATAAAAATAAAATAATATAAAAATCTTTATTTCATTAAACATGTAACCATTTTCGGGAATATCTTGAAAGTAGCCAGGTATAAGAGAGGAGTGTGCACTGTCAATGTAGATGGTACATGCTTGTCTCTTCAAGCCGGCATAGTGGAGACGACTGCTGCTTATAGGGATTTTTCTGTGGTAGCAGTTGTTTCCATTCATGGACCGCACTCTAGCTTTACATCAGGCGGAGTGTTGTCACATGTCGAGCTACAATAAAAATATATATATATATGTATAAGTAAATATAGACATTTGTCGTCAATACTTATAATATTATATTCAACTATTGAAATTACTGCTTAAAATAGTTACTGCTACTGAAAGCATTTAATTTCAAAATTCCATATAATCTATAAATACTTAGGTATTAAAGAATACCTAACATAAAATTAAAGGAAAAAATGCCTTTAAAAAAATAAAATAACTTTTTTTGTATTTTTGTAATGCTAAAAATAATAATCCTTGAGTTCAAGAGCCTTGAATGAAGAGTACCTGAAAATATATTATCCTAGCAATACATCGAGCCACCTGAAGATGGCGTAGCTGGTCGTAGCAACGTTGTAGTCCGTAGCGCGAGTGAAACTCTGTTTTCTACAAGAGTACGAGTAGCACAATGTTTCCGATAGATGGAGTTACTAGTACTGTAAAATTGTTAATTATTGGCATATTAAAATGCTACATTTGTTTATTATGTAATTATGTTGAAAATTGAACTGAAAAGATCAATAAATAACCATGAATTATCAGGAATACAGGGTCCACGTTGCTTTTTTTTTCATTTATTTATGTACAATGGAAACAACAAATTAGGTACGTTACACGAAATTTATTTATTTTAATAAATTTTATTGTTATTGAACATCGAATTCATATTTTCTAATAGATACATGATATATTATTTTCCATATTTTATTGCTATTTCAAATTGCAATTCATCACATAATATACAAAAAGATAACAAAATAAATTGAAAAATAAATGATGTTTTTAAAACATTATAATTTATTATTAATTCAAAATTAATAAATTTTATTTTGTAATAAATTCTCTATTATATTATATTAAAATTGGCAGTTTGAGCATTTAACAATATGCGAAAAGCTATAACTCTATTTAAAGGTATTATTTCTACTTGACAGATGATGAATGTTTTTCTAAATTTCAAGAGTAGACATTTAAAATTATTCACTATTTACAATAAAAACATTACTTGGAGAAGTCTGTTACAATTTTTTTATCATTTACGCAAACATCTTATATATTAAAACCTCAACAATTACAATACCACAGTTTTTTAAATAAATATGTATGAACATTGAACACGTTAGTGTAAAAACATTTAAGTAGTTTAACTTGAACGATCATGTTAATTTTTTAAAATTGACTTATAAATATTACGAGTACGACATCGCTACTCCAGGCTCCTCGTGATCGCGCTAATCCAAACGATAGGAAACCACAAAGTTATGTTTCTCCAGCTAGTAAGAGACCGATATTTGTAGAATGGAGTTCAAAAATTTTAAGTTTTTTTCTAGAAAATTTCCTAAACATCTCGTCGATTTTCGAAGTTCTCTAAAAATTAAATAATTTTGTAATAACCGGACGCCTTGATATCTCCCAAGAAACTGATTTTGTCTAATCGAATTAACGAGTGACAATTGTATTGTATTGTAATTAACGAGTCCTTGTGCAGTAAGGACTCGTTAATTCGGTTAGACAAAATCAGTTCCTTGGGGTACCTTTTTACAAAAAGTCTACTTTTTAGCAATAATTAATATTAAATTAGTATCTACTATTTACTTTTGACATTAACATATTAGATATTCGTAATTCTCATCAAATGTTGTACCATTTGAGGCCATAAAATCCTAACTAAATATGAGAAGACGGTTCAGTCAAATATATAGAAGACCCAGTAGACCGCATTGAAGAGAAGAAAGCAGACAGGAAATATGACACGGGAATACGTATCTATGACATTTACGTCACGGATCTTCGGCATTGAGGCTTTTAATACGGACGCACCTCGACGTAATGCGTGGATTACTTTTGGCTTTCCAGTTGACCCATCTGTCAAAAGCAAAAAATAACAATAATTAATATTAGGTTTTTGGCGGCCATCTTGAGACGTTAGGTTATCTATCTTGAATTATTTTCCTAAACTTGTGTTTCTTCGAGTGTTAATGTGTAATCATGGTGGATTATTAACCATAAAGTGTTCGTGAACGTGCGTGAGTGTGGGCAAACAATTCAAAAGAAGAGAACCTGTGTTCCCTCTAAAACTCCATAGGAAGTTTCATTAAAGATTCTACCACTTTACTGGTGCAATTTTTGACTTGACTGTGTCTTGACCTGACTCTTTAGTGTGATGAATGAATGACTCGTGATGCACAATATTAAATATTTACTTTGACACTGGCAAATTGTTATAATGCCATATAGAACAAAATAAATAATTAATATTATTTTAACACATGCAATCAGTAATGTAGGATCGATCAGTGATTGTAACACGCTATTTGCTTTTGACTAATCAGTGACAGGGTATTTTTTTAAACTTATTTAACCTATCAGATTGCTATGCTTTATATGTTATTATGAAGCACAGTTGTATATTATTATAAAGCATTTTCTTACTCCGCGAATTCCTAGAATGTGGTCTTGTTCTGTATCTTAGTTGTGTATGTTCTCTCTGAATCCGTAAAGAAGGTGGAGCTTCGCCTGAAGCTTGAAGGGGCCGTGAGCGAAGACCTAATAACGGTGATGCTCGTCCAGTACTTGCACATTCCCTTAATGCTATTATTTCTTCTGGTGAATGTGATCCTGTCCGAAGAAATTTACATCAAATAAGAGTGCAAGACAGACTGATGATGGTTGTTTATCTAGTCTGCCATCCGGGGGTAGTACCACCACTTTCGAATGTAACACCCGTAAAGTGACCTTATCGCGTTTCGTGAATAGTTTGAAATTAGCCAGGTATAACGAGAGGAGTGTGCACTGTCAAACTAGATGGTACATGCTCGTCTCCTCAAGCCGGCATAGTGGAGGCGACTGCTGCCCGTAGAGACTTCTCTGTAGTAGCAATTGTTTCCATTCATGGACCGCACTCTAGCTTTACGTCAGGCGGAGTGTTGTCACATGCCGAGCTACAATTTTAAAAAAATGTAATTAGGAATGATGTTATATATCATATAAAAGCAGTAGTCCAATCCTGAGATAACAGACCGAGCTAATAACTTAGTAGATAATTGTTTTTGCCTTAATAAAAAACAGTACATAAGTAAGTATTTATTATTATAAAAGTTTCTCCTACCTGAACACTTCAAATCCTTTTCAACACTCGTACTAGTGGATAATTGATCTCTATTTTTTATTTTAGCCCTCTTTCTTGCTCTAGCACCCCAATATGTATAATTAACTGCAGCATATTCTAAGAGAGCAGCAAACACGAATACAAAACACATGACCAGATATATGTCGATGGCTTTAACATACGAAATCCTTGGTAGACTACTTCGTACACCAGTGCTTATCGTAGTCATTGTTAATACAGTTGTTATGCCTGAAATATTTATTGGAGCTGCAGGTCGACTATCTACCGTAGCATCTGTATACAAAATAGACACTCCGAAGACAGTGGCCCCTTTTTAAAACTGTTTTTATTTTTAATGTGAAACACATATTACGGCAGGGACGTTGAGTCGTTCGAAATCTGATAATAGATATACAGGATGTAAAAAGACAGCTAGTAAACAATTTTGCTCCTCCATTACGACTTAATTTTACATGGAAATATTTAAAAAGCTACTAATAAAAACAATTGCAATAACCTTTTTGTGCTGATAGAGTAACACGTGATTAATGGGTTGGCTGAATCTCTGTTTACACCCTTAACCCTTGAATGCATATTGTTGCCAATTGTCTACATTCATTTTCACATAAAATTATTAAGAAACCTCAGTGTCTGCGTTTGCACGGGATGTTCATGTAAAAACGCAAGGTTGCTTTGTATTATAACAAGAATCGGAATTGCTTTACTTAATTTCATTCATAAATAATAAGGAAATTCCTATACTAAGATCCACCTTGTACAATTAAAGTACTATTTAAAAAAATGTATATTACCCAATGCAACTCTAGCAGACGTTGCTTCATGATTAATCCAAAAAGATACCCAAGATAACATCACTATGAGAATGCTTGGTAGGTATGTTTGGAATACAAAATACCCAATATTCCGTCGCAATTTAAAACTTAATGATAATCGCTGGTATACTCCGGTCGCTAATTTTTCCTGAAAAATTACAAATAGATAATTATTACAAAATTTAATAACTAATTAATTAATCAACGAATGTGTTCGTTGAACTAGGCCTGAACTGAAGTGGGATTCGAATCTGCGACTTCCGTTTTGCCTAAAGATGCTTTGAGCTCTGAGCCTCCTGAGGCTTGAATATGGGTTTATATTTACGCTCTCGCGGCGTAAAGTAGGATTAGGTTAGGTAGGATAATAGGATTGCTTCATTTGAATGTAAACCTCTAAAAATCATAAAATAATATTGTCTGATAGCGTACTTGATCACTAAATTACACAGTATTGGTGCTTCAATGACTCAATCTATATGTCTCTGTCTATCTTCAATCATATTGAACGAATCTAAACAAGTTATCGCTATTAGCAACCGAACTATTTACATAAACAAGTCTTCTTCGTTAACGTGCATTGCTTGCTTAATATTGGCAAAGGTGTATTGCACGTTTTAAATAAGTCTTGGTTGTACAAGTATATTACCGAAAATTTTAAACCAAAATTTCAGTGTACACATAAACTTGTGTAACTCTCATCTTTGACTTACCTTGCGATCGTTAGTTTCATGTCCAAGAATTGTGAACTGCGGTAACTCTGCATCTTTCACTCCCCGAACTGGTGTATCCTTCCAGTACATCACCACATCTGATACTGTGTATCCATCTGCATACATAAGAAAATACGTTAGCATACCGTTTAAATTACCTGCGGGTATACTTCCGAATTCAACGACAAATTATTTTCGTTTAATTTGAAAGTCTAATTTCATGCTCTAACGTTCTATTTAGACCATACCCGTGCTCTAAATATTATATTTTTCAGTAACAAGTCTGTCCATTTTTATTATTCAATGTCTTAAGTTAACTTGTTCATCATGTCCATGAGCGGATACAACTACTACCACAGAGAAATATATCTGCAGGCAGCAGTAGCCTCCGCAATACCAGCTTGAGCGTACGACGCGTACGCGTTTGCCTACCAATTTGTCTACTTCTTATTAAACTAATGGAAATGATAACGCAACAAATTTAGAAAAAAGCTTTCAAAATAATATGGAAATACATAATTGTAATCTACTAATATTGATACACATGCAATAACCTTCAATCAATACTAAATACAATAAAAACTACCTAGTTAATACGTGCAGCTTATACATTAGCAACGGACTTTGCAACCCCTACCAGACTGAGTTGTACCGCGATCGTAAGTCAAAAACAGTTTTCAATATATTCTATACTTTTTAATTGACTTTATTGTACATAAAATCTAGTTGTACTACCACTAATCGTTTTTCGCATATAACTCTATATTACGGCTAAAGGGCCAGCGCACATCTAGCGAGGCGCAGAGCAGTTATTTGTCACTGAAAAAATCATTATCAACTTGCTAGTGTTAAAATAATCTCTAACATCAATGAACACTAGAACTAGTCCCCGGGAGCATCGAAATGGTTAGAGGACTATTTCGACATCGCCAGATGTGCGCTAGTATATATATACTATTGATATATTAAATGAATCTTTAAATCTACAAAAGTTATTTCAGTGGCAACACTGGTGCGAATTCTACGATTACTTTAATGTAGAAATAAGTTTTGGTTATTCTTGTAGCAAAAAAGATAAGAAGCACTGTTTGTCCAGTGATCTAAGTAAGTGTAAGAGTCACACAGCTTTCAATCTCGACGGTGCAATTTTGGCTGTCCAATGGATAATAGTGTAAATCCATCATGCAGGCCAATGTTGCTGTAAACCGCATCCCATATGTGATACCACCATCACCAGCTAATCGCACCAACTTGTTCCTCTCGGTCACGTCGTGGAGGTAACTAGAAATTAGAAAGAAAGAAAACTAGAAAAAGGCAAATACGAATGTGAAAAATACGTATTTTATTACGTAATTAATTGTACTAACTTAATAAATAATTAGATAGTGGCCGTTCCCTAAAGATGTGAACTCACGATCGAGAAGCCCCTGTTCAAATCTCGCATTTATGTACGATACTAATGTAGCTTGGTCTATACTTATTATATACTTTGGTCGTCAGACTAATGATAGTTTGCAATATCTTTTAAGGATCAGCTTTGAAGTTGCCGCCTACAAAGCTGGTACAGCGGAGGCGAGTGTTGCCTGTAGACATTTCTCTGCAATAGTAGTTGTCTCCGCTCATAGACCGCATTCTAGTTTAACATCAAGCAACATCACATACCGTGCTACTATCAAACATTGTTTGAATAATTTATTACTTTTATTATTCAGTTGTTATTGTTTATTAAATGTTCGTTATATATTTTTTATTTGTCTATCATTTTCAATGAATTTACCTGTTTTTATCGTTAGCAAAGAATGTGTCAGGCACCCATATCTTATCAGCAAAATCACCAGAAAGCGTCAATACATCGTCAAACAATCCAAATGCCAATCTCTCGTCCTTCCAATATTGATTCAAATATAATGTGATTGTGTAATCCTGAAAGGAAAAACAAATGAAACGATTTTTAAAAACACTCCATTATTTTGTAATTTATATTTAAAAAATATAAGCCTTATTCGCTTTTCAAAGAATTTATTTTAAAAAGTCAACTCTAAATGTGTCTATTTATTTTTTTATAATACAGGATCATCATTTGAATGATGTATATTTTAAAAAATAAACTCCAATTAAAACATTACAATGCCTCATTTTTATTTTAACTATACCTTAATATATATTTTTTTTTTTTTTAAATATGCACGTTCTATTGCGCCACCCTGTAGTTCAACATGTGACCGTACTTCGCTTCATCTTAAAATAGAGTGCGAACTTTGTTAATGCACATGCTTACTTAATATTGACACAGCTGTTTTCACGATTTGAATAAGTCTTATGTATGTTGTTGATTATTTTTGCCAACAAATTACCACTTTATTAGAGGCGTAATCGTTAAAAAGGATCAAAATCGTTCCTCGATTACCCTCACGTTGTCATCAATGTGCAAAAGTTCAAAATTAATAACAGTAAGGTTATGCAAGTGGGCGGCGACCTCCGATTATAGCAAACAGTGGGTGGTTGTCATCTAAAGACGACAATCGATTGGCTGACGCTGCAGAGCCTCCCCTCGAAGAATGTTGGCCCTCAATGTATGTCAAGTGACACCGGCCTTGCTCTCTTTTCGCTTGCTATTAAAAACTTAATGAATTAAGATGAACATTTTACCGGTATCGACCCAAAAACATGCCCAAACATTTGCGATTTTAATTTATTTCAAGGTTAAAAGTATCTGAACAATAACCGTGAAGTCGGTAATAAATCTTCACGACTCGACTGTCGAGTACATTATTCTATTATACACAATATTAATTAGGTATATTGACTGGCAGAAATCTGAAGCTCTCATTATCGGAACGAAAAATTATACTCGTAAGTTCAAGAATCCAATAGACAGTGTGGCTCAATGTGGTATCTAAGTAGATATGGATATGGGCATGTAGAAATATATTTTGTTCAAACCCAGCTCTGCTGCCGTTATGACTCGCAAAAATTAGTTGTTATTATTATTATTATTTTATGTTCTGTATTACAATAATATTTTTAAATAATTATAAATTTCGCTCTAATAATTATACACTTATTTTATAAGTTGTATTTCAATTTGTATTAGGTATAACAAGTCGTTAAGCAATAATCTCACGAGTAATTAAATGCGGCATCTGTTATCACATTAATAACAAACTCAGCGTCTTGAATAAAGTATCTAAAAGGACAAACTATTCACAAAGGCTCCTCGAGACACATGCAACTTATTCTTAATTAACCAACTATCATAAATCAACGTCAATTAAGAAAAGAAACAGCACATTTTCTACTGCGCGAATAAATTCATAAATTTTATAAATCTCTTACCATATTTACTTCCGAAATTGCATCAAAACTTGCTATTGTTAAATCCATACCAACATATAAAGGATCTCCTGTAAATAATGTTTAAATTAGCCCACTGTCCATTGTGTACAATAATATAAACTATTTCCTTAATATCTACGAATTAAACAAAATTTATTAGTGCAAATTCAATTATTTAATGATAATAAAATTTCTCTGAACACTGAGAAATGTTAATATGGAAATTGAAACTAGATATTTGTAAAATTAAATGAACCAGTTAAATGTCATAGAAAAACAGGTCTACATGAACTTTCCGGGCGCAAAGACGACGCGGATTCTCTTTCCACTTCAAACTGTGTATGCGCGACATTTTTTTTTATTAAACGTTTGTAGTAATGGTATAATATTTTAATATGCCAAAAATTAATAAAATAAAATAGATAACGCAATAAAATATAGAAACAACTTGAAAGCAATATCGTAAAATGTCGCCATATGTGATATTACATATTTGCATGCAGAGGAACATCACCGCTGACAAATCATATCGTGTTTACGGAAGCAAATTCAATACAGATACTTTACGGTTGAGGGCTTGCAATAATATATGAGATGCGAGCTTCTGCTTCCTTCGCAGAATATTATAAGGCAAAATGTAATGAAAACGGAATGCAATACGAATTTCTCTAAGCTATTTATTTGCTGACTATTTCGGATGCAATTCACTTTAGTATATGTATTTTATACTCTGCACTGGGTACAAAACTCTCTATATTTCATTTTTTTTGAGTAGACCTTAAAATAATGTTCGGTGCCTATAGGCACTATTAAAGAGTGGTAGGCAGACTGATGATGGTTATTTGTCCAGTCTACCGTCCTGGGGTAGTACCACCACTTTCGAATGTAACACCCGTAAGTGACTTTGTTGCGTTTCGGGAATAGTTTGAAAGTAGCCAGGTATAACGAGAGGAGTGTGCACTGTCAATCTAAGATGGTACATGCTCGCTCCTCAAGCCGACATAGTGGAGGCGACTGCTACCCGCACAGGTTTCTCTGTAGTAGCAGTTGTTTCCATTCATGGACCGCACTCTAGCTTTACATCAGGCGGAGTGTTGTCACATGCCGAGCTACAATAAAAAAAATCTTGTATTTAAACTATGTTTATTGTAAAATATGTTTAGAAATATGTTAAATAACAATTAAAATATATTTTCCGCTCAAATTAGAGTTGATGGACGCGGACGATGAAGCAATGATCTATATTAGGAGAAATTGGGTTTTTAATAGAAATTAGGGTTCATTATCAAATCTATTTATATATTTGGGGTCGTAACGTAAATCTCTGGAGAACTCTCGATTATTAACAAAATAAAATTTAAAAAAAAATAGTTTATTAAATCCACGTGTAGGAAAAAGGTGTTTTACCTCCAAAATTAGGTCGTAATCTAATATCGTATCCGTCCAGAATCCTAGAGACAGTGTGTGTGACGTTTTCAAGTCTGTCAGCTGCCGTACGATCACCCCTGTGTAATCAAATTTATAAATTAATTACAATATAAACTCCTACCTATCTCAGACAACAAACGTATTCTTATGAGTTTTACGCGCCATTTAAAAATAAATATATTAATTTTAATTTACAAATTATTTTGTTATAAAAACCATGTACGTTTTATATTAATAAAAACGATTTTTATAAAAATGTAAGTTTCTCGGTTTGGGTTAGGTATGATGTGTGTGATATATAACGAGAGGAGTGTGCACTGTCAATCTGAATAGTACATGCTCGTTTCTTCAAGCCGGCATAGTGGAGGCGACTGTCGCTTATAGAGATTTCTCTGTAGTAGCAGTTGTATCCGTTCATGGATCGCACTCTAGCTTTACATCAGGGGGAGTGTTGTTACATGCCGAGCTACAATAAAATTTTTAAAAAACTGTCACAGCGTAAATTGAGAACTCCCCACCAGTCAAAGAATATTATTTAAAGCGCAGAAGTTAAAAATTTTGAGATATAAAGATCTTGTTGGTGAAGGGCACTCACTTTACGCCGTGAGTGCGTAAATGTAAATTCATACTCAGGCCTCAGATGGTGATTTTTTGTGCCTAGACTTTTTTCAAGGGAACGCTATTAAAGTGACCTAATCGCAGTCGAGGCTGGTTATCTTGGCCACTGCAGATTTACCAAGCCGGAATAGCGGTGGTGACTATAACAGACATTTTTATTTTTATAAGTCTCTGTGGTCTCATTGAACGAATTCTACCTTGACAAGAGCAGATTGAATTTCATTAAAACACAATTTATCTAACTACCGCATACCGTAGAGTTAGTAGTAAATTTAGTTAAATCAGGAATTTGTAAGTGGCGGATTCGAGTTAATCTTTCTATCAGAATCTGGAGTTTACAATTGAATATGAAATTTATCTCGGCGGAATTTCAAATTCATTAGGCGAATACTAAAACACCTTATAGATATCTAATAATATTGTTAAATTAGTGTAATTTAAGTGGAATGGTATAATAATTTAATTTAGTACAAATCTCTCAAAAATCTCGCTCAATATCAGTACCAAAGTAATGTTATAAATACTTTAGTAACTCAGTACTATATGTACAAACATATTGCACCACATCGAGCTAAAGTCGATCCACGAACGGTGACTTCGCTTCCGCTAGGCCGGTTTGAGGAGACAAATCTGCACTGACCAGGTTGGCACTGCACACTCCTCCCGTAATGAGTCTCCCAAAGCGCAATTAGGTCATTTCACAAGCGTCTCACTTGAAAGTGGTGGTAATTCCTTAGGACGACAGACCACACTATAAATATAGGTTTTATGTATAGAAAGAAAAATAAACGTTAAACATTTTAACAGCATCAGTTTCATTGTATACCCTACTCTTAGTTCTGACGTCCGTGGAATTTTTACCTCACATTCCAAAATATTAGTAGCTCTTCTAAAGTGAATGTTGTGAAATTGAAAAGTTTCCCACTGAAATGTTATTTGGGTTAGTGACCCAACATTCTTTTCATATTAAATTTTAGTATTACTTATTTGTTTAACATTTGCATTCACGTGGAATAAAATTTAATATTACACTCACTCAGTTTGCGCGAGGGTAATCGTGTCGAGCAGCATGACGGCCACAGCTAGCACGTGCAGGCGCGGCGCGAAGCCGGTGCGAGCCGTCATCGCGCCACACTATTACCACCAGACTCCCGTACCATTGCGCGTTACCACAACCAACATCCAGTCGTTTTCACCATTTTAACTACTTTCATTACACAAAAAGTATTTTAAATTTAACTATTTTTTACTCAGTGAATAGATTCTTAAATGCTTTTTAAATGATATTTAGATATATTTATAGTTAATTTTTAACATAGCGTAATGCAAGTCTGTAACAAAAGTAAATCTAAAAAGTTGTATGAAGTAACACAAAAAATAATTGGTAATTAAATAGTTGAATTGAACACTGCAACTTATCGGACGCACACCTAATTAATTTTCAAAGCTACGCTTTTAACCGGGAAAAGTTTGAAAAGTTCGCTAGACAAGCATACTCTTTCGAGAAAGATACAGCGAGTGCCCGCGGTGGCAGCGGTCCACGGAATGCCGTCGCGCGTGCGCCATTTAATACGCGCACACTCTCCGACTATTTTCTTCTGCAAGTTCTTCGCGTAAATACAGCAAATCATTTCTGATCAAACATAAAAAAAATACAATACTAACTTTGATAGAATACAATGACCTAGATGAAACTCTCGCGGGAGTCTTAATGATTGCTGTGATTGCGAAAAAATATAGTACATTTCTATCGACAAGGAAATAAAACGTCATAGGTTTCTAAAATTTCAATGAACTTTCCTATTTAATAATTTATCAAACTGTATAATATCTTATGTAATTGAAATTAAAAGTCTTATGAAGCAAGAAAAGATACAGCTGTAGGTAGCGAAAATGATATTTCATTTTCTAAACTAGGTGAATATTTTGAGCTTTGTGAGTTGTGATGTAGGTTACGTGACAGAGGTTACATCCGTTAGAGCGTTACCACCGGCATTGCAAGCAGGTGGCCGTGGAGGAAGTTATTTGCCGGTGCACCCGTCCGCTTCCATCTGCGGAGATTAGGGATGCCGCTATATAAAATATTCATTAGGAAAGCTTGCTTTTTGTTTTAAGCATACTTTAGATAGAATCGGGATCAGCTTGGATGTGACCGAGTATAGCGAGAGGTATGTGCCCTGTTAACGGGTCAAGCCGACATATTTTAGGAGACTGCTGCCAGCAAACATTTATCTCTGGAAGCAGTCGTTTCTGCTCATGAATCGCACTCTAGTTTAACATCAGATGGAGTATGGTCACATTAAAGAAAAAACATACTGTTATGGTTTTTATAAATTATTAAAAAAATAGAATTAAATATTTTGGGTCGATACTTATACGTAGAACTAAATTTTATTTAATAACGCATAATGAAGATCGTCACTAATCTTAGAGATAATAAGACTGTAATCTTCGCAACAAAGAACTAAGAGGCGTCTTTAGGGCTTTGTCTTTTTCCTAACCCTCACTGGGACAATAATGATGAGTGCTCTAGTTTGCTAGCCTCAGGGCTTCTTGGAACAATTAGGAGAAGTGCCGAAATCCCTTTCACCGCCGTAATAATGTACTGATATATTGGAACGAGTCAAATGTTATATAAATGAAGTTTTTATCATTATGGATTGATTTTATCCAAATATCAACTGTTGAAGATGAGAATTCATATTTATTTTGAGATTCATTTCTTAGTTTTGATAGCTTCGAATGCAAATATATAAGGATCAAAGAATGTCTCCTGAGAAAGCATGCAGTCAGAAAGATGATTTGAAATTTTACTGCTGTTTTTTTTCTACATAATATAACCAAAACTAGCATACCCTGTAAGTAGGCATACTATAGGTATCAGGACAAAGACAACACAAACACGGGACGGGAATCGAAGCCGAGAACTCCGCTTAACGTCACAGTAGTCAACGTAATACATTAATTTCATATTCCTATTTTAATAAACCTAATTAAAGTAGGAACCTTTGGCAAACGTATCTTTAACTGTATTTTTTTTGTTATTCTTGGCAAAATTACAGTAGTTAAAATAATAGTGTGCATGTAGGCTGGAGATTGAAGTAATGATAGTGATTTAAAGAAGACGTGCCGGAAAGTATCTGGCAGGACGACGTTCCTAGATCTCCTATTACACTTGGAAATGTATGTCGTTACATATTTTCCCTTCGCCTCAGAAATAAGAACGATAAATATTGTAGTCACGCCTGATTTAAACTAAAATTGTGCATAGTTGTGAAATTCGTCTACGCAATTCGTAGTTACTTCGTAGACGACTTTTCAGTAGACAGTCATTATCACTTCTTTTTATTAGAAATATATTTTAAAAAAATTATTCGTAACTAAAATTGTGAAAAATCGTAAAGACAGAAACATACCTCAACTCATTAATAATTCATACGATAAATATTTTCTTACGAAATCCATTCGCGTAAAATGTCAATCGTAATCATTCACAATCTTTTATCAAAACCTTTTTTTTATATAGCTAGGTATTATTCTTTCAGCATTTACAAGACTTTTCCATTCTCTACTAGTAACACCTTACTTTGTTTTAAAAAATTACTATAGAATTAGCTTTTTAAAATTTATGCAATAACTTTGAGCAATCAGTCAATACTAAATATTCAATATGTTATTAAAAATTTCTTATGTATCTTTGGCCGGGATGTAAACCGAAACATAACGTGATCGTTACCACCACCGAGAAACTACTAGCTGTTAGCGCGCTCTACCATCTTCACTGCACTCACAAAATTAAATTTGACGGGCGCACGGATAGGCTGGAATATTAGAAAACTATCATTTTATATTCAGACAATCTCCAGTCAGAACGATAAAAAAGATAACAATCGTCACTTTATTAAATATTTGTCTATGAGCATCTATCCCAATTGGTTTTCACAATCATAGTCATAGGGTCCGAAATTGAGAAAACACGATTGGTAGGTTTCAAGGAAAATTGTAAGGCTGGATGCGTGGCGTAGTACCGCGATGGGGGATTACTTGTTATTTGGCAGGCAATTTACGATGGCATACAGATAATACCTTACTTGTTACCGAAACCCATTTAGACTATTAATTTCATCTGAACAGTTATTTGTTTTACATCGATTTGATTTAATTAAATTTTAATTGAAAATTGGGGACAATCAAGAAATTTTAACAAAAATTTTCTCAGAACAATTAGCTTGGATAAATTAATTCATTTTCTATGAAAAATAAACTAAACAAAACTTTATTTTAAATAAAATATCATTAAAGATTTAACAACCACATGTTCCACGCAAAATTCCAGTGGTTTACAGCCACAACTTTGTTAAAACAGCGGTTACACTTTACACAACGGAAATTTTTGAACATTTTCACGCATGCGTACGAACGGGCACAGCTTGAAAGCTTTTGCAAGCGAAGAGAATCAGCAAGTCTGTCTTGGTTAGAAACGCGCGCAACAGAAACCTCCGTGATGACATTTGAAATAGAAAAAAATACTTTTTAGTTGAAATTACAACCCTTGTAATAATGTTTCTTTTTGTGAGCGATTTTTTTGCTGTTATTCTCTGGTAAGTGTTTTAAAACTTTTGTTAATAATAATAAATAAATAATAATAAACAAATAGAAACTTGATGTTGATTAAAATAAACTAAACTTTAATTAGGTTAAATAAAACTATAAAGTTGTAAAAAAGTGTTCTTATAAAGTTTTTAATAGAATAAATTATTTAAGTATTTTACGTATTTACTCATAGATCAGATTTAATGATACAAAACATTGTGAATTAAAGTTGTCGTTGATTTAAGAGACCCTTGTCAAGTGACACCTTGCCTTCTAATAGGTTTACGCTAAATTTTATACTAAAATACTATATAAACAACGTTACCCTACCTATAAGTACATAATTTATTTCATTAAATTATGATGAAAATGAGCAGAAAATTATTGTCATTTATTTTATTATGAATACGATATTTTTATGACGCAAATTTATTTTGTTTTTTTTAAATTATTATTTACGTTTTAATGTTTTGAGTTATATATCTTAGATATTTTAATATTTTGCGCATTAAACATAAAGAAATATTTTTAATATTATCGTCGAATTTTTTTGGTGGGTACAAATTATTATAAACCATACTAACTATTTATTTCCTAGCAACACAGCCTGGCTGGCAACAGACTGGCGCTGGGATTATTATTATTTTATTTCTTACACCTTCTTTTAATCTCTCTCTTAATCTTCTCTTACCTGTCATACACACAGAGGTTAGCTGGAAGAGAATACTATTTAGCATTAAGTTCGCCTGTGTGCATGCTACATTAAGTTTTAAATAAATAAATAAACAAATATTAACTTAATATAACTAATAAGATAAGTACATAAGCAACTTTTTTAATCAACCAAAGTAATAATTCGGGTTGTCCCATTTTTTATTTATGAACTTAAAGGACGATTGTCTGAACTTGTGCGAACTGAAAAATTTGCCCTGAAACTTTATTCTTTTGACATTGATTTTTGACAGAAATTTTAGTTTTTACATACTTAACTAAAATTACGATAACTAATGCAGACTAGGGATTTTATTTTCATCAAAATAATATTAATTAATAATAATGATTATAATTATTAATTAAAATTTGTTAATATATACAAAAAAATATTGGATCCATTATAGTACTGTGTGACCACATGTGACCACACTCCGTTATCAGATATATTAAAGAGACGAATGTGCACCATCCATTGATAGCGCACAGGTACTCTTCTCATCATAACCAGCAACCGGTTAGGAGAGGGAACCTTAAAACCCTCTATCCACCAAGGCAAGGTGGACATCATAGACGCATTACGTTTTATAGTAAATATTAAAACCGTGTCAGTGCGAATTGAAATTTTACGCTGCAATTTATGAGTTGTTCTATACAAAGATCTAATAGGCACGAGTGTACGCAGATTCCCATCGGCTTCCCTTAGGAAATTTATGAAAAAGGTATAGGTGTTCCAAACAAAATATATTATTAAAAACAAAAGTAACGAACTATAACGAATTATACTTACAAAATTATTTTAATTCATACAGTATATTTTTAGTAAAAGTTAAAAAAAACACAAGGAAGCTTAGTGGTTAGAGACGCCGAGCGTAAAACGGAGGACCAAGGTTCGATTCTCATCTCAGTTTGTATGCACTTCTTCACAATTTTCATCATAATTTTATAATAATAGCATGCCATAATCTTGCAAAAAAAAAACAATATATTTTTAATAAAGCATTTTATTTTATATGTTGCATAATGGGGATTAATAACGCTAATGTACATCGGGGTAAACCCTTCGCCACTGTTACAACAGTAACACAAAAAATAAAACTCATTTATTATTTTACACATAATACCTTCATCATAATGTGTTACGAATTTCAATAACATCTGTTACCAATATTTCCCAGTGATATATTTGAATGATTACATATATATTGTGGTAATCGCTCATCATTCACCACTTAAAAGAAAGATTTTTTTATCCTTCTACTAATAAGTTCAGTCTATTAAATATAGTTAGATTTGTCGAGTGGTATGGTGGATTTTTTTGGGGAATACGCTCGCTCGTTTCTGTCTTTTAGTTGGTCTGTAGTCAGCTGATTGGCGAGTAGTTTCGGGTGCACACAAAAAAAAAAGGATTCTTTAATCTTTAGAATATATTAAAATGTAAGATTAGAATTAAATTATGATGAAAATTAATAATTAATAGAAAAAGAAAAGAAAAAAAAAATTCTTAATTAGTTAGGAACAATTTAATTTTTACATTCCCACTTAATACCCTGTAAAATGCACACTGAACACTACCACTCAACTCCCCCTCTCTGAACGTTTAAAAAAGGACGTATTCGTAACAGGGTGGACCTGCTATCGTTACCCTACTCATCGTCACACAGAACCAACGAAACTTTGTTATAAAAAATAATATATAGTTTGGTATCTATATTAGGTTTTTTTTTAGTGTAGCTCGGCATGTGACAACACTCCGCTTGATGTAAAGCCAGAGAGTGCTGTCCATGAATAGATACAACTGCTACTACAGAGAAACCTGTGCGGGCAGCAGTCGTCTCCACTATACCGGTTTGAGGAGACGAGCATGTACCATCTAGGTTGACGGTGCACACTCCTCTCGTTATATCTGGATACTTGCAAACTATTCACGAAAAGCGACAAGGTCACTTCACGGGTGTTACATATGAAAGTGATGGTACTACTCCAGGACGGCAGCCTGGGCAAATAACCATCATCAGTCTGCCTACCACTCTTTAATAGTGCCTATAGGCATTGAGCGACCAAAGTACATATGACAAAGTTACATTGGTACCGGTCAGAATTAGCGAGGTTCGAACACGGGTCTCATCGATCGTGAGTTCACGCGTCTTACCGCTAGACCACGGCCACTATATGTAGTAGAAGGCATCTATCTATTTCGTAATAAATGCGTAATTTCATAGGTAAAAACATATTATATGTATACTTTAATAAACTTTTTTTAAACAACTTTCGTTATGGCAATTTGGTCGATGTATATTCGTCTTCTAAGGGCGGCATAGCGGATGCGACTGATTTTACGTTAGATAGCCCGTGTATCGAGGAATATTTTAAACTTTATATTTTTGGATTTTTGTGGGTGTAATGATACCCCTTTTACGGGGTACGGTTACACTATTTACGCATAATAAGAATTCGCCCAAACAGCGAGTAAAGAACTAATAAAAAAATCTATTCAATTTTCATTATAATTTAATAACTTTGAATGACGATAATCAATAAAACACAATCAATATTTATTTTGTACTCATAATATAATATATTTGTCCAAAATGAGAAATTCTTTTCAATCCGTATTCAATTATTGATATTGTGTATCTCTCCAATACACTCGAGTTATGTGTATTACATTACATCAATCATTTTGTTTTTCATAAAGGGGGAGGACACGTCCTTTTCGAACTTTTTTCATCATTTTATTTGTTTTTAACTTTCTGCCGCGAATAAATGACAGGATGAAAATTACTTACCTGTTTTGTATTAGATTTAGATTTATATCAGAAAAAGAGTTATTTTTGCTTGTAGTTGTATCGTAGGCCCTGAGCGACCAAAGCACATTTAACATAGTTACTTTGGTGCCGGTTAGAATTTAATACAGGTCCTATCGAGAGCGAGTTCACTCCTTTTACCGCTCAGACCACGGTCGCTATTATATCATTAATATTTTTTATTTATTACATGCATGTTGGTTTTTTTTGTATTCAATTTTCAACATAGTTTAATAAGAAAAAAAAATTAATAACAAATATCCAATAATTGTATATACAAGTTTAAGTAAAACGCCAGTAGCATTTAGGATTTAGCTTTAGGACTTGGTACATGTTAATTTTGTTCTATTTAATTTTAATGATAATTTACTAAGCAACAATAGAAGCGATAAACAACATTAGCTGTAAAAATAACGCCACCCAATTGGAAAAATTACAATTCATATATTTAATTAGATTTTTTAAGCTTCGTATTATGAATACAACGATTTGATAACTTTTATAAAATTCAACATAAGATAAATCAATTTTGACGTGTAGGATCAACCCTTATCTGTTTCCTGTTTGGAATGAGTGGCATTGTAAATATGCGATCATGTTTAACGTGTAATACCCGCATGATTTATATTAATCTGAAAAAGAAATCGTTTTTACACGCGTAATCGCTATGCCTTTATACACATAACAATATCATAACGATGATAGCAAAAAAACACAATTTTCTTCTAACATAATTCAAGCATTTATCACACGTGGTTTGCGATCCGATAATAAAACGCATTAGTAGAACGGTTAGCAGCGTAATCACCATCAGTTTTTGTGATAGGGTTATTCAAAAACAGAGCAATTGTCTTCGTTTAACTGGACCGGAGACTTTATCCAATTTGACAAATGTTTAAATATCAAAAGTATAAATTACAAAACAATGATTCGGCATTTAAATTCTTACAATAGTACAGGCGTCATTTTTTTCTTGAAATAAAATAATCCTTCATATTTCAACGTAATAATTATGAAAAAATATCGTAGAAATTAGATAAATGATTTGAAAAATGCTATGGAACAGGTGTAATAAGATAAGTACTGCAGTGGGTTTTTTTTTTTTTTGCATGTTTAAGGCATAATAAAACAAAGCGCGCTTAAGAAGACGAGTAAAATGAGCTTTTGTCGATTAAAATCGGTAAACAACTTAAAACCGCGAAATATTTTTTGATATTTCGTAAGAACGACTGTAATTGTGCTTTTGATGGTTCTAAACCAAGTTAATCTAATTTTTTTCTTAATTATCACGTTAACAAATCGCAGGCCCAATTTATTTTAAAAAATTGCATATTTTACCGTTACTTCGCTTGGACTATAAAGTAGACAATAAAAGGAGAATTTGTTAAGTTATTATAGTAGTTTATTTTGGCGTCAAAAAACTTGCTTATCTCATCATAACGTCCATTGTCATTTGACAGGGACAAGCAGCTTCCTGTATCTTGGAGCTTGGTGAATATTGGTAATATATTTGGTAATATAACACCGTAAAACCTTCATCTACTTCTACACTATATAAAAAACTTGAATATAACTTTTTTAAAGATTATAGTATTATAGCTTGGGTTATCGCTATTTTTATTGAAACGCATTGAAACGATACAAAGCTTTACTTCATAAGTTTCGAGTTTTTTATATAAGAATTAATTTTAAATATTACTTTATTGTGCTGGTTATAAAATTCTAGTTACAAGATTTTTCAAAAATGGTTAGAAAACTTTTTAATTTTCTTGTCTTCTTATCATGAGAGTTTTGTGTTCCTTGCTTTCTGGTGTTAAGGATGTGAAAATAAATTCATTATTTTGTCATTTTCAAGTACTTTCGCGCATGTCCTTGCACACAAATTCAATATATAAAACCCATCGCTGCCAGTCTCGAGATTCAAGTAAACTCAAATATAATGTAGGGTAACGGTACCTATTAGTAAATATCAGTGATAACTGGGTTAATAAGTGAACGAGAAAGTTTCTTTTTTTATATAACTTTTAACAGCGTTTTATTCAGACATGTTATCGATAGTATAAAACATAATATAGTATACTAGCGACGAAACCCCCGGCGTCGCTCGGGTTAAAATACGTCGCGTGTTTAATGGTATAAAAAGTATTTAAGGATCCGTTTTTAACGTAGATATTGTAGATTTCTATCTTAGATATTGAGAGACTTATTTGACCATTAAACATAAACAAACATTAAATTTGTAGAACTTTCTAGAACATTCTATACCGATTTTAGCAGCTATACACATTTTTAATGTTTGTAGATCATTCTAGAAGTTTTTAGATCTTTCTAGAACATTCTATATTGATTTTAGCAGTTGATAACGTTTTGGAACTTTTTAGATCATTCTTGAAACTTTTAGAACCTTCTAGAACCTTCTAGATCAATTGTAACAGTTGCACACATTTTGGAGTTTTCTAGATTATTTCAAAAAAATTTAGAACTCTATACATATTCAACATGTCATAAGTAAGAAAAAGACAGACTTAGTAGTCAATATGTCATAAGTTAGAAAAGGACAGATATACATACAGGCGAAAACCTTCCACAACCACCCTCTTCCACCCACTGCGTCCAAACTCCCTTACTTTCACCAGGAGACCGAGGAGCATCTACCACCACAACGGGAAGTAGATTGGAGTAGGTGGTCATAGAGAAAACCCTGTATTTACGTACTAACATTAACATTTTATATAAGTATTTAGATTTATCATAATATACCTAAAATACATTGTCTTTTTTTAATGTTACATAGTGACCGCACTCCGCCTATTGTCAAGCTAGAGTACGGTCCATGAACGAAAACCACTGTAGCAATATCTCCTCCTTTGCTTGAAGGGGCAAGAGCATACAGTCAGGTCGACAGGGCATACTCCTCGGGTTATACTTTGCTACATCCACACGAGACTAGGTCAGTTCACAAGTTTGAATATGCAGTTAGAATAAAACAGAGTAATTAAACTTATTGAAAGCTGAAATTTATAAAGATTTTATAATTTTTTAATTATATTTTATTAGGTGTTTAGATGAAAAAAATAAAGAAATAAATAACATGTTTTAAGAAGTAATATATGTTGACTGGTTCCACTACCGTATAGCTGTGTACTCGTACGTGCTTATCGTAAGGTGTACAAAAGCCTTTTGAACAGTATTACGACACGACATTTTTGGAAGTATTGAAATTTACGAGTGCCCTTTAAGTGCGCCCGACATTGGAGCGATGGACTCGTCACAAAATACCAAATAACATGCCCGGCATAATAAATACATGAAAGCCAACCCTCTCTCCGAACAGTATTGTACTGAAAGAACGCTGTCCGGACCATTCTGTATAAATAGGCACGTGGATGTTTATTTTTGTTAGATTTATAGAAAAATCGATGTTTATAAAAATATGTTTCTTTTTCCTTTAAGAAGCTGTCTCAAACAAATATTTGTATAGTTTGCTTCCTGGAATAAAAATATCATTTACTGAAATAGAAATATTTTAATATTATTTATAGCTTTATTAAATTCCAATTGGTCTGGTAATTTCAAAAACAGAATTATTGGTTTTTATACATTAGATAAATATTTTGTATGCAAATTAATTAAATCATTGTATAGTGAGTCGTGATACTTAAGTGTTAGATCATCTCATTAGGCCGTGAGAAAGTGGTATCGAGCAAGGGCATAATCTTGACATATTGCCAACTTATGGCAACACTAAATCCAAGGTCAATAGCCTGATGAGAAAAATCATTCATATACATATGATTTCTATCAACGAGTAGCTACGAGAAAAGATGAATTAAAGAAGCCGATATATAAATTAAAGATCACTAAAAACCACACAAAAGTATGTAACTATGTATGTATGTACGTTGTATGAGCCTTTAATTATAAAACTATAAATTTATAGTCAAGAGGAAATAAATATCAACTTTTATATACGGACGCTTCGCCACTGCCGTTTACATCAGTGCTTTTATGAACAATATAATTTTCACAAAAATGTTCATAATAAATTATTATTTTTCTACATTCCCTATTTATTATCATATACTCGTATTCGTTCATTCAAAATTTTTATTAATTTTTAAAAATTTCTAAAAAAATGCACCACCCGCTTTTCTCCTAGTTTTTCCAGTGACAACTGAATGTTTATATGCGTTGATGTTTATTTTCATTTACATAAAATATGTGTAAAAAATAAGAAACAAAAATCATTCAATTAGCTTTTGCTGTTGTTTCAGCAGACCTTGTTCATGCGATCAGTCAAAAGCTGTCGACAGTACATAGAGACCAGTGGCTAAGCTGGAAAATTGAGAAGTCATGATCGATCGTTGGTTTCTCATTGCCACCTAACATTACTGCCCATCATTCATACTAAAATTTAGTTACCATATTTGTATTAGCAATTTGAGATGCTGCTTTTTATGAGGGCTTCTAACATTAACACAAAAAAAATATGCCCTGATTTTTCTTCCACTGCGCAAGTGCAGAATATCGGTAATATTCATCAGGTTTATTAGAAAAATAAACTTTTTTTCATATATTAGCTTCGCCATATGAAAACGCTAATAATAAGTTAGAATGTGGCCCATGAACGGAGTCTACGAACACAGAGACATATCTGCAGTCAGTAGTCGCGTCCTCTATGCCGGCTTGAGGTATAGTTTAGCTTAACAATAAAAATAAATAGTTCAGTTTCCTATTACTATGGTTAGATATACCAAGATTTTATATCAGATTAATACAATATTAATTGTGTAGACATTGTCGAAACGTGCCTTTATAATCTAAAGCTGCATGCAGAATGGATATTGGACGCTTATAGAATTAAAACTGCAAAATCTCAGCGTATATACGCTTAATAGCAATTAAAGCGCATAACAAACAATTTCCGCGAACTCAGTTTGCTTATTATTATGAGAATAATACCTACACGTTGTTGATCGTGATAATGCAGTTTGTTACTGAGTTTCTTTTATAAAGATTTATTTATAAATTTTTTTCTACGTAAATATTTTTATGTGGTCGTTTTTATGGGTCGCGTCAAACTTTATGGCGTCTCGGAAGTTAGCTGCGGGCGCTATTTCGCGCGGGTACTGTTAAGTTTACAATAATAAAAAAAGAATTAATTTTAAATATGAATATAACATATAAAAATAACCTCCGGGCTGGTAGCGCGGGGTCGTGCCCTTCTCTCTCACCTTCATTGTGATACCTCCTGATACCTTAATTTGTGTGTTGTGTGCAGCGACTTGTGCCTAACTTCGGAGCCGCCATAAAATTTGGTTTGTACTATATTAATTCATTCCTTAATTATTTGATTTTGTTTTTGTTTATGTGCATATTTACTCGTCTGTCATTAAGGTCAGGTATACTGGTCTAATTAGTAACCATCATCAGTTTGCTCTTTTTTCTCGCTCAGTAGTGTATACTTTTGATTGAGAGTAAATCTACACTCTGAACCGATTGTCCATAGACACAATAAAAATTATGCTTCGTCGTATATATTCAATCATTCAGTTATTGAATATCTAATAAACTACCAAGATCCTGTATCTATGAGTAAAGTAAAATAAATAGTAATTAGAGACAATTAAATATCGAGCTACAATAAACATAACTTCCTTCTATAGGTCCAGAGATAATTATTAACTCTTAGCCTGTCTCGCATCTGGGCTTACCGTTTTACAGCCGTCGCGTAGGTGAGGCTTTCCCTCTGGACTCTACCCTTTTTTTCTTTTCAACCAAAGGATGAATACAGCCTGACAGTTAAATCCGACCGTCTAATCTTTTATATAATTAAAATGTCCTCTCCATTCTCATGAGAATAACGTAATTAAATTATATTTCACAAAAATTAATGACTTACTTTTAATCTTATCTAATCTTTCTTCATTTGTGATTTATATTTTTTTTTACAATTTTTTGAACGCATTCAACTAAAGTTGTTGTAATAAATAATAATATGTCATAATTTCATCTTGTCAAAATTACTAACGTTTTAAGTTAAATTTTAATTACAAAAAATATACAATAATGTGTGTATAAAAGAAAATAATAATTAAAAACTATTGAAGATCAAAAAATGGGTACTAAGTTTTGCCCAAACAAAAATATTTCTTACAAAATAAAAAATAAGATTTCAAAATGAATCTAAATGATAAAATTAAAACTATGGATCTATATTATTATATACCACCTCTCGGACACTTGATTATGGCAATTGGGTATATTTTAGAGCAAACAAACTCTGTGAAACCTCCTATACCAAGTGGAGTAGTCGTGTTAGGTCACATTTTTGTATTGAGTGATCCACGACTCATCAACTCAGAAGAACTTAACGTTAAAGTCCTTAATGCTTTATTTCTTTTAGGTAATATTTTGACCTTTCTGTATGATTTGCTCGTAAGTTTTGGTTTCTTTGCTAATGTTGATAACATCCTACAAACTACTTGATTTATTTAATCACATTTTTTTAAATCTGTATTACAAGACCAACATGTTATTAATTAAAATACTAAAAGGATCTAATGTATTTTTATTTAATTTAGTAATTATTAAGAGATAAATAAAAACTGCAAAGAGAGTTGTAAGTTGTAGGCTCAGAAACCCCTCAGACCTCTCCTACCTGACTTGACAATTTCCCACAATTTCTTAGAGTGTCTGCTAAGCACTCTCTTCACTGACGAGGTCGCAAAATCACTTGTCGATTAAAGATTTGTCATTGAAAACGAGATTAAGGTCATAATTAACAGTTAAAATTAATATAATATTATTGTTTTTAATTTATGCCTTTGTTTTAAATAAAGAAATCAGTGATGTGTGAATAATTAATAGATAAATAAAAAAATAAAAGAAACTTTTGTAGATTTCATTACTTTTCATGTCTGATGTAAAAGTTTGATGCATTTATAAATAAATAAATATTTTATCCAGTTGATTAATTCCTACAATATGGAGAAACAAATGAGCTATATCATTTCGCAAACGTTCGCAGATGGACGCAAAATTATCGCTTTCCTTGATTAATTGATATTCCTAAACGTATTACTTCCTATATGCACAATAAAAGAAAATGATCAATTTTTATTGTTTTACTCAGTTTTACGTCTATTATATCCACTATTTCTTACCTATTTTATATATTTTATTATATTAATAGATAATATAAGAGATGTGTACTACTCATGAATAAAATGTAAAAAATAAAATAATAAAATGTATGACAATTATAATAATTGTAATTAAAATTATTACAGATTGTAAATAAATAAATAATGTAAAAATAAACCCAAGAGGTTGGATTTCAGAGCCAAACTAAAACGTCGTTCTAGGCTGTCCCCTTTCAACACTGCCATATACTTTCGCACGATAAATCTATTTCGTGAAAAAATGAATTAATTATTTGAAATAAATCGAGAAAATGGTAGCAATGTTTATTTTGTATAAACGTTCATTGTAATTTAATTATGAAAGCCTGAAATTAGATTCAAGTAGACTGAATTGATTTATTATACTCATTAAAATTCATACGAACGCGACGTTATTCAACAGAAGACTTTGCGATGCGATTATATCAGAAAATAATTAAAATTACAAATATTATTATGTTACCTATTCTTCATTATGACTTAAATAACTATTGCCCATATCTTCGTATAGCTAGATATAATTAGTGTTACAAATTTAGTGTTCCCATTCCCGTTCCATCTATAGGAAATATTTTATAGGGTTAACGTAACTGTAGCCCGCGGTTTCACCCACATTAATCAACAAAAAAAAGGTCTAAACCTTCCACAATAAACGCTATATCTAATACGAAGAGAATTCCGTACGAAGGAAATTCAGAACACATACGAAATAAAAAATACATACTTTTTATTATAGACATGACGATGTAAAGTATTATATGTGATTTTTTTAAACAGTAGCAACCCGTAACCACACTTGAGTTAAATTGCGGTTCATGATGGAAGACAACTGCTGCCACAAAGAAATATCCGTACAAAGCCTCCGCTATGCCGGCTTGAGGAAACTAAAGTACATATTACAAAGTCACGAGATTGGGACCGGCCGGAATTTTGTGAGATTTGAAAGCGGTCTTAATCATGAATCCACGACTTTAACCGCTAGGCCATCGTCGCACTAAAAAAAATATCATACTTGGACCTAATTCTACCAGTTTCAGTTGTTTTGTTAGAGTAGTTGTCACCATTTGTAACAATTACATGCAGCCCGTGATCGTGACTCGTTGTTTCAAAGTTTCTTATGTACAAACTACAACAAACTTCTATTAGGTATATCACTTTTGTTTTGTAAAAAAGCTACATATGTAAGGTCAATTATCCACTAAAACAGACATAGGTTAATAGTATAATCTTTTTTTAGTAGTAATCCTTAATTTTAATTCAGATTTTGACTTATTAAAATGGTTTTTATTATTAAATTATGACCAAAAACTGAACAGAAAATACTTTTAAATGGATTAAAATAGATGTACCCACGTTTTTTAAAGTTAACCTTTCTCAATAAATGTGAAAATAAAATAAAGCTGAAGTTTAATTTCAGTTACCCAAGACATACAAACATATGTACTTTCATTTTTTACGAGTATTAGAGAATATGTTATATTTATTAGCATGGAGTATAGAGTTTAGTATTAGTCTGTACTCTGAGTATACTAATACTACTCTACACTAATAAACGGCAAGAATAACTTTTGTTAAACGTACTTGATCGCTTTTTTTCTGAATATCTTAAAAAGTATAGTTCGATATATCTACGTATAAAGAATTGTTCATGATTTCTTCCATATTTTTATGTATCTTAATAATAATAATAATCATAATGAAAGGTAAAAGTGAATGAAACATAAAAGTTTGCCTTTATCTAACAACGAATATTGTCAAGGAGGAGAAATAACAATACAACCTTTATCAGAAAAGTATTGCAGACTAATAATAATACAAAGGAATTATAGTCTTTTCTCAGGGTTTAATTAAAAAGAAACTAATTAAAAAATTCAACGTGAACAATAAATATTATATAATAATGTAAATGTTATTAAATTTTAATAAAAACTGAATAGAAAAATTTTAATAATAACAAAATAAACCAAATTAGTTGTCAAAAATTGATAAAAGGAAAAATTAAAAAACAGTAATATATTATGACGTCAACCCAACAGTTGCAGGCTGCCGATGGAAAGATAGAATGGCAGAATTTAGACGCATGTAAAGCACAATGCTGATTAGAAGTGGATGGAAAATCGCGCTCTTGTGGACGCATAATTTTTTTCTATTTAATTTTCATTATAATTGATCATAGCAATGAAAAATGGATTATTTGTTGATGGACATCGAAACGTAATTTTCTGTTATGACAGCAACAGCGACGGGCAGCCATTTGCACACAAACTATCCGTAATGATTGGCTATATTCAGCAAAACAAACCCGATTTAATTATTCAACCAATTTGGGACGTTAATTGAAAATTGCTGCAATTGCGTAAAAATTAACTTTTAATCACATTTGAATACGTTAAACTGAATTAGTATTAATAACTAATTAGTTGAAATTATTGCTCGCTAAAGTGTGTCCTACAACTTCGAGTCGGATAAGACGTGGACTCAGGTCGTCCGTTCTAGGGTTGTATCTTGTATCACCATTTGGAGTGTCTCCACCCACTTGGAGTAAATGAAACATTCATTAATAATTATAATTAATCAAGTTTGGTAAATAAAACTGTAGTTAAAGAGAAAACAAAATATAAATTCTGAACTAAGAACAAAATCAATCATTTATTCAACTGTCAATTTTGACTTTTATTTCAACCGCTTTAAAGTACTAGTCGTTCGGGATCAGCTTGGAGTATAATGAGACAAGTGTGCACAGGCAATCTATCTGAACATTCGAATTCAAACCCGGCATAGTGACGGTGACTGCAGTTCATGGGCCGAATTCTTGTAATAATGAACAAACGACAACGACGACACCTAAATTAAAAGTAAATCAATTTTGATAAGAAAGTTATTTGTGATTGATCCAAAAGTTTTTAGTCATCAATCACAGTTCGGCGTCAGGAAATAAATTGCCACTCAATTTAAATAAATGTATTTGATCAAAGTACAAAGATTTTTATGTATGTACTTTAGTCTGCAAACTTTATAACGAAATTGATACTATACCCACCAATAATGTATTTAATGATAAACAAAACTAGATATGAATAAAATAGTTGTGTTGTCTTTCAGCCACGTAAAAAAAAACCGAAACCTAACCAAACACAATAGGAATCTCATGCAAAACAAAAAATAAAGCAAATCGGACTGGTAACTCCAGAACGCATACGGGACAAACAAACAAACATCATAATACCTTTACAAAGATTGTTGATAGAATAAATTCAATTTCAAGCAAGTTATTTACGTAACTTTATATAACCGACAGACAAGTTTTGCATGTTTTCAAACTCTATGTGACAGAGGAAATGAGTTAGATACCTTCCCCGAAGTGCCGTTGACGGTTCCCAAACGATTACGTCAGATTAGTTGAAACATCGCTCACGCCAGCACTATATAAGAGCCTCTCTAAAATAGGAAATGAAACCTGATCTAGTTCTACCGAAACTACGCTAACTAATATTTGTCTATATAGTTTATGTATTAATAAATTATTATACTGTAGTGTAAAAACACGGTAAAGAGCCGATAGAATGATAGAATAAAGGAATTACAACATGCTCACGTGAAGGGCTAGGTAGAGCTACACAAAGCTAGGTAGTCAGAGTATCTGTGGCCAAAGCAGAAGATGTGAGTTCGATTCCCACCTTAACTGGTATACGCGTTGATTTTTCTTTTTAAAAATAATTTAACAATATATATTTACGAAATACTGGCAGTAGAAACTTACCGCAAAAGAAAATCAAAACAAGAAATGAATCAATAAATTTATTGCATTATGCATAACAATGAGAGTTGAAGGGCCTTTACAGTTGTTGTGGAGAGCCCTTCAACAACTGAGCGTAAGGCTTACTTGATATTCAAGCAATTAGAGAACGGTGGCTTTAGACGTAGATAGCTCTACGCTTTCAGATAACGAGATTCAAAAGTACCTATGCCTAGGTTTATAGAACAAATGCTTTTAAAGGAATAAACAACACTTTATTGGAGAAATAAGATGATTTATATTTTTGTTTATTATTAAATAACACTAATAACAGTTTTAATAAAAAAAAATTGAACTAATTTTGTAATTTTCTGACGTATTCAATTTTTTTTTTTTTTGAAAAAATTGGAAAGATTGCCGCAGTTATAATAGAAGAATTTCGACGCGTTCGCATAATTCAGGGACTGTGAAAGTCAGTGGTCAGAACATCCAACGTATTTAGTCGGTCCGAATACCGTGCGCTGCGATTTTTATTTCTGTTCCCTTTTAGTACTTTCTCGGCACTAATGGTCTACTAGCATGTAATTCTTTTATTTTGTAAACAGATTTTTCTGATGACTGTTTGTTGGCAAAATAAAATAATAAATAACTTAATTTAAATAAACATTACATAATACAAATAATTCGTTTTAAATCCGGACTCTATAAAATTAACTAAGTCAATTAACATTATTTCTGTAAATATAATTTTAGTGCACTGCATACGGAAGGAAAAGGGGCGATCTATTTGTCAACGAAAAATGGAACTTTCCCAATAACACTCTCAGCCAAAAAGCCTCACGACATTTCCTCGACAGAAAGCGCACTTAAAATCATATCTTCAAGAAATGCTACTTTTGAAAATGAAAATTCTCTCCAGAGACATGACATGTGGAATTCTGACGATGTATTACTGTCGAGCGATATCAATGCTACAGTTGACGATATAACAAGTAAATTGTGGAAGAGAAGCATAAACGATGCTGTTTCTAAAAATATAACCATGGTCCTTGAGAATTTATTGAAGAATTATGAAAATTCACAATTACCTACACATGGAAAAGGTAAATACATTTAAAGATTTTTTTTTAAATATTTAACTTGTATCATATAATAGGCACTGAAAAACCAAATTAAAGCTTCTTACATTAGTATTTATAGAGGTTTTATGGCAATTCGAAAACAGGAAAACTAGAGTAGGGATTATATGGCAAACATATCTCTTAAAAAATTAATAATTTATTTTAATTTTCATAGACAGCAGAGACATGTAAAAAAGAAGGGTAGGTAAAGAAAAAGAAGAATAACAATAAGATAGGTGACAAAAATTTGTCTATTAATCTACGTATAATACTGTAGCTTAATCTTTATTTTTTAAATAAACGTTTTGGCATATTAAATAATAATGAAAATTTAACGCGGATTCGATTCCTATCTTTCAATTTTCATCATAATTTAATGGGTTAATTATTCACTATTCACCAAGGCATCTTGTCACACAGTCGTTACGTTTGATAACAAATACCAAATAAAAACCCTATCAACGCATGTATCATGACAAGCTGCTCCAATGGATAGTGGACTTTATCGAACATGTAGTGGTATCTAATTTATTATACTTTTCAGGTTACCCAACTGTTGTACAAACTAATATTTTAATAAGAAGTATGGGTCCAGTCTCAGAACTTGATATGGTATGAGTTTTGTTATGATTTTAACTAAACTAGGTACTGAGATTAAAGTACATATGCCAAAGATACATTGGTACCATACCGGGGTTAGCGATTGCTAATCGATATCTACTCGTGAATGAACTCAGCCTCGGTGCAGTGGCTCTACGACACTGCTTATTTTTTTATTATTCTCTACAGGATACTAAATATACAAGTGGTTGATTAGAAGCCTAATTTTTTCTTGTTTTTTAAATTAGTTATCATTAAAAGAAAAAGGCTTATACGAGAAAGTTTACGTATGCATATAATTATAAATGCAAAAGTAATTTTCTTTTTTGGAATTAAAATAAAAAAGGCTTCGTTATGTATCTAGTTGTTAGTTGAAGGTTACCTTTTTATAACCTCTACAAATTAAACCCATTCTAAATTATGTGTAGATAGATACTATGGGTCTAGAGTTTATTCTGTATCCGTAACTTAATCCATTTTAGATTACTGTTCTAAATTACTATTGGTTTATATTTAATTGTTATTTTATTTGTAAACCATTACACAACATTCAATTTGTGAAAGAAATATTTTCTTATTGTAGCTCGGCACATTACGATAATCTGCCTAATATAAAGCTAGAATGCGGTCTATGAGCGGACACAACTTTTACTACAAATAAATTTCTACAGGCAGCAGTCACCTCCGTTATTCCGGCCCCATCCAGATTGACAGTGCACACTCTACTCGTTATACCTGGTTACTTTCAAACTGATCGCGAAACGCAACAAGGTCGTTAGACTGGGCTAATAACCATCACCAGTCTGCCTGCCACACTTAAAACCCGTAAAAGTCTAAAGTTTTCATTTTCAGGACTACTCAATGGATTGTTACTTCAGGCAATATTGGAGAGATACCCGACTGAGTTTCCTTGGACCAATTCGTTCTCTGAGTCTTTCTATCAAAATGCTTGAACGTATTTGGCGACCTGATACATATTTCTACAATGGAAAACACTCTTATGTCCACACTATTACTGTTCCAAATAAATTGTTAAGAATCAGTCAGCATGGTGATATTCTTTATTCTATGAGGTAAGTTATACTTTAATTTACCGTATTTCTAGCTTAATTAAGGCCCAATTAAAGAGTGGACAGCAGACTTGTGATGGTTATTAACCCAATCTGCAGTCCTGGGGTAATATCACCACTTTCAAATGTAAAACCCGTGAAGTAATCTAGTCTCGTATCGAGATCAGTTTGGATGCACATTCGTCTCCTCAAACCAGCATAGCGAAGGCTAGTTGTTTCCGTTTATGAATCACACTCTGAGGGTTGTCAAGTGGTTATGTGCCTGGGCTACATTAAAAAAATTTGATTGTGTTTACTTTGTGGAAGGCGTTATGGGTGAATATGATGCAGTGATAACCATATGTTGGGGATGGCAGAAGAAGCAAGAGAGTAGGATTAATGCAGTAGAAATGCGGTCATTAAGGAGTATATGTGGAGTCACGAAGCGGATAGAATGAGGAATAATGTTGTACGCGATAGATGTGGTTTGAAAGATGATCTAGTGACGAGGATTGAGAAAGGAATGCTTCGGCACTTGGAAAGGATGAATGAAAGGAGATTGACGAAAGGAATATATAAATCTGATGTGAATGGATGTGTTAAACTAGGCAGACCCAGAAGGGTGTTTTCGATCAAATCGTAAACATCCTTATGAAAGCTGGGCTACCTAGTGCTTATAACCGTCGGGCGTGCATGAAGAGAATTGTGGATGTGAGGGAAGCGAGGGTGTTGTGTCAGGATCTGTGGGAAAAAGGCGTGACAATTGTATTGTATTGTAATATTTACCTTGACACATATGACATACGAGAATGTATTTAAAAATCAATTAATGAAGATAATTAACCCTTCTGCACCTGTATGAGCAGAGGATGGGGCGAATTGTATAACGATAATAAATTGGTATTTTAAAGTACAGCGTCGAGGAGAGGGTCTCATTAATTTCATAGACGTTCAACAAACACGCAGGCCAATATTTTTAATTGGCGAGGGTGAAAAATACCCCAGCTCCGTTTACTCGCTCAAGTTATTCATTGACCATAAATTTTCGTGAATATATTTAAAGAAAATAGGAAATATGTACAAAGTTCTTGTCTTTACAAAGATTAATTTACATTTAAATAAAATATCTATTATTATTAATATTGATAATTGAAAACAATAATTATTTTTACCTCTTTTATCAAAACTATAACCCTATAACTAACATATTTTAAATTTTTACGAGTAAGTGTAATATTATAATTATTGTGCAATTTGTCTTTCTATTGTAAAAAAAATTAGCCATAAAAATTATGTCGCTTTATTGGCTTATTAAATTATGATTTAAATTAAACAAAAAAAAATCAGCGCATACAGACCAAAGTGAGAATTGAACTCATGTCTTCCGTTATACGCAAAAATGTCCTGACTACTGTGATACTCACTTACTTTACTATCTTTCTAAGTGACTAAGTAAAATCTGAATTAATACAACTAGTTAAAAGGATTTCATAGGAAACAGATTCAATGGCGCATCTAAATCCATTTGAGAGTAATCGGGTTAGATTCTAGTATTTGATTGCACAGTTAGCCCTACAACGCGACAAGTAGCAACGTAAGCGGCTTCAATACTATCTTCTCTCAATCGTACATTCTGAAAGCGATTGGTTAAACTCTACTATGAACATTGATAGTCCTTTGAATCCGTTTCCAATCCGTTTAATAGATAACTTAATAAGTCATATTTAATCTTATATCTAACAATTTTAGTTTATTCATAAGATTTAGTTTCAATTTAGATTCAGTAGTCAGAGGACCGCGAGCCTCGAGACCCGGAAAGTAACCTGGTCGCTTTTCGGGATCAGCTTGGAAGTAGCCGGGTATGACGAGAGGATCCTAAACCGTGAACATTTTAATCTTTGAACCGGCATAGCGGAGGCTTGCTGATTTCTGTAATAGCAGTTGTCTCTGCTCATGGCCCGCACTCTAGTTTTTCGCACACCTCTAATTCACATCACGGGACAAAATAAAAATATTTAGACAGGCTGAATCTTATAATTAGAAGTTGCAAAATTTGTAACAAATTTTATAATTTATAACAAATTGTTGTTTTTTTTTCATAGATTGACTATAAAAGCAAAATGCCCAATGGAACTTCGCAATTTTCCAATGGATCGACAATCATGTCCGCTTATACTTGGTAGCTGTGAGTAAATTTGTTCTTTATTATTATTAGCATAAGAGATTTAATTTCAACGCTTAGCTTTTCAAAAAATATTTAAATAAAAGATAATATAATTATTTAATTATCATGTTTAATATATTTACAGATGCATATTCAAACCAGCAATTAGTGTACCAATGGCAGAACGCAGAGAGCGTGAACTTTATTCCAGGAATGACTTTGTCTCAGTTTGATTTAATCAGCTATCCCTATAGAAACTTCACTTTTACTAGACGTGAAGGTAAGTTATCTGAATTGTCTAACTACGAGTTTCTATAATCAATGATCCGTAATCTGTCAACATATATTTTTTTATAGTAGCTCGGCATATGACAACACTCCACCTGTTGTAAAGCTAACGTGCGGTCAAAGAACGGAAAAAACTGCTACTACAGAAAAGTGTCTACAGGCAGCAGTTGCCTTCGCTATACCGGCTTGAGGAGACGAATGTGTGCCATCCAGATTGACAGTGCACGCTTGGCTACTTTCAAACTATTCCGGAAACGCGACAATGTCACTTTACGGATGTTACATTCGAAAGTGGTGATACTACCCCAGGACGGCGGACTGGGCTTTTTGTGTTTGCCTAAAGTACGGCCCGCTGTGTATATTTTGACCACTTACATAATTGAGATGTTAATTGGGAAAAGGGAAGCTTGCTCAGTTGGCGAAAATTTCAGCACAAATGATAGAAACTTCCGCAATTATGTAGCCAATTTATCATTAGTGAAAAGTCAGTGTTACTAATAAACATACATCAATTCTTTTAAATTAATTAATAGTGTTTGGATATTTATAATTTTCATTAATAGAATATAAATTATGTTATTAGCCGTCGCCTCCGCTATGCTGACTTGAGGAAACGAATTCACACTATCCTTTGATAAGGCAGACTATTGTCTTTATTTTCTTGTAACTCGGCATATGACAACACTCCGTCTGATGTTAAGCTAGAGTGCGGTTCATGAACGGAATCAACTGCTACCACAGAGAAATATCTGTAGAATATCACCTCCGCTATGCCGGCTTAAGGAGACGATGTGCGCCATCCGGGTTGACAGCGCACACTCCTCTAGTTATACTTGGCTACTTCCAAACTGGACCCGGAACGCAATCCGGTCACTTCACTAGTGTGACACTTGAAAATGGCGGTACTACCCCTAGGACGCCATACTTGGCTAATAACCATCAGTCTACCTACCACTTTTTAAAGCCTCCTTGTTTTTTGTGAATATTTCTATTATTTGACGTTAAAATATCTCGGAACCATTTTCCTTTTGCTCATGCTCAAAAACGTAACAAAAGATTTAAATAAAATAAAATTCTGTTAGAAATCGTTCCAAAGCAAAATCTACTATTATTAACGAAATTTGTTTTATAGTACTTTTTAACATAAAATGTTATTGTGTCGCTCCAAAAGGAACCCACGTCAATCATTTAGTAGATATAAAAGGTAAGGTACCTACTGTGGTAATTTTCTCGATTTCCTGTTCTATACAGTCCTTAATTTTTTCACTGTTGTGATTATTATTACCTTTTTTTACGTGGGTAAAATCCTCGATATGGATGCTCTGGCCCTGGGGAAAGCTGCCAGGGTTATGTCGGACTCTCCAGCCTATCGCTGGCATATCGACTAAAACCCCACGGGGTTTCACTCGACGCATTCGTGGACGGTATTTGTTCCCCTCTGTCCTTTGTTTTTGTTCGTTGTCTCCAGCTCTTCGCTTTTGTTTGGCATACATAGGCGTCGATGGGCATAGGTAAGGGCGAGTTTGGCGATGTTCCCTTGAAAAATTGTGGGTTTAAAATATTCGAGATGACTTAATAACGGTCATCAAACTTTTAAAAGCTGTCCTCTAGGAAAAATCCCTAGCTACATCCAAGTTAGTATACCCTGACCCCACTTCTTTTTTATTTAATTTTTCTCTAACAAAGTAAAAGTAACATCTCTTATCATTGTTTTTATTGGGCTATCTAAAAAGCATTTCTGTACTTGATTTACCCTCTCACCTCATAAAAGTGTGTTTGCATATACAATACGCCGTGAAAACGTTCACTGATTACGTGTATTTTCTTCTAAATGTAAACCTGGAACATTTCGGGAGCGAATATGATTTAAGAGTAAATAAAAATAATGTCAATTGAACGTCGCTCGATGGCTCTGGGAGGAGACGACACGAATCTGCTTTCACGCTTCGAGGAATTTCTATTTGCCTGGAAAAAAATAAGCGACAACAAAAATAGGTAGGAGTTTATTTTACATCTGTCAATTCACGGCTGTTTGCCTGCTGAAAGTGAAAAGCCCTTTGACCGCAAACTGAAACCTGATATTATAATGTTCTTTTAAATATCTACATTTTATTGCAAACATTATTTTATTACTAAAAACGACTTTGAAGTCTAATTTTCTATTTTTATATTTGTACGTTGTTTGCGAATTAAAAATATTCTTACAGTGAAGTCAGAATGATGATGTTCTCCCGGGGTAGTACCGCTACTTTCTATTGTAACACACAGATGTTACTCGACGCGTTTCGGAGTTACTTGAAAGGATAGATGCTCCGGATAACGGTGCATTTTCGTTTCCTCAATCTGTCATAGCAGAGGCCGTTCTTTATTAATTTAATAATTTGTTTATTTCAGGTGATTTTTCAGTATTACAAGTATCATTCAACTTACAAAGACATACTGGTTATTTTCTAATACAAGTTTATGTGCCGTGTATATTGATTGTTGTGTTATCATGGGTTTCTTTTTGGATACATCGAGAAGTAGGTTACATTATTACTAGTACGAAAGAGCATCCCTGTAGGTACTCGATACCAGTTGCAATGTAACGCAGTGAAAGTGATCGCTGAGTATCGTAAAGCATAGCTGGTCTAGCGGTAGAGGACGGACCTCACGATCGATGAGACCGGTGTTCAAAACTCGCTTAATTCTATACTGTACCAATATAACTATGTGCTTATATGTACTTTGGTGTTTAGGGCCTGTGGTTCAATTACTAGTTAATAAAAAAAACGAATTGCCAATTTCACTAACATTATTTGTCCGCAGGCGACATCAGATAGAGTAGGTTTGGGTATAACTACAGTATTGACACTATCCACAATCAGTTTGGATTCTCGAACCGACTTACCTAAAGTACGATATGCTACCGCCCTCGATTGGTTCTTATTGATGAGTTTCTTTTATTGTATTGCTACACTACTTGAATTCGCTGGCGTTCATTATTTTACTAAGGTATTTATAATATATTTGTTTTTTCTATACAATTTTCATTGAAATACACAATATAGGCTCTAATTTACATAAATGTAACACTCATGAAATGTGCACCGTCGCTAGTGCCTGTAGAAATCTATTATTTTTGTATTTATTATAGTTAATTTAATATTTAATTTATAGTTTAGTTTGGCTTCTTCAAATCTACACCGCGTCCTGTCGTAGCGGGTAACTTAGTAGTGTAGTAGAACTTACACCTCCGCAACCGCTAAAAGACCTTCGTTACAACCCTAATTTATAGTAATAATATATAAATAGTTTCATTTATTCGCAGGTCGGATCAGGTGAAATAGCAATTGATGATTCAGAATGGGAGGAATTGATTGAGGAAGTGGGTGGTGATGCGTTTGCGGCAAGACAATTAGCCGTACGTCGTCGTAGCTCTGCACGGTCTCCTAATTACGTAAGTTTTACTAAATAATAAATATATTTTCTAAATACTGTAATAATTATTTATTTGAAAAAATTTCGGCCATTTATAAAAGGTAAAAATAATGATATTTAATCAAAACATAAACCATAAACATTTCACTCTTGTCCTTAAAATATTCCCAACTTTGTTTATGTTTGGCATAATATGTGCCAAACGGGCGGGCCACGTCCTACGGGTCCTACATGCGTGATACGTCATCTTAAAAAGCAAAACTCAGAAAATGTCCGGTAATGTGGTAATGGCAAGCAGGATCTCTCATAATTCTTAAAATACAGACCTTTGTTAGTCTCGTTTCATACAAAAATGTTCGACTTTATTTTTTATCTTAGTAAGTAATTACTTTAGAGGAAAAAAGTAGTAATATAATTTCATTAGCAATACGCTCTATCGACTGGCATTACTTGCAAAACGATTTAGTGAAAAAAACGTATGTCCTTTTTTATGAATTTCAATCCAAAGTGTGCCGGCTTAAGGAGACAAATGTACAGCATCCATTAAAAACGGCGCTCCTCTTGTTATACACGGCTAGTTTCAAACTAGAAAACGCGACTAGTTCACTTCACAGGTGTATACTAATATAAGGATAATAATCATAATCAGTCCTCCTACCGCAAAAAAAAAGTCTTATCGATTAAAAACAAATATTTCAGAGTTACTCGCTACCAGCCCAGCATTGCAATGACGATATAAACAATGCGAACGTTAATTCAGCTCCAGTAGTGAGGCTGACGATGGAGCGGACCACACAAACTGAAATCAGAGTCCCAAAATGGAGACAACTCATGTATTGTTTGGCTGGTGATGATCGTTATCGACGACAAAGACAAGTCGAAGCTGGTAAGAAATAAAATATATTTATTATTTGTCAGATGCAATTCAATGATTTAAATCCATTAAAAAATGATTTATTCGTTAGATTTAAGCAATAATTATAAATTAGACTTATTTTTATGTTTATTAATGTAAGTTTTAAGTTATGATAGGACGTACCTGACTATAAGTCTCTAAATAAATATGACGTGCTCTGTACGTGAAGATGCTAGGTTCGACGCCTGGTCTAAACAGCCATAGTGCATGTGAATACTAGTAAAAAAATATAGGCAACTGAAGCTCAGCCTTAAAATAATACAGCTAACTGCTTACAACTAAAATGGTTCCAACTTACCTACATTTAAATTTAATATGATATAACCAATATTATTATGACCTTATACATATAAAAAAGTATATAAATAAGTTTACATAACCTTATTTATTTTATAATTTTCAGGTAATCGCGGTCACATAAACAGCGTCTCACACATCGATAGGGCTGCGCGTGTATTGTTCCCGGCGTCATTTGCTTTGTTAAATCTATTCTACTGGTTGGTCTACGCCTTCTCCAATGATGACTTTGCATGGAGTGATAACCCTTTGACCAGTTTATCTCATTAAACTTTTAATGCTCAATAAACATGACTTAAAGACCAAAACCGCACTTGAGATGCGCGTGGCGTGCGACTGTGTTGAATCCTAGAGTATACATAATACATACATTATGATCGTGCCCCGTGGTGCCTCAAGTGCGGTTTCCGCTTAGGACGTTGCTTCTCTATGTGCCAAATTGACATGATTTTCTCTAGATCATCTGCCTAACTCATTTAGAATGGTATTTATTATATTATTAGACTGTAGTGTCGAATATTATAAACAATAAACGATATTACATTATATTCACAATTTTTCTGAAAACACTCGTTGCCAATAAGTAAGTTACAAATGATAGTTCAGCGAGCGTTATTATGATATTCGACCTTAAGTAGATCAAGTGCAGTGCCGGATTTAAGCATAGGCAACATAGGCAGTTGCCTAATATGAGCCGCCACCACACCACAAAAAAAATTTAAATTAAATCGATAAAGGCTCAGTAGAAATAAAAAAATACTGAGTTTTGTTTTAAATTTTGTATTAGCCAACTTATTTAATTGCTCTCTTCTTTACCTTGGCCTTAATAGAAACTTTCAACAGAAACCACAAACGATTTGAGGGCCTCCACAACATGCTCTGCCTATGGGCCGCCGAAGTTTAAATCCAGCGCTGATCCAGTGTACTGTTCGCGACTGTATTAAATCCTAAGTCTATGGTTATAGTATATCAGTTCTTCATAATAATATATGCAGTAGTAGTCTTATAATTCTAAGAAAGTAGAATAATAAATAATAGACAAGTTTAATTAATAGCCGTTTAATTTTTTCTAAACCAGCCTAGTTATTTACATTCAGTCATAAATAATAATCTTTCTAATCTCTTCATTCATCCTATTTTTATTTATTTTAAAAATAATGCAAGTAATTATAGTATAAATTCCATGGTAGGCATATCACCTTTAATACACTTTCACGGTGGTCTACTCGCATTTCGGAGTGCGGTCAAGTTGACAGATAGAACGCAATAAGTGTGCACTGAAATCTAGAAAGAAAAAAATCGTCTCCTGCTGCTTAGTCATTCTGTAACAGCAGCTACATTTATATATGAAAAAAATGACCAATGGCATGTGCTTGGGAACTGCATGGGGAAAAAATTATTGATGCAAACAAACGCAGCGGTAAAACGGAACTAGAACAACTCAGACGCATTTAGGCTCTGAAATCAGCGAAGGGTACACCTATTGACAAAGATGGATTAGATATACATCGATGAGACCCGTGTTCGAACCTTGCTAATTCTGACCGGTACCAATGTAACTTTGTTATATGTACTTTGGTGGCTCAATAACTATAAGCACTATTAAAGAGTGGTAGGCAGACTGATGATGGTTATTAGCCCAGCCTGCCGTCCTGGGGTAGCACTACCACTCTCGAATGTAACGCCCATGAAGTGACCTTGTCGCGTTTCGGGAGCAGTTTGAAAGTAGCCAGGTATAACGAGAAGAGTGTGCACTGTCAATACTCTTTAGGTCTGCATAGCGGAGACGGCTGCTGCCCGTAGAGATTTATCTGTAGTAGCAGTTGTTTTCGTTCATGGACCGCATTTTAGCTTAACATCAGACGGAGTATTGTCATAGTTAAAGTTACACATTTAAAAAAGAGCAATTAAATCAAACAATAAATTTATTAAGGGCATTTTATTTCATCAGCTTCTCAGAAATGTCACAATCACAATGAATATTAAGGCAACATTTATAGCCCACAGTACATCCCCTTTTTATGAATGATTACTGACACGCTGAATCTTCACGAATAGCCAACTTTGCCCGTTAATAACCATTAATAAAAAAAGGATCCAGTACTGTGGAACTACTATTATAGGTATTTGAAAAAATTCAATAAGTATAAAAAGTCCAAAATATCTCACTTCACATAAAAAATATCTGACAAAGTGCAAACATTCATTAATATTTTATCTCTACATATAAATTTGTTCTTTGTAAATATAATTATAATATTTTTTCTCTAAGTACATAATTATTTACAGTATGGACAATTAACAGTTTATTTTAAAAGGTAACTTTTAGAGAGACATTATTGATTGGTCCAAACGAATTTATAATTTGAAACATTGGTCATTGAAGCTAGGAAAAGGTTTAGCACGCAAAAACAAGCATTCTAGCGGGGGCATTTTAAAAAAAGGTTTAGGTCAACTGTCCACTGAGTAGTTTACGCGTATTACTCGGCCAAATAAAGAATGGAATTCTATATTCGCTCATGCCTGGTACGGCCAGCAATAGAAAAATATTTTTAATATTTAATAAATGCATTATTTTATAACCTTGCAAATGCGTCCGACAAAGTGCGGGAAAATATATGAAAATAATTAATAAAAAAAACTTTTTTTTCTCTTAAAAGCGTCCTTTCTGAATCCCATAATTTTTTGGCCGTGTAGTACGAATTACTTCCTACACTCACTTCACTGGACAGGCACACTAAGGCTTTGCTTACTAAGGTTCTATACATCAGCTTTATTTTAGGGGTAATATAGAAAAACCTTTATATTTGAAAATAGTCAATTTTAATATTAAATTTATTACTACTATGGCAAAGACTTTTCAATAGCAATACTGTCTTTTCTTTTAGAAATAACAATTAAGTAGGAAACTCATCTTTTATAAAGATTGTAGGTATATCTACAATTTCAAAATTAAATATTAGTTAGTTTAATAATGGTAATTTTTAAATTTTACACGTTTTTTCAGTGACTCTGACAACGAGCATGGTAAAAGAAAAACGTACAAAAATAAAGTAAAACGAACGGAATTATGTAGTGTAACTTACTCCACAATGTCTGCAAAATCACCGAAATCTCAGTTAAATGTTTAAACCCGAAGGCCTACCATCACTTTCGTTTTACGTTTGGTCCGATGACGATACACGAAAAATGAAGTTGATCAGAAAAAATTCAATTTTTAGCAGAATTAAAGAAAAGTACTGCAATTTTAATAAAACTGTCACGAAAGAAAATTACCGATATTGGATAACGTTCCAAATACCAAATCGATACCAAAAAACCGGTATTTCAGTCCCCGATTTAAACGTATCATATGAATTCAAATGTTCACACAAAACTCTTAGATTAGTCATTAAATAAACATCAATTCTAATAGGCTTTTTAATTAATTTCATTACAAAATATAATATAGAAAAAAAAATTTGGAAGGCATAATAAATGGAATGTTTTTAAAGGCATTCATTCAAAAGGTCAAGGTTACAATTTAAAACATGGTGGGAAATATTAATTCATAAAAATATCGACAAATAAATAATAAAACATCACAAACTCTGCTAAATATACATAATTACAAAAACTTAAATAACTGTTAAAACAACAGTGAATTTCATTACCTCTTTTTTTTTCATAATTTGTATTAAAAAAAGTTAGTCAAAAAGTGGTAGTTGACAGGAGCTCACCACTAAAATAAATAATGGGATACATAAATTAAAAAAAAAAACAGTGCATCATCATCTTAACATTATTTATCTTAATACAAAATAGACTAAACTTAATGAAATAAGAACAATTCATACAAAACTGGCATTTATTAAACGTAAAACAATAATTTGTAACAAAAAGAAACATCAAAAAAGCCTCATAAGATTTCTGCGAAAATGTTTAAATAGGACGGACATATAAATTATTGAATTGCCCATAATTCATCTGTAGATAAAGGGTCGGTATTTCAATACTTCTTTAATCAAAATTTAACTATTTTATGAGTTTGCACTTACATATAAATCAGCATTCTACCAAAGATCGTTATAGGATTAAAAGGATTACTTTATATACACAGCACGACGGAGGTGCTTTACTGATAAAACAACAAACGACCAGTTTACTACCTGACTAAAAGTCAAAATTGAGTTACCGGTCTTAAGTAAAAAAACAGGTAAAATAAACAAATAGTTAAATGTAGATTAAAATACCGGCCCTAAAATATTACATTAATAAGTTTCACTAACTATAAATAAATTTCTACTAGATCCCTATGTAAAATTGGTAACTTTGAGCTTAATAGTCATTCAAAATAGCATTATTAAAATTCACAATAGGATTTTTTCATTACTAATTTACTAAGATCACTGTAAACTCGTCGTTTATTTTCTCTAATAAATATATAAATAACACATAAAGCTACTACAATCTAAAATTGCTACTATTTGTATACAAATTATACTTTAATTATAATTGTTCTAATAAATTTTCAGCTTCTTTAATATTAAAGTTATAAAAAATATTTATCTAAATTTGCATCACACTAGACAAACATTAAAAATCGTGGCAAAAAAAAGGGCAAGTTTAATTAATATTGGTTCAACCCGGCCTTAGGGTTTTAAAGATAGGATTTTTATAACGACAAATATTTTGAGTCGTAGTTTTTTTATTTTAATAGAGTCTAGTATATCTTTAAATAAGCAATTGTACTACAATAATAAATACTAAATGGACAATTTTAGTAATTATAGTATAGCCATAGATTTAATAAAAACTAGAATGGTCATTTTTAAACACACAATATGTGAATAAAACGCAACACAATAAAGGATTGTAAATATCCTTAAATGTTAATAATTCGTTTAACTTTTAGACCATCGATTTGTACAATAGTTTATAATATACAAAAATGGTGCATTGACAAAACGATTTTTTATACTTTCAACTTTCAAGTCTTAGGAGACAATATACATTAAAACTTTTTATTCAAAATAAAATATATTTTTTTAGACTAGAGCTCTGGTCACAGATTCAAGGGAACAAATATAGGCAAGGATCGCTAATTTTGATCACAATATCAGAAGAAAGCGAACAATATTTCACACACGAACAATCCTAAAACTTCTAAACACAGAGTATTTATGAATCCCAGAATAATAACTAAGTAAAACCTAACAATAAATAAATCCTCTTAAATTACAATTTCTCTTTTTACATTATCAGTATATATTATATAAATCACAGATTCTACTTTCGTTATAAATATTGAATAATTAATCTATTCTTCTTCTTTCTTCCCGACAAGTAAATAAACGTTCATGTTATCTTTACCTTTCACGTAAACGCTCCCTCTAGGCTCAAAGACATATCTATCAGATAACACGGGAACACACGCCTCGCCTACTTGAATACGATTAGCTACACCCGTCGAGTCCATTCTAGAAGCGATGTTCACAGCATCACCCCAAATATCATAGTACAATTTAGTAGTACCTATGACACCGGCCGTAACATCGCCGAAGTTATACCCGATACGCAGTATAAAGTCGAACTCGAGTAAATCTTGATTGAAATTATCGACGACTTTCTGCATCTCTAACGCGAAATCCATCAACTGGAAGAGATGGTTGTGTGGACAGGTGCAAGTACGACGGAACCCCGAATTGAGACCGCTCGCAGCCATAAATGTACTGCCAATAGTTTTGATCTTCTCCACGTGTTGGAACTCGGGTCGTTCTAATAACTCATCGAAATCCGCTATTAACTCATTCAGAACTCTCAAATACTCTTTCCCTTTCAAATAAGATTCGTCGTACATTTCGTTAAAATTGACAATACTAGCGAATATTATGCCGACTTCTTTGTGATTCTCGGAATAATGTGCAGTGTTTTTCAATTGATCCGCAACATGTTTAGGTATAATATTATGCAACAACCAATCGGCTTGGTTCCTCATGTGTTGCACTTTGACCCTATCACGATTCGCGACAACATTACTATAAAAACTCAAACGATAACTTATTTCAAATTCTCTATTCAAGAACCACACGAGTATTAGCAACAATGCGACATCTATGTACAATTCATAAAGATGCACATTATGCTGGACGCCATCGCTGAAAGGTGTTGTTTCTGTTATGTTCGCAGTTACATTAAAATTAGTTAAATTTCGTCCTAAATCTACGGTATTATATTTAATATCAGTATTGAACCGAGTATTATAATGGCAACTGAAGACGACAAGAAACAAAAAGAGACCAGCATAGAGCGTCACGAGAGTATTCTTAACCAACCACGACATTTGTGTAAAATTACAAAAATGAACGATACCTATACATAGAAGGTAAACATAAAAAGATTGTTCTCCATTAAGAATAGCGACAGTCGTATTCTCACACGAGAAATTAATTAAAACATTGAGGATAGGCAGACTGATGAGAGCGCAACCGCAAACATGCCACGGATACCAATTAGTTAACTTCTTAAACACAGAAACAGAAAATCTTATCATATTAGATATGATAAACGGGTCATTGTTCGTTCTCCATTTTAATAATTTGAACCTGTATATGCAGAGGGTTATCGCCACAGCTTCCAGAGCGACGAACAGCACGAACCAACCTAACCAAATATGCCAATCGGGGTACAACATGAATATAGCCGCGGACACACTGACTACGATCACGGCCGACACAATAATATCTAGTGTCGTATTAAATCGTGAGGTGGTAAATGTAGGTGGATAATTTTCACAATCGTCGCTTCTATGAGCCTTGTCCCTATAATGCTTTTCCATTTCTTTGTCTTTAAAAGATAATGTCAAAGGGTTGAGTGGTGGTTGTACGAAATAATTAGTGCCAGTTCTTGCACTGTCCTGAACGCACCTTATCAATAACAGATCGGATTGTTTTCGTAGTTTTTCTGGAGATTCGACGGGTTGCTCGTTCAATGGCGGTGGTAATCGACTTCGTGAGGTTTCGTTGAGTGATGATTGGCTCGAAGTGTAATATCCTGATACTCGATGCTGCATTATATCAGTCCGAGAAGTTGCCAGCGCTGTCTGGTTTAGAACGTATATCTGAAAATTACATTAAATAAGTATTGTTTCTTAAAGCCTAGTGTAGCCTAGCACTCCTAATAGAATCGCATTTCTCCCGCGCCCGTTCATTATAGACAAATTGAACCGTATTGCTAAGTATTAGAGCAGAAATTCGTTTAACAATGTCGAAGTCGCCTCGAATTTCTGCTATCTGATTCAGCGAACCCAGTGGAGCGCGCCATAATAATTATTCTTTACTGGATAAATAAAAATCGTTGTACAATTGCGAGCCACAGGTACAATACAATACAATTGTCACGCCTTTTTCCCACAGGGATAGGCAGACAACGGAACGCCACTTACCACGATCCTGACACAACACCCTCGCTTCCTTCACATCCACAATTCTCTCACTAGGCAACCCAGCTTTCATGCGGATGTCTCCTATTTGATCGGAAAACACCCTTCTGGGTGGGTCTGCCTTGTTTAACGCATCCATTCACATCAGATTTATATATTCCTTACGTCAATCTCCTTTTATTCATCCTTTCCATGTGCCCAAACATCGAAGCATTCCTTTCTCAATCCTCGTCACTACATCATCTTTCAATCCACATCTATCGCGCACAACACTATTCCTCATTCTATCCGCTATCGTGACTCCACATACACTCCTTAATGACCTTCTACAGCATTAATCCTACTCTCTTGCTTCTTCTGCCATACCCAACATTCACTTCCATACACACACACAGGTCCTTACATAAAAACCAGTTCTTTTTGAATCACGCAGTCCACCTAGTTTTTAAGTTAAAACTATTACAGAGAAATGTCTGCAGATAGAAGTCGCCTTCGCTATGCCATCTAGATGAGACGGGTCTGTACCGTTCTCACTTCTCCAATTAAACCGCGACTAAGTCACTTCATGGGTCGGTTTGGACGTAATGGGCTACACTTGAACTGAGCTAATAACAATCATAAGTCTGCCTACCACTTTGTAAATATTTTCTACTATTCTTTAACTATTTTTTTTAATGTCTATGCTAGGCTATTACTTGTACACTTCTCTCGGTATACCTAGCTACTTTCAAACTGTACCCGAAACTCTCTACCTATCCCTGTGGGAAAAAGGCGTGACCATCGTATTGTAATAATACCTGTTGCTGTATACTAGATCTTCTGCTAGTGCTTCTGATTCCAGAATCTTTTCTGCTGTTGACAGATGGACATAAGCTAACGGCATCGTCAGAAGGTCGAGAAGCAGCAGGAGCCGGTGATGGACCGGCAGGAAGACATAGTTCTAAGCGTCTATCCTTTGGGCGAAGTAAATCACCCTGTGTAGCTAATGTGGAACTTCTTGCTCGACATACTGGGACCTAAAATCGACATAAATATATATTTTTTTAACAATTAATTCGCAATAAAGTCAATTATACAATTTTTAATTCATATAATGTTCGAATTATAACAAGGAAGCTAGAAGAATATTACTATTACAGAAAAATCTCCACGGGCAGCACTCGCCTCCGCTATGCTGGCTTGAGGAGACGCTAGATTCTAGATTATTAGTGCATACTCCTCTCGCTATACCTGGTAACTTTTAAACTGTTCCCGAAACGCGATAAGGTCACTTTCAACGGGTGTTACATTCGAAAGTGGTGGTACTACCCCAGGACGGCAGACTAGCCTAATAATGCATCAATCGTCTGCCTAAAATGGTCTAATAAAAATATTTACCCTCACCTCTATATTATGTGGTCGTCCATATTGCGACCTATAGCTGCTACTTCTTGCAAATGGTGACATATTATTTCTGGACTGGCTCAAATACGACCGTATATCAATGATTTCACGTTCAAAAGACGCAGTGTCCTGATTCTGTGGTACATTTAACTTACTAATACTCTGTGTGTGCATATTTTTATTCTCCTGAGATTCTATTACAATAGGCACTTGTTGGTAACCGTTGGTCGTGGATTGTAACGCATCTGTGTCGCCTCTCTCTAAGTAATGTAACGGTTTATCTTCATAGTGTTGTTTCTTCATGACGTGGAGTGGCGTGTCAGAATGTTTGCGTAGGAATTTTGGCATTTTCCAATTTTTCAGTCTATTCGTGTATTTGCCGTAGCTTCCTGAAAATCGAAACAATTTTTGGTTACTTTCTTCTTATTGGTGAACTTAAACTTTGCGCACTTTCGTACCCTTCATTCAATTAACGATACTTTAGTTTTTAAAGTGTCGTAGGTTGACTGATGATGGTTATTTGCTCAGTCTGCCGTCCTTAGGTAGTTTAACGCCCGTGAAGTGAATAAAACGAGAAGAGTGTGAATTGTCACATTTGGCTGTTCAAGCTGTAGCCTGTAACGGAGATGACTGCTGTCTGCAAACATTTCTCTGTGGTAGCAGTTGTTTCTGTTCATAAATCGCACTCGAGCTTAACATCAGAGTAGTAATAAAAAGCCTGACATGTGTTACATTAAGATCGTTCTACTGATAGCGCTGTAATGCACACATAGGTAATATCCTAAATCCTTTAAATCGCCTCAAAATTATATTGAATTAGGGAAGAATTGAATTATCGGCCCATAACATTTTTGTATTATAGATGGGAGAATTTAAAGTTTTAACAAAATATTATTGTTTTTACGTTATAACAAACGTTATCGTGAATAATCGAAAATAAGACAAATTAAACAATGCGTATGCTTCAAATTGACCTTACAAATTAAATTGTTATGATATAATAATTTATTTTTAATCATTATTATTTACTAAAGACATAAATTGTTGTGTTATGTTTATGGTGAAATTTTCAATACAGAAGGTTATTTAATTTGTACATAATTGCAATTTATATCGGACTTCATAACACTGTTATTCTACAGAGTTGCATAAAATAAAAATATCAAAGAAACGCCTATTAAAAAATGCATAAAACTCAATAAAAAATAGCGCTAAAATTCAGTAAATTCCATCAAAACTTTCATAGTACAAAGAAACAAGCCGACTGTTACTGAATATTTTATAGCGAATCTCGACGGTCGCTGGTTAAACTTAGTTCCACTATAAATATCCCACTAAACACAGAAGCTGTTAATCTCAGAAATGGCCCATTAACCTCTGTTGAAGATTGGCAACATCAAATACTTTTGTTACGCTTTTTTATTAATACCACTATTCTCATGAAAATATGTCAACTAGTTCAAATAATAAATTTTCCGTTCAACACTAAACCAATTCTAATCGTCCTAATAATAATCTCAGTCTTTAAGTTTTTATTATTCAATTCATTATTATTATAAAATGTCGGAAACGGAAAAAATCCCAATCTGCCGTCCTGGGGTAGTACCACCACTTTCGAATGTAACACCCGTGAAGTGACTTTGTCGCGTTTCGGGAATAGTTCTAAAGTAGCCAGGTATAGCGAGAGGAGTGTGCACTGTCAATAGATGATACATGCTCGTCTCCTCAAGCCGGCATAGTGGAGGCGCCTGCTGCAAGCACAGGTTTCTCTGTAGTAGCAGTTGTTTCCATTCATGGACCGCACTCTAGCTTTACATTAGGAGGAGTGTTGTCACATGCCGAGCTACAATAAAAAAAAACTGCTACTCGAGAAAAAATGGTGGCAACAGTAACTTCCATTACATCGATTTGAGGATACGAAAGTGTAGATGTATGCAGAATGGATGGTCCAGATTGAAAATGCGACTACATCTAAATTGATTCCGATCACCTCACGTGTGTTACACTTAAAATTATTAGGCATTTACAACATAATATTGATCCTTGTAAATTTAAACTTGTAAAAATCAACAAATAAAAATTATTGAATATAACATGGAATTTTTAGTGATTATGTTAAAAGTTTAAACTTAACTCTACCGCGTTAACGAGTTATCTTATCACAGAGGTCAGTTCTCTATTAGACATAGAGATACTAAAATCATTCTGTATTTTATGAATCTATTTTAATCATCTCATCATCGGCAATTATTACGCCTTTTCCCACAGGGATAGACAGAGACAATAGAACGTCAAATAGACATTCAAACTAATTAAAAAACAAGAACGTAATTTTTAATAATACCGTATACGTTGCCATAAATATTTACATATAGAAAATGAGACCTATTCAATTGCACGTATTTTGTTTTATTCTCGTTCGAAAACACACTAAAATTGTGGATATTTTTACACAACTAGGTTTTTCAAAGAAACGATTCGAATAAAGTTATCTCTATCATAAATAAAAAACAAAACATAGCTATACTTAGTTGTGCATTCCCACTCTTAAGCTATGAACTAAATTCAGTAGTCAATAATAAACAAAACGATAAATTAATTGATTTATTAAGACCGGTTTTCTGATTATTACGCTTGATTTATGCGGCAGTTAACTTCAATTTCGACGAAAGAAACTGTTGACTCGCTGTTTTGTTTCAAATTGAGTTAGTACACAAATTTAGTGAAGCAATAAATAGTTCCAATACAAAATAATTCTTTACATGAATTTAGATATAAGGTTTTTTTTATATCGGTCTTCAGTTGGTTAGGCTAACGCATTTACTTTTTTTTTATTGTAGCTCGGCATGTGACAACACTCCGCCTGATGTAAAGCTAAAGTGCGGTCCTTGGATGGAAACAACTGCTACTACAGAGAAATCTGTGCGGGCAGCAGTCGCCTCCACTATGCCGGCTTGAGGAGACAAGCAAGTACCATCTATTGACAGTGCACACTCCTCTCGCTATACCTGGCTACTTTCAAACTATTCCCGAAACGCGACAAAGTCACTTCATGGTTATAGACTTATAGACTTCAGAGTTATAGACTGTTTTATTGTAGTTCGGCATATGACAACACTCTGCCTGATGTTAAGTCAGAGTACGGTTCACGAACGCACAACAGCACTACCACAGAGTAATATCTGAGCTGCCTGTAGACATTTCTTCACAGACTGCCCTCTAGTCCGATTTCAGACCATCACACGGAAAAAAGACATAATACGTAAAAATTATTATTTTTAATGAGTTTCAATAACCTTTGTACCTACTTTTTAATCTTAATCAGCTATTGTTTGATAAGAAATAGATCACGCGTTTTAAACAAAAATAATATTTTTATTTCGAGTTTAAGCATGTTCTTATAACTTTTAAATAGCATCAACAAAACGTAGGTACACTAAACATAATAAAAGGCGTGATTCACAGATCAGCGTAAACCTAGATTAACTCGAGATGTAAGTTCGTCCCTGTATTTAGCATAAATTCAGATGTTTAAAAACAAATTGTGTTTTTAAATATTGTCATTTAATTAGTTTCATCTTAATTTTTTTTTATTGTAGCGCGGCATGTGACAACACTCCGCCTGATGTAAAGCTAGAGTGTGGTCCATGAATGGAAATACCTGGCTACTTTCAAACTATTCCCGAAACGCGACAAAGTCACTTTACGGGTGTTACATTCGAAAGTGGTGGTACTACCCCAGGACGGCAGACTGGACTAATAACATCATCAGTCTGCCTACCACTCATTAATAGTGCCTATAGCACTGAGCGACCAAAGTACATATAACAAAGTTACATTGGTACCGGTCAGAATTAGCGAGGTTCGAACACGGGTCTCATCGATCGTGAATTCACGCGTCTTACCGCTAGACCACGGCCGCTCTAAATTTTTTTTATTTAATTCTAAATTTAATAATAAACGACGAATTCCCAAAAAAAAGCCATTAAATATTTTTTACATTGATTCGTAAGCGACATCTTTTTACCGATATCATTTTGGAAACTATTAATATATATAAACAATTTCCTTCTTAGAAAATAAAATCTGTTTAATATTATATAAGTTGACCTTCCTAAAGTTATTAATCACGTCCAACGAAGTTTTGTTAGTGTTGGCCGGGATCGGTGGTAATTAATGTACCTATTATATACAATACAACCGTCCAGCTAACATATTTAACAAATTGTCTGATGTTTATGTAAATAATAAAGTGATAAAATCATAAAAAACGAAGATATGATACTTCGTGACTGATATGGCAAACTTATGAATGTAAAGTGTAAACTAATACGAGTTGTAAATCGCTGAGATTATGTCAAATGTTTGTTCAAACGGCAACAGGTCAGGTGCATCGCCTTATGAACTTATTTATGTTTATGCTATTCAACAAGCCCATTCTTGGTCGAGCAATAGAAATCTGTTTACAATCTACATCTATAATTATTGACTATAAATAAAGGGGACGTGTATCATGCGCTTGTTTTGCTGATAGTACCTTAACGTTTTTAAACCGTCACAAATCAGTTATTGTTAAGAATACGAATGTGTCTCTCTTAAAATGAAAATAATAGATCTACTTTAGTTTTTGGATTTTACTTCTCAAAACGCAAAAATCAAGAAGTAAAAAGTAATTCTCTTGAATTTTGAAAATTTCATTTCGTGTTTTAACTATTTTAATCGAAGAACTATGGGAACTAACTCCAAAACTTCTATATAAAGAGGACAAGTTCTCAAACATTATATTTCTCTTTAGTGCGCTAACTAACACATTTTATTTCCGTAAACAGTAATCATGGGCGGACTGAAAATTTGGTTTTTACGAAAGGCAAAGTATGTATCATGACTGAAAAATAGGCCCGGAATAACAATGTTGCCCAGGGCCCGCTTTAACCTTAGTCCGTTACTATAAACAGTGCTCTTGATCCCTGCGTCAGGGGATTTGTAATCTTATACACGGATTATAGAAAATATTGTTTATAGACTTTCAAAGTATCAAAATTTGACTCCCAAGCCTCTCGCTCCCGCATTATACACTGACTAATCAAGAAGAGCGAGATGGTAGTATTTTACTGCAGTGCTTTATTGAAGAGTTTTATCGACATATTTTGAAATATTTAACAAATTAATCGAGAAAAGTATCACCTTCAGTGTCTTCATATTATCTTATCAATAATAGTCTGATAGCCTACACTGGGGGCTTACTTAAGACCTTAACCAAGTTCATATAAACAAAACTATTTATTTAAATTACATGCAAAGATGTTAAATTAGCGCAACTATCCACAGAGGCGTCTGATCATAAATGCGTCAAAACTAATAATAGCAAATACCGAAACTTCGTATATACATATAAGTACATAAAATGACTCTAACTCTAAGAGTGGTAGGCAGACGGATGATGATTATTATTAGCCCAGTCTGCCGTGTTGGGGTGGGGTACGACTACCACTTTCGAATGGAACACCCGTTAAGAAACCTTGTCGCGTTTCGAAATAGCCAGGTAAAAGAGTGTGCACTGTCGATCTGGACATTTGTCTCCTGAAGCCGGCATAGCGGAGGCGACTGCTGTTGAGATTCCACTTAACAGACTGCCTAGCGCCACCACCGCGCCACCGATGCCGTCATAATATGTAATGATTTGTAATTTTTTTTTATATCATAAACGCGTCTACGACGTTACGCTCAAATGGATAACAATAAAAAGTAACTCCTTTTTCTTCAAAAATATAAGAAAGCCGTGGCCTCAGTTTTCAAGGGATAATTAAAAAAAACGAAATAACTAAAATATCTACGGCATATTAAAAATATTATCAGTGGTAGCAAAAAAAATAATAATAATAATATAGACGTAGCAAAAATTTAGCATAAAACCAATTTTACTGAAACGGACCTAAAAATAGACCAGCTTTTTATAAGTATTTATTTTCCATTAAGCCATTAAAGTTTTATTTATTTTGTAACAAGATCCTTTTTCAGAACATGAAGGGTCTTAAGGCGTGAACCAATAGTCTTAGCGGCACCTACCTACATTATTACAAGTATATTTTTATCAGTGTAGCTCATACTTATTTATTCGGGAACAACTGCTACTACAGACAAATTTCTACAGGCAACAGTCGCCTCTGCTATGCCGGCTTGAGTACGACAAATGTTACACATCCAGATTGACAGTGCACACTCCTTTCGTTATACCTGGCTACTTACAAACTGATCCCAAAACGCAACAAGGAAATGAGTGTTACATTCAAAAGTGGTACTATCTCAGGACGGCAGACTAGGCTTGTAACTATTATCAGTCTGCCTACTACACTTTAATAGTGCCTATAGGCACTGAGCGACAAAAATACGTAGAACAATGTAACTATTGGTGCCGGTCAGAATTTAGCGAGGTTCGAACACGGGTCTCGTCGATCGTGAGTTACCACCACCGCTCTAAAGAATAAATTAATTATTTTCCTAAACTAGCGTTTCTTTGTGCAAATTATAGGAGAACACGCGTTTTCATATTCCTTCAAACCTCCGATTGTGAGTTTTAGTAGTGATTACACCACTTTCCTGTCCCGACAGTTTCCTGTGCGGTCCATGTGAGAAAACAACTGCTACCACAGAGAAATGTCTGCAAGAGAAGCGACTAGCCTCCGCTATGCCGGAATAACTATTTAAAAAGAGGCGTGAACTATAGGTACAATAACATTAAATAGATCGATAATAGGAGTATTTCATCCAAAAATAAGCGAAAATAGTAATAACGTAACAGCTTTATCATTGTTTACTCAAGTACTTAAGAGATTTAGTTTTATAATTAAAAAAAAAATAGTTGATATGCCATAAATAAACACTAGAAGATACGTTTTAAGCTAGAAAAGTAATTAAAATAGATTTTGTCGCGAGAGCAAATATTTTTATTAGATTTAATAATGATTATGTATAATTTGTATACTAAACAAGCTTATTATTATCGGGTGTAATAAAAAAAGTAATAATATGATAAGTGCTAACTATTCATAACTTAACTATTCACTTCTAACTTCTAACACATTTTTTTTATTATTGTAGCTCGGCATGTGACAACACTCCGCCTGATGTAAAGCTAGAGTGCGGTCCATGAATGGAAACAACTGCTACTACAGAGAAATCTCTACAGGCATACATACATAATTGTTCATTTAGGGCCACTATTCTTTATTGTAGTCTAGCACGAAAACCACAATGACGGAGAAATGTGTGCAGGTAACAGTCGCCTCCGTTGTGCCGACTTAATGTCGGTCACTTCACGGATGTTAGTATTTTTTAAATGACTGTACTAAGCTAATGCTGGTAACATAGTTACATACATTGGTACCGGTGAGAATTTAGCGAGGTTTGAACACGCGACCTATCGATCGTGAGGTTCGTCTTTTAGCGCTAAACCAGAATCGAATTATAGTGGTGTTACTATCGTAGGACGGCGGACTGGGCTAATAATCACCTTCAGTCTGCCTACCACGCAAAATGTTTAAAAGGAACAAATTAACAAGCAAAACTGTTTTCCGTGGACAGGGATTCAGTTAATATAATTTTGCTTTTTTTCTATTGTAGCTCGCCATATGACAACACTCCGCCTGATGGAAAGCGGTAGTATCTGCTCCAAATTGGTAACAACTGCTACCACAGAGAAACTTCTACAGACAGCAGTCGCCTCCGCTATGCTGGCTTGAACTCCTCAAGATCTCCGCAGCGTAGCATAAGTCACTTTCAAGAGCGTTACATTGGACTGGGCTAATAACCATCATCAGTCTGCCGACCACTCTTTAAATTCTTTGATCTAAATTCATTAAAAATGTCTCTTCAAATTTAAATATGTCTACATTATTAAAAGTATCACATATATTCGTTTTACAGACGTCATAATCTGGCGCCATTAAAAACAATTATCAATTTAGGTATGTTAGATATTTAATATTAAATTGGATGTTAATGACTCGTTTGCAGTATGAGATTTCTGTAAAGTTTATTAAATATCATTTTGTATTGATAAATGAATTTTAGTTCGACAAAGAAAATAAATAGCTTGAAACTATTTTCAGAGGAAGAGCCGCGCGCTTTGGTCTAGCGACGTGATCTCAGTATTGATGAGACCCGTGTTTTAATCTTGTTAAATTCTGACCGGTACTGTACTTTGATCGCTGATATATGAACTTTAGTGCCTATATTACAAGTAATAGCTTCGTATAAGCATTTTCTCAGAATCTCTCAACTCAGAATGAAGAAATGTTCTTACACATGCTTCGGCGCCAAAGCGGGAACTTGGACAACGGTATTTTTGTATCGGTAACCAGAAAATACCGTTAAAAGTAACGTTATCATCTATCCCTTTCTTGAGATTATTATTCGTTGTCTCAGTGACGAGGCAACGTTAAAAATAACAGTACATTTTAGTACTATTTATGTACGTAAACTTTTTTGGAATAAGGATAAAAATCAGAGAAGGTTACCGAACTTCATGATTACCAATCAAATCAGTCCCTAAGCTCAAGTATTATCATTTTAGCATTAGTTTCAGAAAAACATTCAAGGATAGGAAGTTTACTCACCCACAGAAGTCGGGCTCTTCGAAGAATTGTCAGTCATAGGAAACCCTCTTTGTTTATCATCAGATTCATTATCAGAGTCCAAAATACTTGGCAGAGAACTCGCTTTGGCTCTACAGTTGAACGGATTGGGTGAGAGGAAGTTATTAGGTTCCCCTTTCGGTTTTGGATTGGGGGAGTTGGGTAATGGGGAATGATTCACAGATAAATTGGATTGTGGGGAAACAGCTGGTGAGATTACGAGCCGAAGATTAACAGGATTGGATGCTGTGAGACAATTGTCGTGGTCGTACGGCGAATTGAGTTGTCGGCCTTCTATAAAATATGTTTTGTGACCTGTTGAAGTTAATGACACATTAATGTTAGTTTTTTTTTTATGAAAATTTATTTTATTACGTACACAAAAAATCTCAATATATTTCGTTTGATCTTTAATTGAAGAAAAATATAAATCGTGAGAGTGAATTAATTTAGATAGTTAATCTTTGTTGTACAATCAGTTTTTAAAAATTTTTTTAGCACGTCATGTGACCGCACTGATGTTAAACTAAAGTGCGATCCATGAACGGAGGCGACTGCTGTCAGAAAAGGAGATGCCTCTTCACACTGCGCTTGAAGGATCCCATGTAAGACGTGGCTGGGAAGGTCGTTCCACAATTTAATGGAGTGACAGAAGGACTGCCCGAACTTTTTAGTCCGCAAGGGGATTGTTTCGACAGTGAGACCATGCATTCGATCGCCCGCACGCGTTGACCTCAAGTGATGTGGGGTAGGAGGGATTAGATAATGGATTTCTGTTTTTTATCTATTAAAAAGCTTTTTTTAACTAAACCTTTGCCTAACCCTCTTTAATAAAAACTAAATGCGTCTTTTTACGTAAGAAATAATCACTGCATGACAACAGTAAACAGCAAAAAATAATATCAATCAATAAAAAGCAAAAGATGCAGGATTATTTTTTTAAATCTAAATTCAGTCGCCATGATAGACAGATAGCCTCAATAAATTATCATTATGATTCATTACAATAAGCAAACAATAACTAATACATCAGTAAAGGATTTCAATTTTATCTATTCACAAAGAAACAAAAAATTTTAAAAAAAATAAATATAATAAAAATTGTTTATATTGATAAAAGTATCATTTTTCATCTCAATACCAAGCTAGGTTAATTTATTTATAGTAATAATGTCATAATTAAACGGGAATTGAACCCAGTACTCTAAACCCTTTAACCCAACCCGGGTTCTAAAAAGATTCGCGCAAATAAACAAAAAAAAATCTATTTGTATTGTAATTCACTCACCAAAGACATCTTCACCTTCCTCCAAAACATAAGAACCGCCCAGAAATCTACTAGTTTCTTCAGAAATGTGCACACGACCAGGTTTTCCAGTAGATTCCATTTTATTAGCAAAAGTAACATCATTACTCCAAACGTCAAATTTAAACCTCTTTGTCCCCACAATTCCACATAATACTGTCCCAGTATGAACACCAACCCTCATGTTAATGCCTTCTCCCCTTTCTCTATCAAATTTTTGTATTGCATCTATCATACCTAGAATAAAGTTGTTTCCTTAAACTTGAACGCAAAACTCCCGAGTTAACTAAAAATAGACTCAGTTGCTTTGACACTAAGATTTAAATTTCTAAATCCGTGCCTGCTAAACAATGTTATTTGTCATCATTTTAACACAGCTACATATATTTATTTCTTATTTAAATATGTTTACAAATGCCGTTCAAGAACAAACCTTATTAAAAATAAATAATTTGCTACTCTTACTTCACAAGTACCTACCGAGTCCCATTTCTACACAGCATGTGGCATGATCAGGACGGGGCTCAGGACATCCAGAAACGCAATAATAACAATCACCGAGTGTAGAGATCTTCTCACATCCGTGTATACGACATAGCTCATCAAATTTTTCAAATAAATCATTCAAAATGCTCACTAATTCTTCAGCACCTTTACTACTTGACATTCTCGTAAATCCAACTATATCGGCAAACAATATGCTCACACTATCCATGCTGTTCATGTTAAACGGCCTGAACAATGATTTGAAGTCTGACGCTCCCGGATTAGAGTTTCTTGGATTCAAATGATTGTGTGTTCTTAAATTAGTATCAGACTCTACTTGTTCATTCATCAGCCAATTAGCAACCTTAGGAGGCATAACGGAGAGTATCATTTTCTCTTTCAGTTGCTTCTCCATTTCCAACTGCTGTCGCACTAATAAACTCTGTCCTACCTTCATGAAAGTGCCTCGCATTCTCCCAAATGTCATCAAATATATATGCACCCCAATAATATGTACACACAATTGCAGCAAAATCCGTACCACCATTCCAGGGTATTGCCATTCCTGTTCACTCAAGTGCAACACAATATTCAGAACTTCAAATACAATAGAATAAAGAATGCCGATCACAACACAGGCATACAGAGGCAAGGGAGTCAGTGTATATATAATTAATAATATTTCTATACAAATTGTAAAGTGTCCCGATTGGCTGATGTCTGCGATCTGAGTATGTGACACTTCTAGCTGAGTGGTCAACGTCACTAAAGACAAGCTCAATGTACACAAAGCTAGTGCAATGGCCAATGACAATTTAAATGTGTACATTTTATAAACATCTGTGAATGTCACAAATATCATAATAGATGTGATCAGCAAGACACCTCCATATATAGAACACAGGGATGGCCATTTCACAATAATACCATACAGACCAAGACCAACAAAATATGCAAACCATGATATAGCAAATATTAAAATGTATAAAAGTGCAAATCTGAAACCAAAATAAAAAAGGTAACATGAGTGGAACATTAACACAAACATTACCAAAGGATATCAATACAATAAACATGCTCTCTAATTACCTGAATCTTAATCTTATTTGTTTGAATGAGCTACTCCTATACTGGCCTTCTAATATCTCAGAATCAAATCTGAGATTCCACCATGTTCCAGGAGCAGCTCTCTCAAAGGCTATGGGAACAGCCAAACCGCAGCAATTTGTGGAGGGATAGTTGTGGGCCAAGTACTCCTGCATATGGGCTTCCTCCGCTTCCCAACTGTCCTCAGCTTTGTCGTGTTCTGAGCCATTATTACAATTGACAAAATCACCAGGTGCACTCATTGTTCACACAACACACAAACCATATAATCCATCTTTATTTTATATACCACAAACATGTAATCATCATTTACATGACAATCAACACAATTATTTACAATTCTGAAAATTAATTAGGTATTTAATGATATATTTTAAAAAATATATTTTTCTAACGTAATTTCAAAACTATTTACGTTATCACAAAAACAATGTAACGATAAAAGTAGGGAATTTATGACTTATCCCAAATTTAGAGCTACTATCGTAATTAGTTTACTTTGGACAACTTCCCAATTCAAACAGATCATCTTTCACAAGTAAAAACTCGTCTACCAAGCAAAAGGACTTTATCTAAGTAAAAGAGATAATAGTAAAATGCACAGATTAGATTTGTAGAATAAAATTATCGTCAATAGACCAACTGAATTTACTCGAAGGCAAGTAAACATGATATTTTTCTTAAGTACCTTGAATGACAACTTATAACGAACGAATAAAAATCAGAAGAACATATCAATATCAACTATAAAGTGTACACACATTGTAAAACAAATTAAAACACTAAAATCTTGGAATAAATCCTTGGAAAAACGTATAGGACACCAAAACCACACGAAAAGAATTGCCAGTGTTGTCAACAAATTCGTAGCTCTCGTCCATACGTCAATTTTAAAATGTTACTAGCAATAATAATTATTTTTATTGAAACAAGTGTTTTGCAATTTCAATGTTGTTTATGTACTTCTTCCACTCTATTCTAGAGATTCTCAATAAAAACTAATTAAGATTTACCTGTATTTCAAGTTTTAATTCATGGGAGAAATGATACAAATGACAGTAAATAATTGTACAATTATTGTATAATTATAAAAACTAATAACCTATGGATAACACTAACCACAAAACCACAAATGATTTCCAATTAAAACCCTTATAAAGTAGTAAATAGATTTAATGGTGTAAATACTTTATAAAAAAAACTTATCAAATAACAATAATATCTATATAATATCACAAATCTTCAGGAAGACAATAATTGCTTTTTTAAATCTCAATACAAAAATATTGCTTTTTATAAGGCACTTTGTTAAAATTTGTTTTTTAATCATTATACATTCCATCTAGTAAGAAATCCATTCTTTTATAATGTCTATTCTTCCATGCTTCTTGGCCCCTCTTCAATGCCATGTATCCAAGTACAGCAAATACTGGTACAACTAGTACAGTAATCACCAGCGGCATCACCATTCCTGGATGACTAGTTGTATTTCTATCTTTATTTGATATAACTTTTGTAGTCGATGATACAAAAGTTGTAGTTGTAGTTCCCTTATCATTAAATATGATTCTAAGTCCGGTTTGATTATTAGCAGCATGAACTAATTGTTCATAAGAAGTTATAGTTGGTTTCATAATTGGCGCTTTTGTTGTAGTAATGTTTTTATGTTCTACAGCTGTTGATGAATTTGTTTTTCTACTAACTGTCCTATTATAATTAACATCTGGTTTTACAGTTGTAACTGGTATTGTAGTAGATTTTGATGATGCTTGTGTTGTATTTGAAAACACTTTGGTCATTGTGTCATTCTTTGGAGCATCCTTCGCAGTAGTATTATTAACAGTTACTGACGCTAGTGCTGGTGCCTCAGTTGGTGCACTTTTACGTGGCACAGAGGGTTTTTCTTTGCTGCTTCCAAGTTCTTTATCAAGGCTTAATAAAGTTTGGACAGAATTGTTACTTTGTAACGTTAGCACTGTAGCTGGCGTTACTATTGAACCACCTTCACTAGCAATATTTATGTTTGTTACACCAGACGCTTGAATTTTCGACTCACGTATAGTTGCAGTGGTCATATTAGTATGATTAGTATTTTGAATATCATACTTGTGTGTATCAGTTAACTTTCCACCGTATGCTGTTGAAACGACTGATAATAAAATTAAAAAAAACATATTTATAAAATAAATGACTACATTAATTATAAAAACACAAATAAGAACTTATTAAAAATCTAAAAGTATAAATAAAAAAATAAGACAAAATGAAACTATTGTTGACGTTTACAGTCAATTTCAAATGTGATTGATGCGATTGATAATTTCTTTTTTAAAAATGTTACTCAAGTAAATCTTCAGGAATTTTAGTAGGTTTTGTGTATATGAAATTATTTGACTTATTGGTTATCTTATTTTAAAACATTTTTCATACTATTTTTAATACAAATATTATCAGCTGGCTGAGATGACTGACAAGACTATCAATACAAAATCTATGTCCTTGGTCTATGTAGTCCGTGGTATCGACTTTCAAATGACATGAATGAAAATAAACGAAGTAGGTATGGTAGATTGATTAAGTGTTAATTATATCCCTGAAAAAATGCGGACTCGGAGTAATTCTGGTGTCCGTTTGGACTACTATCAACGTGTGGTACATAAGTTAATTTTGGATCACCAGCAACCAGTAACTGGTTTATTTCCCGCAAGTCCCGATAATGACCATGCCTGGATTAGGGACAATTTGTATTGTATACTTGCGGTATGGGGATTATCGATGGCTTTTAAGAAAATAGCTGATCAAGATGAGGATAGGGCAAAGACCTACGAGCTGGAACAGAGTTGTGTTAAACTCATGAGAGGTTAGTGTGTATAATGTTTATTTATGTTTGCAACATGTATTATTAATGAATCGTGTGACTATCTAATATTGTCATATATTATTTTAGGTCTTCTAATGGCTATGATGCAGCAAAAGGATAAAGTAGAGAAATTTAAAACTACACAGCATCCATTAGATTCTCTCCATGCTAAATATTCGTCTGAAACTCTACGTACTGTCGTCAAAGACAACGAGTGGGGACATTTGCAAATTGATGCCATTTCTTTATACCTTCTAATTCTTGCACAAATGACAGCATCAGGATTACAAATCGTATTCTCTTTGGATGAAGTAGCACTTATTCAAAATCTAGTATTTTATATTGAATCTGCATATTGTACACCTGACTACGGTATCTGGGAGAGAGGTGACAAGACAAACCATGGTTTGCCTGAACTCAATGCCAGCTCTATAGGTATGGCTAAAGCTGCTCTTGAGGCTATGAATGAGCTTGACTTGTTTGGAGCACGTGGAGGGCCATCGAGTGTAATCCATGTATTAGCTGATGAGGCTCAGAAATGCCAGGCTGTCTTACAATCGATGCTTCCTAGAGAATCAAATAGTAAAGAATTAGATTCTGGTATATTATCCATAATTAGTTATCCAGCATTCGCAGTCGATGATCCGCAACTTATTTCAAAGACGAGAGAAGCTATTGTGGGTAAATTGCAAGGAAAATATGGTTGCAAAAGATTTCTTAGAGATGGACATAAAACCCCAAGAGAAGACCCTAATAGATTATACTATGAACCTTGGGAGCTAAGAATGTTTGAAAACATTGAATGTGAATGGCCTCTATTCTTTTGTTATTTGATCTTGGACTATTGTTTCCAAGGCGATAAGAGGAATGTTAGTGATTATATGCAGAAATTGGAGCAAATTATGATAAGGAAGGATGATGGCATAAAATTGGTGCCCGAATTGTATTCTGTGCCTCAAAATAAGGCGGATCTTGAGCAGTGTGATCCTGGAAGTCAGGATCGTGTACCGCTGGGTAGATGTCCCTTTATATGGGCACAATCTTTGTATATTTTAGGAAAATTGTTGCAGGAGGCAAGTGTACCTCTTAAATTATTATCTTTACACTATGTATGTTAATAAGAACAATATGTTGAATGTTAAACTTATCCATTCACTTTTTTGATTATTCAAATTCAAAGCTTTTATTTTGCAATAGTATTAGAAGGAATTAGAAAATATATATTATAACAACATTATCACAAATGCCACACTCTACTTTTCTATAATAAAATTGAAATATTATGCACTTGGCCATTAATCGAAAATGTATCAAAGAAAAGGAAAATTACATGTTAACTGGTACAGATTGGTATTAGCACTCAATCTAATACTACATAGGTACCACTTAAAATTACTACAAATTAAATGTTTACTAATTATAATATTACTAATTCCAGGGATTTTTAGCAGTAGGAGAATTAGATCCTCTAAACAGAAGATTATGTTCAGAGAAAAAACCAGATGTGGTAGTACAAATTGTAATACTTGCTGAAGATAATGAAATAAGAGATAAGTTGCTCGAATATGATCTACATGTACAAACTATAAGTGAAGTGGCTCCTATTGAAGTACAACCTGCAAGAGTATTAAGTCATCTTTATACTTATTTAGGTAATTTACTAAAAAAAAAATATAGTGGCAAAATATGGTCACACTAGGTTGGTTCTAGATCTATCTAGAGTGTACTCTATGACTAGAGACTACTGGTACCACAGAGAAATTACTGCTGTTAGGAATCATCTCTCAAGTGGCAGCTTCAGCTGCCCCACTCCATCTGATGTAGAGCTGGAGTAACAACTGCTGCTACCACAGATATACACTCAGCAGTCGCCTCCGCTATGCTGTCTTGAGAAGACGAATGTGCACCATCCAGATTAACAGTACATCCCGATAGGTGAAATGTGACTTCACAGTTGAAAATGGTGGTACCACTCCAGGATGGCGGACTGGGCTAATAACCACCATAAATTGGCCTACCACTCTTTAAAGTCCAGTTTAGGTCACTGTTATATACGCAAATATTGTATAACAATTAATAAATTATAAAATAGAATGTAAAAAAAGTCACTATATTTATTATGTTTTATTATTTTTACAGGTAGAAATAAGAAGTTAGGCCTAACTGGAAGAAAATCTCGCGATGTGGGTATTTTGAGCACGAGCAAACTGTATTCATTAAATGATCGCATATTTGCCTTCACACCTCAGGTATCAGCGTATGGGACTAATAACAATAGCATATACATAACACAATAACAAGTAATTTAATACTGAACATACCTAATTCATTGGGGTTATGACATAATTTCACAGACAACGTTCACACTAGGCTCTCAGTCTGCTGTTCGCTGTGATCAATGGGTGGGTTTGCCCCTGTCACACTTTAGGATTTAGTTTGTTGTCGTGTCATATTCGAACATGTGAACAGTGGTACCGGTAATATCAGATACCGCTGTCCCCATGTTCAAATATGATATGCTAGTGAACTAAATCTGTGGTACAGGTGGATCAAGTTTGATCATTGGTTAAGGTCTTAATGGATATGATTGGTGCAAAACAATTGAACATAATGAAATTTACTGCTCAGTTTTCCGCGCAAACTTCACAACCAAAATGATTGTGAACTTATTCAGTACAGTGCATCAGATTGCTGACTGTTTGATTTGTAGTTGCAGCATTGCACCGGCAGACAATGAGCCTGGTTTTAAACAAAGCCTAATGCGTCCATACTAAGTCAAAAGATGTGCCTCTTTGAAGTGCACAATTTTTCTAATGTTTAACTTTTTTTTATTTATTAGTTTTCTGACATGAAACGTTTCTACATAGCAACAGACTACGAATTCATGATTGATATGCTCAAAGCAGAGATTTATTTTTTGAAATCGGCTTGGCAAAATCTACTCGGAAGACCACTTATTGTTTTAACTTTAAATCAAATGTATTTAGGTACGGTTTTTAACAATTCTGATGGGATGTTTAATTATGTTACCCCTTTTTTGTGCTTATATATTTGACTTAACTCAATGCCATTTTAACTGGTTGTTTTTTAATTAATATTTAAATGAAACTTCTTATGATTCTAATCACCCTTATTTTTATAATTGTACTTATTTATAATTGTATTTTTTTGTTAACAGTTAAAAATGTATTGAGTATTGTGACTAATTGTTACATGTAGGATTGGGATAAAAGTTTTCATGCATTTTATTTTATTACTAGAGATTGTATATACAATAATTTATTCAGCATGCTGTGAACCCTTTTATTTATTTCCATTGTTGGATAAGTAACGTTCATTATCGCGTTTTTATTTCTTTAAATCGTCACAACCCACTCCCCACAAAGGTGGTCAAACAATTATTTTATAACTAAACAACTCGTGGATGGTGGCGTTAAAAGTTAATAATAATTTGGTATGGCGTGTCAGAATTTCGACTATGAAGAATACTACATGTCTCGGGACCCGGCTTTGCTTGCGAGTACATTCATGGCGAACGTCGCGTTCCTCGGCATGAGTTGGAAACAAATGCTAGGTCGACCAACGATTACGTTACTCGCTACACAATATTTATTAGGTAAATTATATGTATATTATTATAATAAATTGGCTTTTTTGTTATTTAAATTGTGAGCGCGTTTCTACTTATCTGAGATGTGATCAAAAATGCTGTACAACGAGCTTACATCAAATAATTAATTTCCTTTAAAATATGATTTATACAATAAACGTGGCTAGTGATGCATTTATTCCAACGAGACAATGATTTCATGGAAACATTCCTCGAATATATTTTAGCACGGTTTTAATTTTAAAAGAGTAAGGTTGACGTGCATGAAGCATTGTCATGATAGACGAGGAAATCATTCGACCATTTTTTTTACATAGTTTTGTAAACGTTCCAATACACCCTTGGAGTTTACAGTTGTTTATGTATTTTTTGATCACATTTCGTATTTATTATATTATTTATTCAATATTAGGTATTTATGTTGTCCCTTTTTTAGTCTTTTATATAATGAACACTCTATAAATCGAGATGTTTTTATTATTATTGTAGCTCGGCATATGACAACACTCCGCCTCCTTTATATTTAATTATTTAAAAAAAAAAACTTGAATAAGGTGTAACTTTCTCGATTTATAGATGTTAATTATACGTTCCAAATGTGTTTGGTTTGATTAATTATTTTTTCCTGCAAACTAACAGTTTTAAATACTTATTACTCTTATTTCTATTCATTTGCCTGGCTTTCCAGCTCTTTACACGTAGTAAAGTTATTTTTCTTTTAAATATATTCACATCTTTCTTTTTTTTTTATGCACAGGGTCTTTTTTGAATATTTTTAAATATTGTTTTTGTTAATAATTGAGCGTCTAAACTTCTAATTCTGTATTATTACAGATCAAGGCAAAATACCGATGGCAATGATCACAACAATGAAGAAATTAAAATCTGGTTACATTAATGGTACGAGAGTGACACTCGGTAACCTTGGTGATTTTCTCAGCACTTCCGCTATTACTAATTTAAGTTTTCTCGGTAGCCAAGAAGACGGATATCCTGATAGTAAGTTAAAGCTACGGCTGTCTATTTCTTTTTTTTATGATAGCTTTTATAATATAACGGCACTCCTGTTGTAAAGCTAGAGTGCAATCCATGAACTGAAACAACTGCCACTTCATTTAAATTACTACAGACAACGCTCGCCTCCGCTATGCCAGTGCAGTCCTCTCATTATACTTGACTACTTACAAACTGATCCTGAAACGCGACAAAGTCACTTCATAGGTGTTGCATTCGAAAGTGGTAGTACTACCCTAGGACGACAGATAGGTCTAATAACAATCATCAGTCTGCCTAACACTTTCTAGTCTATTAAAATTGCTATGATATTTATGTTTCTTTACAGAGTTAAACCCACAAGTACAAAGCTATTTGGAAGAGCACCTCTTAAAATCATTTAGTAATAAATTTAGCTTTCTTTCGCGTCCACCTGGAGCGAGAAACTCGCGTAATCTACGCAGGCGCATGTCCGTTAAGGGTGCTATTAAGAAAACAAGATCTATTAATGTTGATTGTAAGTATTTACTATGAAATTAAACACTCATTTCGGTTAATTTTATATTCTGCACTGAAATCATCACGGGTCATTCATTCATTAAACTAAACAGGGCGAGACCTATTCAAGTCAAAAGTAGCTTCAGTAAAGTAGTAAATCTTTACTAAAATTTCCTATGGAGTTTTGGAGGGAACATGGAAAACACACGTTCTCTTCGTTTGAATTGTTTGCCTACACTCACGCACGTTCACGAACACTTCATGGATAATAATCCACCATTATTACACATTAACACTCGAAGAAAAGAAACAAGAAGTTTTGGAAAATCATTTATTTTTTATTAGGACAATTTAAAATGGCAGAAAAATAAAATGTTTGTATTTTTTTCAGCTGATACTTTGGGTATGGAAGGAGAATATGTGGGACCTCAATTGGAAAGAAAATCATCTTGGTTAGAAGTTGAACCTCAGTATGGCAGAAGCCCCTCGCCTGATGATGGAAGAAAGAAACCTGTGAATAGGTATTGTAAACGCAAGTTTTGGATATATGTGCACAAGAGTTGTCACTTGTCAATTAATTTTTGTATTACTTTCTAGGGGTACTTCGACGACAACATTGGGACAACCCTCAATTGAAATAACTAGAGGAGGAACTCCATCCCCACCTAAAGATGATGGTAATTTTTGATATCGGATATTTAATAGATGTCAACAGGTTTCAGTTGTTATCCAGGTTGACACGGCGTCTTCTCTTGTTATACCTGACTACTTTCAAACTGATCCCAAAACTTGTTAACATAACTTTTTTTTTTGGCACGACATGTGACCTCGACTGGTCTGATTTGTGAAATATAACCAATATAAAATTTTTAAAATGCATTTTATATATTCTGTGCCGTAGCTATTTGTTTATTATAGTGATTTTTAAGGACAAATAAACGTTATTCTATTATTTTTTTTATTATTATTATTATTTGCGATAATAATTAGTGCTGAGAAAGTTATAAAATTACTTAATTTCAACATAAATCTGCTATGTTTCAAACAATGTTGTGAAACAAAATGTATGGACTCTCAGGTGTTGGCTTTTACGTTAAGCTAGAGTGCGATCCATGAACGGAGGCGACTGCTACCAGAGAAGTGAATCTGCAGATAGCAGTCGCCCCGCTATACCGGCCTTGTGAGATGCATATGACTGACCAAAATACATAACAACTATTGGGACCAGTTTGAATTTGTCGAGGTTTTAACATGAGGTGCATCCCTAATGCATCCAATGTGTAAAATTCCCGCCAAGCCTGGATTTAGTTTAACCTTTTTTGTTTACCATGTTTACAGTAACAGGCGTCTACAGAAACATTATACCAGCAATAATACGTTATCGGACAACATCCGAATCCCATCCAGTGGCCTTTGCTGAACAGGAGACTGATGAACTTCTGTCAATGTTACGGGAAACAGAAAACTTGGACGAACAAGGCGATATATTACAATATCTTGTTGATACACAAGGCTTGGATTTCAATACTGGTAAAAATGATAATGTCAACATACATGGTAATTTCATTGTGTCCGTTTTATTAGTCTTTAGCTTTTCTTTCGCTTTTTATGTTGTTAAGGTGGTCTGGTTATATTTTTCCTTTGTTATTGTAGATGTTCTTTTTTTTGGGGCTCACAGCTTAAGCTCACAGTCGTGGTGATGTCAGCCCCTATTGAAACCTAATGTAAAATAACACAGACACATAGTAATAAATGAATGCATAAAAAAATAATCGTAACAAAAAAAAACTATCTTTGAAAGAAGAAACATATTAGCACAAAAAAAATTAATAAAGAAAAATGAATTATTATTTTTTTACTCAATGAAGGTTTAAAGTTCTGTAGTATATTTACATTTATTTGAGTATTTATGAATATTTCGTTTTATTTATTTCATATAATTTTAAATAATAATTATTATTTATTTGTAAGATTTTTATTTACTACATCGTAAACATAATTTTTGATTGGCAATTTCTACCTTGTACTTTATAAAAGTCGATATGTTAATTTATCATAGTATCATTTCGCAGCATCCTTCTTTTTAATGCTTTATTTCCACACTAACATATTTTTACTAGTCATAATGCTTTTAAAAAAAAAACAAAGATACATTTTAATAGTACTGATAACCTGGATGGCGCATACTCGTCTCTACAAGCCGGCATAGCGGAGGCGACTGTTGTAGTGTCGTGTTGTGCTACAATAAAAAAGAGATTAAAGATGTCATTATGCATGTCGGCTTTATTAATCTTTTTTTTTTGTCCACTAAACTAAAAAGAATATATATCACAAGATGTTGTGTTTTTTGCTCACCCTACAATGATGTACGAATCGAGTACAACACTTGTCTAATTAATCTTTTTTTTTTAAATAGGAATGCTAGAAAATGGAAAAGCCGTAACTGTGAAGGATTTATTGAAAGCATTATATGAGAAAGCTTGTACTCAGAAACTGTGGGGTTTGGTTCGACATACAGCGGGAATGCTTGGGAAAAGAGTAGAGGATCTCGCTAAGGTCGTCACAGACTTGCTTGTTAGACAAAAACAAATCACAGTGGGTATGCCGCCTAATAATGAACACACTATCATTGCACCGTTACCTGAGAATGAATTGAGACAACTTATTCATATGGTTAGTGTTCAAATTATGCAACTTATTAGAAAAATATTTTCACTATTAAATTATGATGAAAATTAAATAAGAAAAAAATTACATCAACTCAAGAAGGGCTGATGGAATGATAGACTGGGGGAATTCCGACGCAGTCACGTACAGCGCCAATGGTGAGAATATAAGCGCGCATACCGAAGGACGTGGGTTCGATCAAGCCCAGACTGTTGTGCACGCATTAGTTTTTTTGTTTAAATTTTTTTTTTTTTTTTTTTTTTTTTTATTTTGGCACGACATGTGACCTCGACTGGTCTGATGGTAAACGCAGTGGAGGTCCATGAGCATTGACGACTAGAGAACCGCTCGCACGGTGGCTCCAGTCTTTATCATAATTTATTAATAAACAAACCTAGCAATTTAAAATGCCGAAATATATTTTAAAAATTACCAGTAACTAAAAAGTTAATACTTATGTTTTTCTTTTTTTTAATTGTTATTTGAAATATCTAATTTATTTACACGCAGTCCTTTAAAAAATCATTGGATAATAACTCAAAGGTAAGTATTTTATATTTGCGCAAACTGACAGAGGTAGGCAGAGGAACGGACGATCCACTCCTCTATTCTTTTATAATTTGTTCAATTTACCTTGCCCATTTACATCTAATACAACGAATAGATAAATTATATAAATTTCACAGAAAGTAAGTCTAGAAAATTTATAAGAAAACATAAGTATATTTTTATTATAGCTCAGCAATTGACAACAGTCCGTCTAATGTTAAGCTAGAGTGCGGTCCATGAACGGATACAAAAGGCCGGCTTGAGGAGACGACTGTTGCAACATGCTACTTCCAAACTGATCCAAACGAAACTAGATCAGTCTTTTCATTATTGCAGGCTTACGGTGACGATGAGAGCACGGCCATGTTGACGCAGGAATTATTAGTGTATCTAGCTATGTTTATACGCACTGAACCGCAACTTTTCCTTGAAATGTTACGTCTGAGAGTCGGTCTTATTATTCAGGTTAGTACAAATATTTAACTTCTAGCGCGCGTGGTCTAGTGGTAACATGAGACCCGTGTTCAAACCTCGCTAAGTTCTGAGCGCTACCAATGTTATATGTACTTGCTCGCTCAATGCCTTACAAGCACTAATCAAGTAACCTGTTTCAAATAATTTCACAAGCTTTATGTTTTCATAATCTAGCTTATATCAGTGGGTTAATACATCACTGGTAAGACGCGTTTATTGATCCCTAAATTATATTGAAATCTACCATTAATTCTATTATTTTTTTCTAGGTGATGGCAACAGAATTATCTAGAGCATTGTCGTGTAGCGGCGAAGAAGCATCTGAACATTTACTCAATCTATCACCTTTTGAAATGAAAAATTTACTTTACCATATTCTTAGCGGAAAAGAATTTGCTATTAATAGTGGTGAGTTTTTCAATATATGCACTAAAACAAAAGTAGGAATCTTCGAAATCGCAAGGAGCCTTACTACAACCTGGGATCCTTCAAACGCAGAGTGAAGAGGCATCTCAAAAAGCCGGAATAGCGAGGGTGACTGCTGTCTGTGGATAGCACTCTAGCTTAACATCAGGCAGAGTGCGAGCTAAAATAAAAAAGAAAAATAATAAAAAATATATATTATTTTGCAGCAAATTCTCTTTGTGTGATAAAAGAGAAAATATATCGGACCAAAGGCGAGTTTTAGTGTGCTCTATGTGTCCGCCATTTTGTGTCTAATATTGTCTATTGTTTTTGTGTGAATTAGTCATTAGATGTGTGACAAATTACTAAATTAATGTATATTTATATGACGTGCTTCTTTAAAGTGGAGCATAAAAACACCTTCTTGGACCGGTATAGCGACGACGACTGGGGCCGTGTATTGCGCCGACCTTGCCTGCACCCCGCTATTGGTGTAAATAGTGACCGTGGTCTAACACTAGAGGATGAACCTCACGATCGATAGACCCCGTGTTCAAGTCACTAAATTCTACCGGTACTAATGCAATTCGGTCGCCCAGTGCCTATAATAACAAGTTTAGTACATACAGGCTTTTAATTTTTTTTTATTATTATTATTATTATTTCAGTTGGACGTGGTAATTTCTCAATTGTTAGTAATAAGTCGAACCGTTTTCAAACTGGAAAAAAATCGCAAATTATACTTGAAGGGCAGTCTATACAAGGAAATATTGAGGACGGTAAGTTTACTTATGAGTATTTCTTTTTTTTTTTTAATTTAAAAATATGAGTAGACAACTGCTACCACAGACATTAGTAGAGGCAGGAGACGAGTGTACCCCACCTGGGTTCGACAGGGCACATCCATCTTATTCCTATACTACTACCTCCAAACCTCCCAAGTTAATTCTGAAATTATTTAATTTTCTTATAAATATGGCCTGTCCAATTTTTAGGTCCAATTTCAGAACCAGATCGTCAAGGGCAGTGGTTGCGCAGACGCAGGTTAGATGGAGCCTTGAATAGAGTTCCACGAGACTTTTATCCAAGAGTTTGGGGTGTTTTAGAAAAGGTATTAATAATTTTATTTTTAAGCACAGCTTATTAATTTTTTTTTTAATTTTTAATTTTTAATAATTATTACTTTTTTTTTATTATTTAGAGGCCAATTGTATTATATTTTTTCAATTCTAGTATTTTTTTGTTTTTCTTTTAGTGTCAGGGCTTGGTAATTGAAGGAAAGGTTCTACAGCCAAATTTGACTCAAGAAATGACTTCTGGGGAATTGAAATTCGCTCTAGCAGTCGAAACAGTATTGAATTCGATTCCTCAACCAGAATACAGGCAGTTAGTCGTAGAAGCGCTAATGGTTTTGACGTTAGTTGTGGAATACAATGCTTGTGGTCATCTGGGAGGCACTATCACTGTCTCACATATTGTACATAAGGCCAATCAGATATTTTTGGATGATCAGGTATATACTTACAGAGTGTATTTTTTTTATTGTAGCTTGACTGATGACTGATGTAAAGCTGAAGTGCGGTCCATGAATGTAATAGTTTCCGCTGCTACTACAGATAAATTTCTACAGGCAGCCATCACGTCCATTATGCCGGCTAGGGGAAACGAATGTGCACCATTCAGATAGACTGCATACTCCTTTCGTTATAACTAGCTATTTCCACACTGCTCCCGAAATGCGACAAGGTCACTTCACGGGTGTTACATTCGAAAGTGGTAGTACTACCCCAGGCAAACTGGGCTATAACTATCTATCTATCTGCCTACCACTCTTTAATAGTGACTATAGGCACTAAGCGACCAAAGTGACCGGTCTGAACTTAGCGAGGTTCGAACACGGGTCTCATCGATCGTGAGTTCACGCGTTTTACCACTAGACCACGGCCGGTCTAAATGTAATACAAAGACATATTATGATTGTAGATGCGTTGTAATGGTGACGCGACCCTGTGTTGCGCGAAGCCTACACCAGAGCGCATAGAGAGTGCGTTGTTGTGCGCAGGCGCTGCAGGGGTGTGCCAGCATTTGTATGACAGCGCCCCCAGTGGCAGACATGGCACCATGACGTACATCGCACGCGCCGTAGCACAACTACTGGCAGACAGGATGCCCAATAATCAAGAATTTGAATGTACAATTACTTAAAGTTGACAACCAGTTTATTTATATTTTGCTTCACTGTAGGAATACAATGCGTTTGTTTATGTTTGTAGCTACATTTATGTAATTAGTTCAAATTGATAATTTATTATTAAAATGTCTATTATTTTGGTTGAAATATAAAATTTTAAACTTATAATTTCTGTTTGTATTTTTTTTAAATTATTTTTTACTTTAAGGTGAAAGAATTAATTACAATATGGTCAACCAATACCATGACATTGAAATATATATTTTTATTTTAAAATTAAAATATTCTATACATATGTGCTCCCAATGTGACTCGAGAGAAAATATGGCCACAGCCACACTAGGTTCCCTGTCAGTTTTAGTATTATTAGATTTAGTATTTGACTTGACGGGCAACATTGTCAAATCAATCTTGTCAAAGCGGCCTACAGTTTTTTTTTTATGTCAGATGTATAAAGTTTGCACCTCTAGTATATATCTCTATGATTCTATAATATTAATTGTATATTTGCTTCCCCTGTATTCCCTTGCTAGAAGACAGAATTTAAATTAATTTCTTCAATAGGGTCTTATTAGATTGGTGATTTGCAAGTAAATTAAAATATGTACAAAATGTACATGCATCAAGCACTTAACCAATGGAGAGTGAATCAGCACGTTTTTGTTCCAAACACAATTCACTTCAAAGTGGTAACAGAGGTAAGCTTCCCTACATGCTATTCGAGAGAAAGAGACAACTGTCAACCCATTAAAAAGAGACAGCATGAAAGATTTATATTGAAATTGAAAAATAAAGTAAAAAATACTTACCTGTGAAATGTTCTATCATTCTTTATGTAACTTTAGTTAGTAGTAGAATCTGAGCACCAACTTAGCGCAACTAGGAATTGTTTTAGGTTTTTTAGTAATTAAAACAGGAACACACATGCATCCGACTGATTTACTTTTCATTGCATAAACTTATTAGTGAATGTGTCATGAGTGGTCACCCCCTGTATGCTTTCTTTATTTGTTAAGTGCTTACTGCCTAGTGGTAAATATTTCATAAAACAATTATACACTTCAAAAGCATTTTATTATATTTTCAAATAACACAATTCACTACTAGCCCTATTTCAAAATGACTAACAATAATATTAATATAATTTCAACTCTATGTCTCTTTCTTGCCGAAAGGATTCATCTTTGACAGCCAAGAGGTTGTTGACCTAAAAAGAACAAGTTTCATCCTTTAAAAAAGAATATTGTTGGTCATGACAATAACTCTTTAAAATTTTGTACTGCAGTGTCCTAACAACACTAATTGTGAAAATTTTGCTAGGGAAATTCCTGGGAAAATACTGTGACCCTCGGAGAAGATCCCGGAGTTATGTTGTACTCCCCAGCCTAGCATTGGCATACAAACTAAAACTGTTTCACTCAATGCATTGAACTCAGTGAATAGACTCTGTGTGCATGTTAACATTCATCCAGACAACTAATTGTAAACCCTCCTTAGCCATCCATGCACACCTTTATTGCCACATGTACTGTTAGCAAGGCTGTGGCAGTTCTTTTCCATACATATTACAAAGCGTAACATCCGATTGTTTATTACCTAAGAACCAGTCTGATTTACATGATTCTTTTTTAACACATTTTTATTCTGACTAGGTTTTGGTTTCTTTTTATTGTAGCTTGGCATATGACAACACTCCGCATGATGTAATGCTAGAGTGCAGTCCATGAATAGAAACAAATACAACAATAGAGAATACTGCAGCAATCATGTCGGTTATGCCGGCTTGAGATGAATATGCACTATCCAGATTGACAGTGCACACTCCTCTCGCTATACATTTAGTTACTACAATTGTAAAAATAATTAACTTACGAAATATTATCAACAGAGGCTTCACTTCCATCAATACCAGCTTCTTTAAGTTTTTCTATTAGGTTTTTTCTATAAATATTCTTCAAAGGAACTGGTCTGTTGGCAGCTTCTTTTATTTTAGCAATTTTATTGAGAGCCTCCATCCAAGTCAGTCCATACCAGTCTATTTCCTCTGGTGTATACTAAAGTAAATAATAATAAAAGATAAATATAGTAGTAAACTTAAAACATATAGATTCATTTCAATAACTTTCTTTTCTTCTGCAAATTTAGCTAATAAGAAATCATTTCCTCAAAAATAGTTTCTGTTGACTTTCGGTGGTAGAAATGAAGGCAGTGGCATTTGAGAATTTCCTGTAACAGGGAATGGAACCCTAGACCTATGCATAACAAACGGGAAGGACAGAGATTTTGAGACATAAATGACAACATGCCAACCCAAGGTAGTCTCACCACTTCAAAATGCGAACCCTGTGAAGTGTCCGACATTTGTAATCAGTTTGGAGTAGTAACAAGAAGAGTGTGTAATGTCGGCCTGGATGCTGTGTATTTTACTTCCCAAGCCAGCCTAGCAGGCAGATATTTCTCAGAATGTAGTGTGACTACTATAAAGAATATAAATCTTAACTTACAGAGGATAGATATGTTTTATATTCGTCATAGATCTCTTTCTGTTTCACCGGAATATGCGCCAGTCTCGGACAACCATTGACAAGTTCAGTTAAAATTTGTTTTTTTAATTTCAAAGCTAATACAGAGACTAAGTCACAAGCTGGTGTTTTCAAAAGGTAATGATCAAAACCATAGTGGTCATTGATTAATTTGATAGTTCTATCAGTCACAGTGACCGAAAGGTGAGAGTTAAGAACCTCAGACTTCACTACAGTCCTTTTCAGTACTGGAACCCAGTAGTGAGGTACTCTCCGCTTTTTCAGTTCGCGCTTTTGAAAACCTAAAAAAATATAAACATGTTATAAAATACATAACAAAAGTCACCTTATTATATCATAATGTTAGTCATATTCTGTCAACAAACTAACCTTTAATCACAGCTTCACCTCCCCATATGCCTGTGTTAATTTCTGCAGGATGTTTAAGTGGTATAGGTATATTTTGAACTGGAAGGGTCTCCCCAGTCAATTCATCACGCTTCCATTTGTTCTCTTGTGGAATATAGTGGACAGCAGCAGGCTTCAGAATCTTCCATTCGCGCCAAAATTTCTTATACGCCTGTGGTAGCTCAGTTGCAATACCAACATCGAATCGTCCTTTCCTTCTGAAGGTTTTGGGTAGCTGCCGAGCTGAAGCCTATAATATAGAACGCAGAACAGATCATGCACTTTGTGCCAACTTATCTAATAAACGTGGGTTTAGTATTATATTCAATACATACGTGGATACGCGAAGATGCCATTTAACTATTTTGTTATTAATTGCATAAGACTTAACAAAGTATTGCGTCGATGTTTATCAAAAAATAAACAAATTTTAAAGAAATATTCCCTATAATTTTTCTCAATGGCAAAAAAAAATTACAATGTCATAAATATAATGATTGCGGAATATGTCCTCTATATAAATCGATACATTTAAGAATATAATATATCACATCGGTTGCTTAAGAACAGAACCACTATCCAATTTAGTCATATTTTATATACAAATTGTAACTTTGGTATATTTTTCGCAACATGTTGACAGTTTTTGTCGTCGTTATTTGGCGCAGAAATCGACATCAATGAATTTGACAGTGACATACAAGTGACAAATTGACGTGGATAAAAATATGGGAAGTGGTGGTGGCGTATATTTACCAAATTGTCTCGTTATTCGTCTTAACATTGAGTTCTTACACAATTAAACAATTGTGTTAACCTTTGTTCTTTGTGGATTGTTATTGTGAGCATTAATTAATGTTCCGTAAGAGCGATAAGCAATGTCTTCCGATAAGATCCAAGACAACAATGATTTACCATCAGAACTGGAGATATCCAGTCCTGGTCCTGGACTGTCCTCGGTAGCGGCTGGCGATGTGGCTAATATAGCTGATAGTAGTACAACACCTAAGGTAAATATGATATTTTGTACGAAAAACATTACATTTCTTCAAGGTTGATGTTGAAATGTTATATTATGAAGAAATAACAAGCGTAAAGTATTTCATTAAAACGTTTTAATTTATTTCTAGTCAAGAACTACAAAATCAACTGAAAGACAGATAAAGTTTGAAAGAGCTCAGAAATGTCTTGAAAATGCTGCACTTGTTACCAAAAGGATAAAAGAACATCGGAAGGCCACGGCTGAACTTTTGGGTCGACCTTTTGGTATGTCATCTCCATATTAACATAATGTGAATTAGCTTTAAGAGTGGTAGCTAGAACGATGATAGTTATTAGCCCAACCTGCCACCACTTTCGGATGCAACACCCATGAAGTGACCTTGTCGCATTTCGGGAACAGTTTGGAAGTAACCACATATAACGAGAGGAGTGTGCACATCTTGATGGTGCACATTCGTCTCCTCGAGCCGGCATAGTGAAGGTGACTGCCGCCTGTTGAAATTTATCTGTAGTAGCAGTTGTTTCTGTTCATAGACCACACTCTAGCTTTACCTCAAGCGGAGTGTTGTCATATGCCGAGCTGCACAAATAAACTTATTGATAGCTTAATGGTATCTTGTAGAGGAAGATGATCCCGGAGATACTGCATCAGAATTGGCATCCAATGTTAGTGAGAGGACTGGCTACTCTATCGCAACAGATACATCTACCACCTTATCTGTACAAGATGCCTTAAATAGTAAGTATTTTATCATTGGATTTGTGTAAAGATAATCTTTATTAGTTTTCATAATATAATTTATTTTTATTTTTCTTGAGATTTAGAGTTTTGTTTTTTGATAAAAAAGATCTATATAATTTAAATCTTAACAGGTACTTTTTATATACACAATAGAACTACATTTCATTGTTTACAATAGTATTTTTTGACCATTTTTAGTTTTATTAATTTTCACTCTGCTCTGTTATGGCTTTCCATTGTCTCTGCCTATCCCTGAGGAATAAGGCGTGACAATTAATGATGATTATTTTTTATTGAGTATTTTAATAAAAATTCACTGGCCTTTAGGGCTAAGGAACAGTTGCGCTTTGCTTGACACATCCAGACACCTGGCCATCAATTCTCATATGTAATAAATAGACTTATATTTATATTATTTTATATTTTAAGGGCGACCAGTGGTGGGAATAATTATATCATGCTTCTGTTAAGTAGACCAATCCTATGGCGAATGATCCACCTTTAGGTGCCACATCTTACAGTTTACTTAAGTAGACTTATTACTTAAATAGATAATACAATATCATAATGCAAACTATTAGGTACTTTCGGGAATTTGACTTCCTATGTGCTATCAAAACTAGTAGAAATAAGTGATAGAAATCGATTATACATTTTAAGTCTACATTCCGGAATTGGGTCCTGGATATAATAGAGAAAAGGTTTTGTTCTATAAATTAATGAAAGTCAATTTGGCGCCTCCTTGAATTGGCACCCAGGGCATACACCCCGGCTTATCATCTAGGATGATAGAATATGTGTACACTGTATTAAACTAACGAAGCCAATTAGATTACAAGAGTGGTAGGCAGACTGATTATGGTTATTAGCCCGCAGACTGGTATAGTACTACCACTTTTGAATGTGACACCTGTAAAGTGAGTATGTTATGTTTCGGAATCAGTTTGAAAGTAGCCAGATATAACATCTTCATCTCAAGCTGGCATAGTGGAGGTGACTGCTGCCTGCAGAAATTACTCTGTGGTAGCAGTTGTTTCCGTTCTTAGACCGCACTCTAGCTTTACGTCCGGTGGAGTGTCATCATATGCTTAGGTACAATAAAAAAAATATGGAAAGATTATTCGTTTTTTTCTAATAGAACAATTTCATTAGTTCCAGGTATTAGTGAGAGCTTAGCAAATACATTGAAACAGAAAGAGTTGTTAATGGAGAAGATCAAACAATATAAGGAAATAACTAAAAAACCTATGGTTAAAAAGACCACCACTACGTTGAAACGAACACCGTCTGCTTATACTAATATTGAACCAGGAAAAGTAAGATTTTGTTACATTTGAATAAAGCCTACTGTTTACAAAGATAATAATATTTGAATAAAATATAATAAAGTTTGCAATAATTTTTTTTTAAATGTTAGATGTTTTAACTAATCATATTAAGTTATTGCTTAGAAATATCTAAACACTTCTTCTAAACTAGTGCTGGTAACACAGTCAGCGAGATTTGAACACGGGTCTCATCAATCGTTAGTTCACGCCTACCGCTAGACCACGGCTTCTCCTGGATTGGATATGTTATAATAATTATTTGTTGTCATTTTTAGCTAACAACTGACTCTAGTAATTTACAAAATATTGTCAATGAAAAAGAAAATGCAATAAGTGTAATGCAAGTTAAAATGAAAGCAATGGAAACAACAATAATGGACTTACAAGAGAAAATAGGCGAAAAAGATATGATAATTGATGCAAAAACTAAAGCAACGTCATTGATGAGTGATAATCTTAGCAAGAAGGGTATGTTTAATTTGTAATAATATGTATGTAGTGACGAGGATCGGGAAAGGAATGTTTTGATGGTTGAGGCACATAGAAAGAATGAGTGAAAGGAAGTTATAAATCTGGTATGAATGGATGTGTTAAACAAGGTAGACCCAGAAGGGTGTTTTCCGATCAAATTGTTGGGCTGCCCAGTGCCCATAACCATCGGGCTTCAATGAATAGAAATGTGAGGGAAGCAAGGGAGTTGTGTCTCAGTATCGTAGCAAGTGGAGTTCTGTTGTCTCTGCCTATCCCTGTGGGAAAAAGTCGAAGCAAATGATGATGATGAATAATAATTACTAATGTTTAGTTCTTTAAATAAGCTTATACTAATGAATCTTGCTAATGACAGAGTTATCAGTTAATAATTGTACTCACCGGCGCTAATGGAGCAATTAAATTGATTCATTTGTTTCTGCAATTTTATTCTTATTCACTGCTGCTGCTGACTGCTCTTATTGTTTCATATATTCTGTATTGCATACTTCATTAAGGATGCTTCTTACCACTTAATATTGTATGGCAGCATATCCAGCAACAATTAGTAATTAGACATTGCAGAAAATTGCTTTATATGTCGTGACCTCGTAACACGACCAATATTGCAATGAATAAAGAATTTAAGTTGCCTGTTTAAGTGCTGGGTGCACTTAATGTAGACTTTATACAATAATAAATAAATATAACGTACCTTTAATTGATTACAGAAAAAGATTCTATGAATTTATTAGAGGATACAAGACAACAAATGACAAAAATGCAAGAAAATTTTGTCATTATGGAAATTGAATGGAAAGAGGAAAAAACTAAGTTAGTAAAACAAATAGAAGAGAGGGATGAAAAAATTAAACACCTTGAAGAAGCCAATACTATATTAGAAAATTCCAGATTTGAAATAAGTGTTGAAAGTTCTAAAATAATTCAAGAATTGGAAGAGAAAAATAAAGAAATTGTTGAATTGCAAAAGAAATTAGAGGAACTGTCAAAAACACCTAGTGTTACTTTAGAAGATTCACATGAACAAGAAAAGGGTTCAATTGAGATTTCAAATATGATTGAAATGTCAAAACGCATTGAACTGCTCGAACAGATAAACTGCCAAATAAGACAAACTAACAAAGAACTGGAAAATAAACTTTCATCTGCTGAAACAAAACCACCAGTCAGTGCATCACCTAAAAAAACAAACCAATCTAGTCCTCTGCCTTCACGTAAGGGCAGAAATGCTGCAGCCAAATCTAAATCTCCTTGGAGCAATTTATCTGAAACTTCCAATGTTGATACTGAAAAGAAACAAAACAAGGGAGATGCTGCAAAATTAGAAATGGTTGTACAATCGCTTAACAAGGAAATTATTGATAAAGAATATGTAATTTCTCAAAAAGATGAATGTATCTCGCGCTTAGAGAACTTGATATCCGAGAAAGAATCTTTGCTACAATCAATAAGGAATGAAAATAATAAAAAACTGAGTAATGATTCCGTTGAAACTGAGACTCAAGTCACGGACAAGGATCTCTCTGGTATTGAAAAGAATGTACAAGGTGATCATAAATCCATATCAAATATTAATGAATTAGAATCAAAATTACAAGAAGCTCTTAAGCAAATTGCCCACTTAACTGAAGAAATAGACGCTGCTAATAAGAATATGATTAAAGTTAAATCCAACCATAAAATAAAGCTTAAACAAATGCAGAAGACAATAGATAGTTTCAGTAAAGTGTCAGATGCTAATGCAGAAGTTACTAAGTTAAACGAAGAAGTTCATCAACTAACACAAAAAGTAGCCGAATTGGAAGAGGAAAAAGGCAACCTACAATTACATTTGGTAGATTATGATAGTGGGAGACTAACTGAATCTGAAACATATAAGAAGTTAATGGAAGTAGAATCTTTAGCTGAAAATAGACTAAAAGCTATAAGTAGTTTAGAAACTCAAAAGTTTGATTTAGTTCAAGAATTACATTTGTTGCAACGAAAGAATGAAGAATTAGAGGATAAATTAGCAGATATGTCACATTTACAAAGTGAACACGTTTGTTCCGAAATTGAAACGGTTCAGCTAGAAGAACAGTTAGATAAGTTAATGGCTGAAAAGAAAGAATTAGAATTGATTAAAGAAAATCTGAGTTTAGATAAAGAACAGATGAGTAATTTGATTAAAAAGTTAGAAACTGATAAATTTGATTTGACGAATAAATTAGATAATTTAATACAAGAAAATATCGATTTAACTGAAAAACTTGAAAAACTAAGTGCTGAAAAAGTTAGTTCTGCAGAATCTATTGAAATTGTTGAATCATTAACTACACAAGAAAAATTAGAAATTGAAGAATATAACAAAGGTGTTATCGCTGCTAAAGACCAACAAGAACACCAGGTAGAAGGAGTGTGTGAAGTTGGGCAACATGACTTCAATGAAACTGTGCAAAAATATATAGATGAAAGTATCGAATTAAATAGGAAAATTGAGCTATTTACTTTCGAAAGGCAAGAAGTAATGGAGAAAATGAATGCTTTGAATACTGAAAATGAGTTGTTGCAAAATCAGATATTACAGTTATCTGGAAAAACAGATAAATTGCAGGGTGAAATAAATATTTTAAATAATGAAAAACAACACCTTGAAGCTTTAAATGTCGACTTAAATAACCAAATTGAGCAGTTAAAACACGAGCGATTGGAAATAATGAAGGAAGCATCAACTATGAGTAAACCTCTCATTAATATTGAAGAAGCCACGGAAAACGTAGTTTCTGAGGTGCAATCTGATGACAAGTCTTCTAATGAAAAGAGTGGAAAGGGAGCAAAAACTGCTAAACAGTTAACAAAAGATATCCTAAAACTAAAAAATGTTATCAAGGAAAGGGAAGCTGAGATTGCAGATTGTCAAATGAAAATATTGTCATTAGAGGAACAACAACAAAAACATGCTGATATTATTGAAATGAATGAAACATATGAATCTAAGCTCAAAGCTCTGCTAGAAGAGAAACGGATGCTATCGGAAGAGTTGAACTCGATAAAACAAAGTAAAGTAAATGAGGAGAGGCGAAGCGCAGATGTAAATGATCTTAAACAAGCCAATGACAAGTTGATTCTTGAATTGAACACAATTCACAATGAGTATAATACTACTATACAAACAAGAGATTTAAAAATTACTGAATTAGAAAATTATTTAAATGATTATGAAAAACAAATTTACAACTTTAACAATACATTACAAATTAAAGACAAGGAACTGACGGAATATGTGAATCAAGTTACAAAACTGAATGATGTATCACAGAAATTAAAATCAACGATAGAATGTCTGGAAGAAGAGAAAGCTAAAGATTCAAATGCCGAGCTTGTGAAATCTTTAAATAAGCAAATCACTATTTATCAAAAAACTCTGAAAGAATATGAAGAAAAACTATCACAGCTTGAAGAGGAAAAGTCTAAATTACTATCAATAAAGACAATGCTTGAAACTAAAAATGTGACTATAGACAAAGAGCTCCAAATATTACAAGAAGCTTTATTAGAAAATCAAAAAATCGGTCAAGAATTGCATCTACAACAACAAAAGTATTCTGATGATATTTCAGCAGTAAATCTGCAAGTTAAAGAACGTGATGAGGAAATCCATGAAATTAAGTTACAGCTTCGTAAGGAATCTATTGAAAATGAAAAATTGAGAAATGAGCTGTCAGAAAAAGAGAAAGTATTAGAAAATGAGAGTAAAAGAGTTGAAGAGGTTTACGTCAAATTAAGCGAATTAAATGTTGAGAAAAATAGGTCATCCTCATTGGAAAGTAAAAATAACGAACTGATGGAAAAACTTAAAAAGTTTGCAGTAGCTTTAAAAAAGAAAACTGCACTGTGTTCAGAACTTGAGACTCAGCTGAATGAGTTAAAGAAAGATGTTACTATTAAAAGTGAAGAATTGGCTAACAATTCGAAGAAAGTTGAAGATTTATCAAACCTACAAGAAAGAATTCTTATTTTAGAAAGTGAGTTGAAGGATCGTCAAGAGAAAATAGTTGCTCAGGAACAACAAAATATAACAGAGATATATCAATTACAAGAAAAAAATAAAGAACTTAAAGCAACGTTAGCTATTTCGAAAGAAGATGTAGATAAAATGACAGATATGCTGAATTTAATAAAGCTAGATTTACGAAAAGCTATTGAAGAAAATACTGATTTAAAATCACAAGTAGATATGTCGAACGATCAATTAATAAAGTTACAGAAATCATTAAATAACTCTGAGTTTATCACAAAAATTTCTGCCCTTGAAGCTGACGTTTCTGAAAGAGATTCCAAAATATCATATTTATTAAATCAAATTGAAATAATGGAGCAAAATTATAATCAAATGGCTTACGGTCAAGATGCTAAACTTCAGGAGAGAGATTTATATATTGAAAATTTGGAAACCGAAATATCAAAATATAAGAGCAGAATAGCGCGATTGGAAGAAAGCATTTCTGTAATGGAGGACCGACGTCATTCTTTGGAACGCAAAGCCGACCAGCTAGATGTCCAATTACAAGAGAAATACAAAGCCTATAATGATTATAGTAATCAGGAAGACGAATTAATTAACCGTTTAGCAGTGTTAATGGATCACGATCGTGTTGTAGAAAAACAATTGCACGAGATCGAGAAGGATAACCAAGATTTACAAATTAAAATTCAAGATGTGAATGAAGAAAATGTAAAATTAAGAAAAAGTATATCTGATATTCACACTCAGTATGATATTGTAGTAGAGAAGGCAAATAAAGCTGATTCATTGGAACTGCAAATAAATACTTATCAGGAAAATATACGGGAGCTGGAGAATATGATAAAAAGGATCACGAGTGAACATCAAAACATAATAATGAGTAAAAAGAAAGACATTGAAGATATAGAAGTGGAATTCAATACACAAATTGAAAACACGATGAAAGAAAAGAAAATACTTCTAGAAAAATATGAAAAAATGAATGAACATGTCATCTTATTAGAACAAAAAGTTAATGAATATAAAACAACCAATAACGACCTTAATGTAAATCTAGAAGATTTGTCAAGATTAAATCAAGAATTATACGAAAGATTGAATTCGGTAAATCCCGTTTCTAAAATTGATTATACAGATCAATACATAGAAGAAATAAATAAATTAAATAGTGTAATAAATCTTAAAAATCAGGAAATCTTTAACATTGGCGAAAACTTTAAACAGTTGCAAGCTAATAACAACCACATGGCATTTAATCAACAGTCTGAAATAAATGCATTAAACAATAAAATAGCTGAGTATTCTGAAGAAGTGACACGACTCGTAGAAGAATTAGAAACTTTGAAAGAGTACAATGCAAAACTACAGAAAGAATTACATGAAAGTGAAAAACGAGTAGATTATTTAACAGAAAAGAAAACCCTGACATTCGAAATGAATATTCCAAAAACTGAAGGCATGCTGATATCGTCAACAATTGAGGAATTAAGCGCAGCTCCTTTACCAAAACCCCTTGATATAGCTTCTATAGAATCACAAATTGTTAGTGATACAACAGATTCAGCCGCATATGTGAAGAAAGAACAGAAAAAAGATGACGATAAAAAAATACATCAAGGCGAAATAGTTGTAGAAACGGTTGATACTGCTTCTGTCGAAACAAACATAGTCCCACAAAAAGCATATCTTTGCTACAAAAATACTGAAGAACAAGATGCTTTGGAAACTGTTGATCCATTCAATTCCGACGATGGTTGGGGATTCGATAATAGTGGCGCGGCTTCCGGTCAGCTGATGGCTGATTTTTCACTTTTAAATGAGCAAATTCTTGATCTCAAAAAGAGCAACGAAAAATTACAAACAGACTTCAATTCTGCAAATACAAAATTATTAAAAGCAATGAAAAAAATTAAAGAATTAAAGACTAATAATGATGTCTTAACTAACGAATTAAGACTATCTAAACAACTATCACAGCCAGCTTTTCTGGACTCGACTCTCGAAGATGAATTACGTGTCCAAGTACAAGACCTAAATAAAACACTCGAAGAACTATCTGCCAAATTAAATTCGGAAAATCGTGAAAACGAGACTCTTCGAAAACAAAACGAACAATTGGGACTGACCAATACCAAATTATTAAATCAAAAAGAGAAATTAGATAATGAGATTGAAATGTGGAAATATAAATTTAGGGAATCTAATGATAAACTGTCTAGTATACAATGGGAGTCTGAACCTAGACAAGAATCGGTTCCTGTTAAATCAAATATATATCATAATAAAGATGAATTAATCCAACTAGAGAAAGAGAATGACGATTTGCAAAACGAAATTGATGACTTAACTGAACAAAATAAAGAACTAAGATTGACGTTGTCAAAACTTTCAGATGAAATTATTTGTCTTAATGAAAGATACAAAAAAGAGTGTTCTAATTGTAATAAATTACAGGAAATAAAAGGTCAATTAGAAACCGAAAGTGACAGACTAAAAACTGAAATTCAATCACATGTTTCGAAATTACAAGAAATTCAAAATCAAAATATTATTAATAAGCAACTGTATGAGGATAATATTAAAAAATGTCAAATTGAGTTTGCTGAATTAAATAGCGAATGTGAAAAACTCAAAGAAGATTTAACTATCTCCAATGAGCAAATAACACGTTTAAAAACTGAACTTTCAAACAACATCGAAAAACTTAATTCGGCGGAGGCGAATCACAAATCTTTAGAAGCACCAAAAGACGTTGATTATAAAATGTTTGAAACTTTGAAGAAAAATTGCGACGTGGTCCAAGCAGAATTATTAGATGCAAATGATTCTAAATTAGCTCTAGAAAATGAAAGAGATGAACTAATTAAAAAGCTTCAAACATATGAATTGCAATTAGAAGACATGAAACAAAAAATGCAACAACTAAATGACGAGAATGACCAACTTCTGTCCACCGTTGCTGAGTTACGTAATTCTGTCTCTACAGCTGTTGATCAGCGCGGATACGAAATTGCAGAAATGTGGAAACAACACTTGTCTCAAAGAGAGTCTGATTTTGGGCAAATAGAAAAGGAACTCAAAGAACAGTTAAATGCTGCAGAATTAAAATACGAGCAACTTTTGGATCGCGTACAATCATCAAGTCAAGAAGAAACAAATGCATTAGTCTTGATGGAACAGAATACGAGTTTACAAAATAAACTAAAAGACAATGAAGAGCACTTAGTTAACATGCAAAAGAAATGTGCAGAACTTGTCAACGAAATGGAAATGTTACGATCTGACTTTGATGACGAAAAAACTTTACATGAAAGTAAAATCACGAACATTCAAGATGAATTTGAGAAACAGTTGGCTGAGTTCAATGCACACCAAAAGGGCGTCAACACTTACAATGATGAAATAGAAAAATTACAATCAGAACTAATATTTACAAAAAAAGAGAATACTGAGAAAGATACTTTAATAGAAGAAATGAAGCGGAAATTAGTTGACACCGACGCCAGAATAAGTGAATTGATCGATAAACTTGCTATTAAAGATAATGAAATATTTGAAAAGACACGTGACTACACCTTAGTACTGTCGCAACGGAATGAACAATTTGAAACTGTGAGATTGCAATTAGTTGATTATGAAAAGAAATTAGAAGATCTTTCACACGAAAAAGAGTCGGAGCTCGCAGCAATGCGTCTAAAGTTGCACGAAAACTTGACTTATTATGAAGACAAAGTAAAGGAACATGAAAATGAGATAATGACTCTTACGGAATCATTACACACAAAAACTGAGGAATGTCTCAATTTGAACAAGGAATTGAATGACTTGAGAGCTTATTTGCAGGAAAACGCAGACAAAATGACCGAAATGCAATCAGCGCTAGAAACACAAGAATACGAAATCGTGACATTAAAGGATGAAATAGATAATTTACAAGAGATAATAAAAACAACAAGTAAAATGGAGAAACGCGTAACGTTCGCATCTGACACAAAACCGGGGCAAGACGAATCTGTAACTGGTGATAACACCGAAGATCTGTTAGAACCCGTGCCTAAAGCTGAGTTAGACTTAGCTCTGTACATGTTGCACCAGCGAGATGTGCGTTGTGAAGAATTGACTATGGAATTGACACAACTGCTCGAAGAAAGAGATACGCTTCAGTTACGTTTATCAGATAGTATTCGGTCTCAAGAGGATTTGAAAATGAAATGCAAGTTAGCTGGGCTTGACATTTTATCAATGTCGAGTCAGGAGACGATACCAGAAAGTGCTTCAATGAGCAGTGAGAAAGATCAGCCATTCGTAGATGTACATAAAAGACAGACATCAAGAAGCAGTAGCGTCAGTGAAGGAGATCCAGAGAAACCTAGACTTCAAGCCAAGTATGTAAACCACTTTTTAGATGTTTTTTAAATTAAATTTCTATATTATACATTCTATATGCACTGTAATTTGTAATAATTATAAAATTTGCTGTGGCACTGGTTAATGTGCCACAATCTGTTAGACGGAGGTCTCAAGTTCGATTCCTGGTATATTGTATTTATTGTAACTGTGCATATGGCAACACTTCGCCTGATGTTTATTAGCTAGCTAGAGTGCGGTCCATGAACGGAAACAACTGCTACTACAGATAATTTTCTACATGCACCACTCGCCTCCGCCATGCCGGCTTGAGGAGACAAATGTGCACCATCCAAACTACTTTCAAACTGATCCCGAAACGTGCCAAGGTCACTTCACGGATGTTACATTCGAAAGTTGTGGTACTAACTACCTCAGGACGACAGACTGATCTAATGGCCATCATCAGTTTGCCTACCACTTATTTTATTCTTGTAACTTTTCATTCAATACGGTACCTAATCCTTTTTAATTTTTAGACTAACCGAGTTACGTAGCGTTAAGCACAGCCGTGACGTTCGGCTGCGCAATGAAAGTGAACAACGCGAGATGAGCATGCGATTGTTACAACGTGATGTTGCTAACTTACCACCTGAAGCTGCCGAACAATTGAGACAGGCCCATCACACATTATGTAAATATATATTCACACAATAATATGAATAAGCTGAAATTATTATTATTATTTTTACAATAATACTTTATTGTATATCGGCATATGACAACACTCCGCCTGATGTAAAGCTAGAGTGCGGTCCATGAACGGAAACAACTGCTGCTACAAGGAATCTGTATGGGCATCGGCCTAAGGAGATGAGTATGCACCATCTAGATTGACAGTGCACACTCCTCTCGCTATACCTGGCTACTTTCAAACTGCTCCCGAAACGCGACAATTATTATTATGATAAAAATTGAATAGAAAAAAACGCCCATACAGCTCGAGCTAGGGTGGATCGAACCCTCATCCTCCGTTATACCGTTCTGACCTAGTAACTACACAGCATTATACATGGTGTCCTACAAATTGCTGGGTTGACTATATACCATTATGACTGCGCTTTTTGATCACAAACTACTTTGCAAGTTCATTGCTTATGGGCACAACTCGTATATCAATTATCTGTTATTTTTTAAATATTTGCAAAAAAAAGAAAGTTAGGTTAATTAATCAAAAAATTAAAAAAAAAAGTCCCTCGTTTGACAAAGGCGTATTACTTTTTTTTTATTGTAGCTCGGCATGTGACAACACTTCGCCTTATGTAAAGCTAGAGTGCAGTCCATGAATGGAAACAACTGCTACTACAGAGAAACCAAAAGAAAAAACAGAAAAAAAAAGCGGGCAGCAGTCGCCTCCACTATGCCGGCTGGAGGAGACGAGCATGTACCATCTAGATTGACAGTGCACACTCCTCTCGTTATACCTGGCTACATTCAAACTATTCCCGAAACGCGACAAGGTCACTTCACGGGTTTTACATTCGAAAGCGGTGGTACTACCCCAGGACGGCAGACTGGACAAGTAACCATCGTCAGTCTGCCTACCACTCTTTAATCGTGCCTAAGGGCACTGAGCGACCAAAGTACATATAACAAAGTTACATTGGTACTGGTCATAATTAGCGAGGTTCGAACACGGGTCTCATCGATCGTGAGTTTACGCGTCTTACCGCTAGACCACGGCCGCGCCACTTCAAAATTTAATAGAAATTTATCGATGCCTCCGTGGACAGTGGGTCTAAGTTTTATTATTTATAAACAAATAATATATGAATTATATGTTATTTTTAGCTCGCGACACCCAAAGTACATCAACGGTGCTGTTGAATTGGCTAAGAGGTAAAAGCACACCAAAGGTCGTCCATATGTAAATTTCTAAGTGCCTTTGAGCTGATTTAAGACCATAGAAAACCGATCCAGGTCTATCTAGTATTCTGTGTAAGTCCTAGATTAAAGAAACCAATATAAATAGGTTGCCTAAGAGTACTATTTTAAATGTAAAAACTAACATTGCATTTAAGAAATAGTGTTTTTTTTTAAGTTAAGTTTTATTTTATTATTGTGTGTTATTATTTTCTCTAAAGGGATTTAGGTTTATGAGGTCATTTAGGGTTGAATTAATTTTAAAAATACATTTTTACTTTTTTTTATTCATAAATTTTAATACGTTTCAGAATAATTAATAACAATGTATTTGACAGTTTATTTTTTAAATTAAATTAAAACTATTGTTCTATATTTATACGCTACCCCGTCTTAGATTCGGCACGGCATACATACATTTAAAATGTATTTTTCTTTTTAGTATTAAAAAGCACTTTAAAATTATCACATAAAAATGTATTGAGCGGTAAACTTTTTTCTGGCTATTATCTTTATCCACTTCCTATATTTTATCCACTGGTTTTATATTTCGAAACTTAGAATAAAACGACTGAACGAAAAATTTCGAATTTGGAAGAATTTTATTTTCAATCTTTTTCGAAAGTTAAAATCGATAATTTTATAATTTAAAACTTTGGGCGAATATTTATTAAAAGATTTTATTGCGTCCACGATAGATGGTTATCAGATAAATGCTATATTATATTTGTAGTAAGCCGCATGAAGTCTTTTATAATAAGTCTACTTTTTTAAATTCTTTAAATTAAAATAATTTATAAAAAAATTATTTCGTTTTCATTATTATAAATAAAGCATTCCGTTAAGAGGTATACAGCGAGTGATGTTATTATATAATTCAGTAATAAAATGTATGTCAGATTACTTCCAAACGATGACAATAAATATAAATTTATATATTTTAAATAGAATCAAAGTAAAAATAAAATATTTTCAACTATAATATTGTATTGTATTAATTATTATGTATTGTAAAGTGATTGTCGGTTTGTTCTTTCTTATGCATTATGTATACTTGCTTTGACGTCAAAAAACTCTGCCTTTATACACATTTTATTTAATCTTTATACAGGCTTTACACGCAATTTGAATCTTGACACTGTAATACTCAATTAAATTTCAACACAAAATAAAATGGTTTTAGTCTTGTTCAGGTTTTTTTTTAAATAGGTTTAATTTATACTAAAGACTTTTACAAGGTTTGCGTTACGTTAGAATTTAAAAAAAAAATCTAGTCCTAGACTTCTTGCTCGTTGATAACCAATCAATTGCGTGACAAAACTTTTTGGTCTTTATTCTGCAAAGCACAAAAGTGAGTTTTCATTTAAAGTTTCCTCGTGAATTTCTCGTCTCCAAGAGCATATTGCATTTTTAGGAACAGTTTGTAAAACATTGGCGTCGTTTAACAATGTTGTTTGTTTAACGTTGTTGAAATGTTATAAATTGTCTTGTTTGTATAATTATTTCTGTACAAAATTGTATAATAATTGTTGATTCATTATTTGTATTATGTACATTTTTAATAGAAATAAATAAATAATATGTTAATTAGTTTTTGTTTTATTCCTAAGATTTTCCTAACATGGTTAATATTATTATCGGGAAATATTATCTGGACTCGAAAATGGTAAAAAAAAACAATAATTATCTTTTATAGTTTCAATTTTATATTTTTTTCTGTATAATATTTACAAAATCCTAAATAATATAAATCTTAATTAAATACAGTAGTAGCTTAATTAATACTTAAATTATCAATGATCACACGTAGTAGTGTCGCGAATCTTTGCGCTCCATATTTTATTAAATTACTATTAATTGTTTTACGTTAACATTAATTACTATAATCAGAGTCGTATAAAACATAATTTTTTCTCTTATTATTTACAGAAATCTTTCCATACAGATAACTATCTACTTTTTTATAACACTAGTTTCAAAAAGCCAGTCCAAAAAGCCAAACAAGCGTAAAATTATTATAACTAATTTATAATGCGTATATTTTCCCACACAATTTTTACAAATAGAAACTAAATTACTTCTAATCAAACATAAAACTTCGCGCCACAATAAAAAAAGAAACAAAATCTATAACTTCTGTAACAAAAAAAAAACTCAAATGTTTGGTATAACGAATAAAAATCCCCCTTACAATACTTTTTTTATAATAATGTTTATGGCACGATATGCTTAGAGCATAACATAGAAAGCTAATATTTACAATTTACACAAATACAAGTATAGGGCAGATCACTTAATTATAAAGAACTTAAAATTATATTTATGATACGCAGGCAAGGATGAGATCACGCAATCAGAATGCAGCTTATCAACACAGGTCCCAAAAGGTCCGTTTTACCTATCAGAGTTAACCCGGCTCACATGCCACACAGTCAAGTTCGTATAGTGCGGTCCATGAGCTGCTTAGCATAATTGTTAAAGGAGCTCCACTGGATCTAGGGTTTACCTCGATTAGAATCTTTGTACTTAAATCAAAACTGCATTTCTGATTGTTGCCTGCTTTATGGAAGACGTTGAACTCATTCTAAATTATATCTAGATACAATTTTTAAAACTATACGATTCTATTTAAATATAGGTGTTAAAGAAATATAGTAGTTATAAATATAATATAGGTAGGTACATACAATATAAAGTTGCAAATATTGCCTCATTGATATGTTTTTGGAATATAATATGTTTTACCCGTTTGTATTTTCAGTTGGTGACTTTTATCCTAGTCTAAGTATATTCAATGGCGTGGCCACAAAAAGCCACTTATGCTTGAGAACCTCGGGATACCACCACGACTTCCGCCCCAGATGCCTCATGCCTAGCTACGCCACTGAGTATGTTACTGTTTAAATTCATATAAACAATACAGTGGCGGATTAAATGTCTTGCACCTTTATGGACGGCGCGCCCTTTCAACCGTTATCTATTTGCAAATCGATTCGTAAATATCGGAAAATGATCAGTTTTTTTGGTAATTTCTATGTTCACTTTAACGGTGCAATTTATATATACTTTTTTTGTTTACACCTGGTTAGGCATGTGCCTAATTATTCAAAAGGATAATCCGCTACTGATACAATATAAATAATATGTCAAAATTAATCAAATAATCGCAACAAATGATGTCTTAAATTAATATCGATTGGAATATAATTTCAATATAGATAATATTATATCACATTTGCGTAGAGCGCTGACCGCCGTTAAAAGATACATATAAACTAGTATGTTTGGTTGTATTTAAGTACAAAATAAGTAATGAATTATGACGACTATTTTATTTTCGAAATGGTTGCGATTATATTTATAGGAACAATTATGAAAACATTAATTTCTTAACCTAAATTAATTAAAATCACATTTTTTTCGTTTTCCTTTTTTTTTGTTATTAACAGAACTATGTAAATACATATTATGACTGAAAGTGACTATCATATGAATTTTGAAGACTATCACAATAACGTAACTTAAATTACTAACATTAGGACACAAAATGCTTAACCTACACAAACATCTACAATAATAATCACGAATATTTATCAAAGGAACAAATATTTATGCACAACAACGGAAAACAAATGATCCTCAAACTTGAACAGATTTGCGTGGAAATATACGCTTAATAATTTAAATGAGAAAGGTCAAAGTTGTGTACAGCATTTCTCACTGAAATTAGAGGAAAAATGTTCCTTAAGCAAGAGAACATTTGCAGTCCGAAACTGTACTTACGTTAAATACCATAGTAACTAATTTCTGAGAGAGCAGAAATAAATAAATCCACATTGTTGGAAGTCATCTTTGATTTTAATTAAGATGCGTTTTCGTCTCAAATTATAATGAACACATCCGTAAAACATTAGGTACTTTTTTCAATATACATATTTATATTGGAAATCTTATATATACCTACAGTAGTAAGAATAATACACGTGAACGTACAAGTTACATTACAATTAAATAAAGCGTATTTTATTGCCTTCCCCCGATATTAGTTTATCAGAATCATTATAGTAAGTTATTAATCGCGTTAATAATCACATGTTAGTATTATGTGAACGCTTTGGACCCTGGCCGTATTTAATCATTATCCATTTTTAAACAAAATAATTAAATGTACTATTTGACCAATTAATAGGAATAATTATAACCTATTTTCCTTTTTTTTTATTCAGTGGCGGATTACATGTCGCAGGCACCTCAAAAGCGCCTCTTTGCCGGCCATATACATACAAAATACTGTAAAATGCGACCGATGTAACGTCGATATAAAAAAAAACATTTTTTTTTTTCGTTCACATTTCCGCGTGCGCCTCTCGTATCCGCGTCCCTGTATAGGTTGCCTAGCTTGCTTAAAGTATAATCCGCCACTGCTTTCATTCTTCACTTTCTTAATTTATATCAAAATCAGCGAATAACTTTGGTCTCGTATAACGAGTTACATCAACTAATAAGTAGTCAATTATACTGTCAAACATAATCCAATTTTTATCCTTTTTTGGCAAACTACAAACGATTTCGTCTTAAACTTTTAAAATGGAATACTGTGATCGAAAGATAGTAATTAGTTGTTAACAAAATAAAGTCGGGAATTACCTTAAAATTAAGAGGTAGATTGAAATTTCAAGAACTATTTGAACTAAAACGATTTATAATGCAAAAAGTAATCCTATTTACGTATAGTTATGCAAAATAGACACAATGATGGATTCTTTTTCGGACTAGCTCTCTTATGATTAGTCCAAGGAACATTTTTACATAACTCTGTGCAAACGTCGACTAAAATTGTTACTACTTTTTGCTTAAAACTATTTATTGGTTAAACATCCCGGCTAACGTACGTACGTAAATTAGAAAATGAAAATGCTGATTTTACTTAATAGTTAATATCTAACGAACGCAACACAACTCGATGCAAGTCAGTCTTCTTATCAGTCCTCATACCTTCAATAGTTTAAAGTATTTTCGTACTAAATTGTTCAGTAATGCACGTCGCGCACGTCGGTGGGGGTCGTCGCTGTACTATGCGTTTTGTCCATCATTGGAGGGGTCCACGCCGCCTCCCGAGCTAGCCCGTTTGGGATAACGATGGCACGTTCCTCGATCATTTGCTGTACCATTTCTTCTATTTGCTCGAGGCACGTTTGGAGACATTCCTATCAAAAGATACTAAAGTTAGTCTAGTTTCTTATTATTTACGAAAATCAGTTATTTGTATAGTTAAAAAAAGGTAATTCCTCACCAAATCGATGCCTGTGAGCTCATGCAAGCGCGGCAGATGACCGCTCAAGCCGAGACCTCTGAGGGCAGCGGCAATGCTACTGGATGCCAGCGTGCTTGCTGAGTAAAGTGTAAATTCATAATCTGGAACAAAAGAAATTTAAAAAGTTACAAGATGGCCACATAAATGAGGAAATGATAAAATGAAATACTAAATGGAACCATATTTTAATGCACACATAGCTAAGCTAGCATTATCATAGCTAAGTATATCTCCTGCTTCGATATTTCTAATTAACGAACGAATAACAAATGAAGTTTCATATTTCCTGTTTCCTCGAATCCAAGTTTAACCTTGTATGCCTACCGACATTGCGGTATGTGTTTAAATAAAAAACCGAGTACAGAAACGCCACAGTACATGAGGGAGAGTTGTTTCTCGCTGGGTATTGCGGGCCCTCGGAGTGCAGCCTCTCAAAGGAGCCGGCACCTCTTCCCCCGCGGCCGCATTCCAGAACCTCCCCCGCTCGCCCGATTCACTGGAATATTTCTCACGGGCTAACTTTGGCGAAACCGCACATGAGCGAGCTCTCACAATGGGCACCTTCTCAATACTACGCGGGTACCTATAGCTACCGAACCGAAACTAATTGCTCATTGCTTGGACACACACTTATGTGGCTACTAACTACGGACTTCACATTTCTCCTCTCAAATTTAAAAACAAATAGCTCTTCACTAAATTCATTTATTGCTAAAATTACTCTCGTTATGTTACGACCTATGACTCATATCCTATGACATTATCAGATAAACATTTGAACCGTTACTGAACTTACATTTGATTCATATTTTATATTGTACAAATGCAAAACATTTCGTAATTTGTACTCATGTTACTATACTAGCAGTGTTGATAAATTAAGAGGAAAAATTACATTATCGGCGGCACCTAATTAGAATAGGAGTACCTATAATATAATCAGGTACATCGAGTGCCCATCAAATAATATTCCCACGCAGCCACAATGTGTTTGGAGTGTCGGCCGTATCGTACCACGGACATAAAGTATGTCAGACAATGAGTATTTGAAAGGCCTCCCATTCATCATTATATAGACGAGCGAAGGGATATCGAACACTCTTTCAGCTCATTTAAGACACTCGTTTTGCGTTTTTTAATTTGCATGTCGGCGTACTGGAGATAAAGAGAACGAAGAAGAAGAAACGAGCAAAAAATAAAGAGAGGAAACAACGCGAGCGGCCGCTTCGAGCATTTGCATAATCTGATGTTAATCAAACAGCGTGGCCCTACCGCCTCGCGGCCGCACTCGACCGGTTCCATTTCCACGAACCATCCTTCCTCGAGGGCTCGGAACTATTTTTCAGCCGGCCAGAGTTGTGTTACACACAGAAAATGTGATCTGACCGTTCTCAAAACTATGTCAAGTTTCAGGCCTCGGTTATGAAGAGGATTCATTGAACTATTTTTTATATTTATAAATGTCGACGATTTGTCCTTGAGCATTCATAATTTTCGTTAGAAATATAAAGAGCGTGTGTAAGTAAAGGCGTGTGTCGTTCTATTCGCGAGGTGAACGTACGTGCGAGGCCGCGCGCGGTATTGTACGTCGAAGCTGAGTGGCGACCGGAACAAACACCCGCACGGCCCCCTCACTATCGTTTCATAGCCCGACTGAAGTCGGCGCCGAACATGATAAGATACACGGGCGACACGCTCAGCTGTAAACCTAACCACTAAACGTTATAAGCTACCAATAGCGCCAATAGCACTCCAGAAGATAATAAAAGACATATTTCAATGAAAGAGTCGCGTCCCGGTTAAACAAAAATGGGTTAACGGCGGCGATAAATAATGCATTACAAATTTAATATCGGAGCAGCCTATGATTACAGAGTATATTGTACCATTGAAAATAATGACACATAATATGGACTCGCTTCGTACTTCAATCAGTCTACAGATAATTTACTCGAGTCCGGCCCTAAATCGCTCGCACGGTCTAGCTGGAATTAATCATTTCATTATAGTTGGTGTAATAAAAGCGGTCAATAATTCAGCACTGAAGAGCCTGGAGCGTGAAACGTTAATAAAAACAAGAAGGCAGCGGCGGCAAACAACAAAAACCGTTGCACAAAAACATATGATCCCATGAGCGCGGGCGCCGGGGAGGGTCGAGGCGTGCTGGAATGTGCTCCGGCGAGCGGCGTGGGAGGCGCCTCGGCCGCGGGACACACACGCTCTCCGCGCCCGCCATCTCCCGCCGCTCGCTAACCCATGGCTGGCTTCAACATTTTCAAAACAATCATAACCAAATACCAACTGAGAGAATTTATGAACACAAAATATATGTAAAAGCCAACAATACATATAAACACAATAATTAATAGGTATACAAAGTTAAATTGAGCAATTTTGCAAAGAACGCGATTGTAGCCTAAGCATTTCGAGCGTAGAATGTTTCCACCGGGACGTCCGCATCTAGGGCTGTCGTAAAGGGTTCATTAACACTGATGACATCGCTCCGGCGACGTTTTGTCGTGACTGACGCGATATCTACTCGTAGATGCTAATTAACACTTTTCGTGGACGCACAACGTCTGCGTTACCACATGCCAATATAAAGCATTGCGCACTGGTCAAGAATAAGTAAATAAATATTAAATAGATAATAAGTATTATATTACACGTTGTCATTCTTACCTCTAGCCGCTAAAGCTATGAATGTCTGAGCATGCCTAGTAACCATTTCGATGTCCACCACTCCCCGAAGAGGCAGCCGCGACGTCAGCAGAGGCAAGAAATCGTGGGCGGTCACACCAGCTATATCCCACTTTAACTTTGATATTACTAACAGCTCCCAATTCTGTGAACAATAGAACGTTTCATTATAATTATGTTATTGGAAGGTAAATCATAAAGTGAATATTGGTTTCAGACCGTAATTAAGATAAACAGTTAGGTGTAAGCAAAACAGTTCCCACAAAGTTCGAACAATTGCTCATAAGAATGTAACAAAGAATGCCAGTTACAAGTCACATTTTATTGCTCTCCACTGGTGGTATACTGTTTTCTGAAATTATATTATTGAACAGGAAATGCGTGTGTGTGTGTGTATACACTAATATGATGCTCTCTAATTTATTTATATTTAAAACATTAAACAAATTAACATATCTATTGTATCATGTTTTGAATTAAACATTGTGAGATGCGGTTATCGACGCTCTTGATAAATTGACCTAGATTGATTTAGTTAATGGGTTAAGTATAACCCGAGACGCACATAATAATAACTTGTGAATAAATTGATTATTTAGCGTTACGTACGCAAACATGTAAGCATTGCATGCCGGTACACAGATAATACTCAATATTTACTTAACTCAATCGCCGGGGTCGACCAGCTGAACATGACAAGTGAAGCTAATTTAGTTAGAATATTCAAAGCGATAGAGTCGAATGTCGCATGTCCGGATGTGATGTTAAGTCGTGTTGGGTTTAGAGCGAAATTCTTGTGAATGAATGAAGTTTCATCACATCAACACCAGCGACCGATGAATCGTTGATTAGCGTGGAGGTCGGGGGTGGGATACCTACTCGAGATTTAGGAACTAGACCTAGATAATATGGTACGCTATTTTATATATAAGCGCGATTGATTGAAGTGACCTTTATGTCTATCGATCTTTCACCACAATCAATTATTGACCTCGTTGGTGCTACTCTGTCCTTCGGCGGCATATCTTTTAAAGACAGCTTTTCGTAAACAATACATTCATAAACCATTCACCACAGAGACTCCAGCAAGCGATACACCGGGGATATGTAAATTGCAACTTATTAGCGTTGTGCTCGTCCGTTTTTTTGAATTCCTCTCTTTAAACTTAAAGCTACAGCTATACATATGACGATTCTAATTTAGGAAATGGTCTGGTCGTCTGAGCTCGGTCTACGCCGCGAACGTGCAGCAATGAAGTCGCCGAGACGTAACAGGCCATAAAGCGAGCTATGCAAACAACCGGGGAATGAACCGCTGAATACCTCTGCCAGTTCCCATGCATTATCCAGTTTCAGCGAAGTATTCGTCGACAATACAAACGAAACAATAACGCTCGGTGTCGCGTGGCACCTTAAGGACATTCCTGGGATTGGCCGCCACAGTGTTGGAAAATTCCATCACTCGTTAGGATATTTTGTGTATCAAACAGAAGTTTTGCAATTTCATAGTCCATTGCTAACAATAAAAACATATTTTATAATAGGTATCGCACATTTCTAACGTATTTCTAAATCCTTTGATAATTTCGATCAAACGGAAGCCCAGCGAATAGTTACAGAATATTAAATCGTATCGAGCGAGGAGCATGTACGTGATAGTAATGACTAAACGTGCAGTAGACTTACGTAAGTCCCCATGTCAAGTAAAACGATCCGATAATCATATGTTTAACTAAGCAAATTCCATCGCGGAGGTACTTTCTGTAAACACGTTGAGTAAAAAGGTTGTTGTCCTACAAAAATATGAAAAGTGCTCACTGTTTCTGTTTCAATGCGTTCTAAAACAAAATGTGTGTATCTAAAAAAAGTATGCGCGCACATTCTTGACTTTTGTCAACTATTGTTATTTCTCTTTTGAATTCTAATAAATAACAAATACTCGGTCATTGCTAATGTTAAACAAAGAAGATTCTTAAATACATAGCTAGTAAATAATATAAGGTAGATAAATTGAGCGTATAGTGGGTCCGCGGTGTGGAATGCGACTGGTTTTCTTCGCTGATCCCTGAGCAAACGACCTTCGCCGCCCGCAGCCTGTCAATATCTACCAGACAAAGGCAATTTCCTCGTGCGAAACAATACCTGCGTAGGTGTTATGGGATTTCGCTACAGATCTCCGTAATAGACTATAAACATTTCATTTAAATACTTTCTTTTCAAGTTCATACCCTATGTGAATGCAAATTGTTTCCGCAAGAAGTTTAGTAGTTAAGAAGATGTCATGCCTAGAGTATAACGGTATACTGTTGTAGTATTTCAGTCGTTTTATTTTATGCCAAGAAGACCTACGCAATGATTTATCATTCCCTATTGTTAGTAATACTGTATTCGGCTCACTTGTTTAAGTTTATGAAGTATTGTCTATCTTATACTTATTGACGATTATTATTGAAAACTGTTTTAAAATACTGCATGACATATGGAAAAATCATCAGCGTAGACGATCCAATATATCGGAATGGGATTGCAAAGAAAAGTAACATTAATATTCTTGTTAATCAAAATTGTCTGCATAATGTACTTAGATGTACTTTTGCGTTATTATTTGCGTCGGAAACATAATCTGAACATTCCGGAGTCGTGAGATAGGTAAACAACTCATCCTACCTGTGCTAATTTGCCAAGAGATTTCTTGCTAAGAAACAAAAACTTTTCATTTCTTATCTCATGTTTTCTTTAGAACTTAGCTCTTTTTTTGTAGATTTGGAGGTTAATTCATTTCGTTTGCAATTCCGTAACGAATTCCGATAAAAATCAATGAAAAGCAATGTAGCAAATATAATATCTAACATGACTCATTATTGATTTTATTTAAAACCAGACTGTCTTTAAAATTAAAACTGTTTTGCCAGGTGTCTCAAAGAGGTCATTTTAAGGATATAGACAAAAGTATAGTTATACGAAATTTTCTAGTCAAACAAGAAAAAATGAATCTATAATTATTTAAAAAGTATCTACATTATTCGATCACAATTATTTCAGCTCCATCAGTTGTGAAGTAGCTACTATCAGAATCATTGTAGGAAAGCAAGGCCCTATAGAATTTCATATAAAAGTTCGTATATGAATTGATTTGATTGTTACTAACGTAGTTTTTAATCGACTGTATCACTAACACAAAAATATGTAATCGAAATAAGTATATTATTCAAGTTGTTCAAGGAAGGAAATTCTGTTTTATTAGTTCCATCTATGAGGGCACCTTATCGTCCATTTGCCGTAGTGTAACGTAATGTTATATTGCTAAGTAGCGACCTACATGCCAGAAATGCATATAAACTGGGTCTTGTTTTCTCTTTCTTTGTTCGAGCTTATATTTTCAATTAAACCGCTTTAGTAGCTCGAAGCTAATCTTTTTTATTGTGGAACGTTGCAACTCACTCAACCTTTCGACCTCATTATTTTATCATAAAATAACAGACTTAGTTATATTACGAGCATATGTACTATAGCACATCGTAGGTGTTTCATAGTTATATAACTAGTGAAAAAGTTTCCTACTAAACTACTATAACTAGAGGAGTGTGCTCTGTCAATAGATGGTGCGCATTGCACACACACGAAGGCTGCTGTCTGCAGACTGTCACATGTTAAGTTTCTATAAAAATGTATATACATACATATTGTTTACATACATACATTGTACATATTGTTATTGTTTTTATTCCTATTTTTATTGTACTAGTTAAAGTTATTGTATATAGTTATAGTTATAATAAACCGATCACCATTTGCTTTATATAATGTCTACTAAATATATAATATAATGTATTTCTGTAAGAGAATGTAATGTTCTTAGAGTACTCAATAAAGATCTTAAACCACATATTGGTGATTAACTGTTAAAATAAACAAAAAATAATAATTAGATAGATAGCTTCATTTTAAGCGAAGTTGTCGCTCAATTGTAATTCTCGTCTGACAAAGCGCAGCCGCAGCTCGTAAACTTATGCTTCAATTATAATAAACGTTTACGGTTGTACGCTGGATGTGAGAATGCACAAAGTTTTATGGTCGATCGTGGAGAAACCGCGGGAACCCCGTATTACCAACGCTGCAGATGCCGATATTCTTTTTGCTCATAATATCACCCGCTTCGATGCCAACCAATGGCACAACCTACCCGAGCTAACCTCAATATCAACAATATTCGAAAATAGTAGCTTAATACATTATTTAAATAAATAATTGATTAATCTTCGTATTTTCTTCTAATATTTTTTTAATTATTGGTTTTGTTTGGTTTGTTAATTTTTATATTACGTAATGTGTGCATTTATGTTTTTGCCGTTGGCTTATCAAGCAAATAAACAAATATTTTGATGTGAATCAAATTAAGACCTTCTTTATCTTTATGATGAAAAAGAATGCACTAAAATGAGGTTAAAAGAAGTAAAGGAGGCAATAAGGTGACCCATCTCAACAAAAACTTAACATTTTGAAGTAACCGTGATCAAATCGGACAAGTATTTGTAATTACGGTCATAATCATCAAAGCATGGTGCGATGCACTCGTTTATGTTCCTCGAGTCGTTGCTTATGCGATATTGTAATGAGCTTAATGAATTCTCAGCTGTATCGCGTGTTCGTGGATGGATAACCAGATAGATCTGCGGTCTATCTTCTCAATCTAACACGAGTGCACCGTTAATGAAAACGGCAAACGGGGAAACTGTGCCTTTTTTCACAAATATAATTTAGATCACAAATGACGTACTGTGATATACTAATTTGAACAACTCTTACGTAATATTAATTAACAATAATCCCGATTACATTTAAAGGTGAAGAAAATAGAACAAGTATTAATCTCGATTAGGTTAAGTATATTAAAATACCCTATAGCAAGTGAATGTTGTTAATGTGCTACGAGCGCTACGAAACTACTACGTGTTTGTAACATTGCTACGAAACCTTTTATACTTGTAAACTAATAGACAAAAAACGATAAAAAACGTTGGTAAGTATTCAAAATAAGCGAAAAATTTGTTTAAAATATTAAATAATAATTTTAATCGATCATTTGAGACCATTTATATCCTTTTATTTGGCTGATTTCAAATTAAAATTAGTATCGTAGTTAGTGGCTTTTTAAAAAAACAAACTATTATATAATAATATAATGAGAAATTCCTTAAGATGAAAACGTAATATTCGTGTCTAATACTATTATTTAGAGAACACGTCAAAAGATAATAAATTAAATTCAAACTAGTCTAGCCGATGGAAACGCGTTGCTAAAAGTTGTTCCTCGGAGAATTTTATAATATACTCGATATTTAATTTAACCATTATTAATACGGAATCAACTCGAAAGTAGTAGGATGCACGTCCATATCAAGCTGATACGGCGGAAGCGAGTGTACTCCATGCTATCACAGTTGAAGAAATCCTGATCATCAACCGGAAGCCGTCTCTTAAACATACTATCGCCATTTATAAATATCTGTAGGTACCTATGTAATTAGCCAAAAATCAAGCGAATTGGTTGCGCAGTGACATTATCCTGATAGGTTTTCGCGCGGCCCCTCCCAAGGCCGGTTGCCTCTCGCGGGCGTGAGAAAAAATAATAAGCGGCGTGCTCCGCCAGTAATTGGTCTGATTGAAACGCGGAGCTCGTTCCGAAGAGCGTTCCAAGAAGCGAGCGTCTGCCCCGGCACTCAGGGGACACTGGCCGCGACCACTCGTCCGGCCGACATTCCTACCACCGCAGACCAGGAATGCTGACCGCGGTACCAATCGACCGCCATGCGGCTTCCTTTTTCATAAGTACTGTAGGTACCTCAGAAGATATTCGATCACCATGACGAGTGATAAAGGCGGAATTATAATATTGCAATCAAATTTGCAATGTGAGGCGTGCTCATGACAGATATAACTAAAACTTTTGATAATATAGACACACTGAAATTATGAAGAGGTACCTATTATGTTATCGGGACACATGCGTTAACGTCGGGGCCCCGCTGGGTGGCCTCGCCCGAAATGCATCGGTCGCAATCTCCCAAGTACCTACCGCACAGACACTCCCCGACAGCTCAATATATATACATATCTACATGCATATCTGCCAACTTTTGTATTATAATTTGTTACAGTATGCGCAAATTGAACGTGGACAGGCATCGTTACATTCAAATATCTTCTAAAACGTACGCCTCCTAAACTACCCGTATTAAAAGAATCTATGAATATCATTTTATTTCTGGACATCATGACTAATCATGACACTGAATTACCTATTTATATATCAATGTAACATGATAAAATAGGATTGGACGTTACATTTTATGACTTATTTTTATAATAGCCTGACGTGTGATCATAAAATGTTAGGTTATGCGGTCACCTCCGCTATTCCGGATTGAGGAGACGAATGTGCACCATCCAGGTTGACAATGCACACTCCTCTCGTTACATCCGGCTACTTCTAAGCTGATCCCAAAGGCTATTCACTTCATAGGTGTTCAGGGAATCCGACTGGGGTAATAACCATCATCACTCTGCCTACCAATGTTTAAATTTATGGCTACAACAATCATATATTATTATTTCATCGTAAGAAACAATCTTGGCCTTTCTAAAGAAATATAAGTCTCTAACAAAAATAGTGGTTAATAAAAAACCACCATAAAGGTTTTAAAACAATTATCAAATTCAAACAAAGTAAAATAATCCTTATTGTGATTATTTCAATAAGTAAACAGGAACAATGACTTTAAAAACTGTTATTGCGAAAGTATAGACGTAGGTAGGTAGGTAGGCGGGTAAAATTATGTTTACATTTTATAATCTACTGAAATTAGAAGCCAAATAATTATTTTAAATAAACAAAACAAAGGAATAACACTTACAACAAATTGTTTTTAAAGTAACTGTAACCAGAACTAAGTACTACAATTTTAGAATAACATTTACAATAGGTAAGTATAAAGAGTAGGTAAGTATTGACTACAACTGTGGCACCCTGTAGGTACTATAAGAATCAACACAAAATCGTATTAACCATGAAATAAGTAATTAAATTAAAAAAGAACAATAATAAGGTCAAATGACCACTTAAATTATATCTAACGTCATTATTTAATATTATTAATTTCGTGATTTTTTTACAATATGTCCTGTATGTCTCTAATTTCTCTGTAGTAGCAATTGTTGCCGTTCATGGACCACACACTTTAGCTTTACATCAAGCGGAGTAATACTCCGCTACATCCTCCATATGCCGAGCTACAATAAAAAAAGCTAAATAATAACAAATACTTACGGAAAGGTCACTAAGTGTGATGCTATTTGCTGTATAGAAGACTAGTAAATTTGCAGGCAATCCTCTTGAGTTTGGTTCCCTCATTTTTGATGCGATAAGTAGACATGCTGTTCCGAGTAGCTGCAATTGATTCTTTCCAACAGCACACACACTCAGAAATCTGTCCAAGTATGACATAGCGAGAGGAAACACCTCCTCCTGACAGTTGTGATTCTCGCATACCTGTATACAAAGATTTAAAATATTTAAAACTTCAAATGCATACAAAAGTCTTCCCTATCTGATAATACAAGCGTGATGATATACCTGAAGAGTGAAGCCTATTATATTAATAACAAAAAGGTGGGATCGTTATTTTGCAGTAGTCAAATACAAAAGAACAAATTAATTTTAAGTTTATCGGCCGGAATTCCTGATAACCCATATAAACTGAATTATTTATTGCGATAAAATACATCCATACACAATCTCTGTGAACATATTCCTGAATTTACTTAACACTTAAACACTTATCTAATGTAAGTACTTTGTAATATTACATTTTAATAGGGAGAGAACGTTTAAAACGTAAAATAATTTATTAGGCAAGGAAGAACTAAGGCAAAAAATATATCCGTATCGTACAATTGAAGATAAATTCACATACTAAGAGAAAAATATAATGAAGTTATTAGCAAATATGACAGTAAAGTTCACAAGATAATATGAAAGTTAATAGGAAAATGAAAGCCAACAATTAGATCTTTCCTATAAAAGTTGTGGCAAAGAATGCTCTTCGATAGGTAGGTTAAAAAGTCGTAAGGTCGAGCGCATATTTTCGCACGGTGTAACGTGATCTACGAACGCGGCGCGGCGGCAATGCAACGTTTCAATAACCCATAATCACATAATTAAATAAGGAATCTACCTATTCACGTTAATTACAAACAGCAGTAAAATATTTAAATATTATAGTGAACGTGGATTTTTTTTAAACATAACCTTTAGGGACACTATTAATGAAATTAATTACGATGCTAAATTATATTTTTTCTACCAATATGATGGAATAAAAATTTTAACGAGCTACAAAAGATAGGGGCGTATGTAGCCATAAAGTGCGAGTTGCCATTATTGGCATTATTGCTCGTTATCTGTGGGCCCCAGGCGCACTGAGACCGCGCATTAGCTCGTTGGAAGTACCCCACAGGAGACGGTCTAACTAAAATACATTCATAATTTAAACATAACTTTAGCCATATAGCTTTTAGTCACATATCTCCCTGTACCTATGACAATAAATGATTTTGGTCACACACACAGAGGTCATCGCCCTCAGGACAAATTGTCAGACAATTAGGAATTTTGTGTTCCCGGTAATGAAACGTTGAACAGGTTTAGGTGTTGGACTGTCACCACGTCGGCGATGTCGTGGACGTATGCCAGATGACGTCATTCACCGGCGACATCACCACGTGGCCGCACAAAACGTTACAGCTGATTGCACACATACTGCCTTATTAGAAACAAATCATAACTACTCGCAAATAGAGAATCTATATCAGCACATTCCCCACAAATATGGTTTCAAAATGTGAGAAATTATAAGTATAACAACAACGAGTCAACATGAATAGAAATCTGGCATCATTATCTAGGTATTTGCCTATACAATTACATCATATGGGCCACAGGGGCCGTTGTATGATAACTAGTCATGTTCGTCGTTAACAATTCTGTGTCTAAATACTACAATAATTACAGTGTGAAGATAATAAAACGTGCAACGCCAACAGCTGTGTGCGTGTCAAAATCAGCTGATATCCAAATAGAACGTCGCGCATCGCTCGCTCGCCGGCCGGCGCGCGGGGACGACCCCACGAGGGCCCCTGTCGCCGGGTGAGCACACAACCTCCTAGCACTCCCTAACATGTGTAATATTACAATTATGCACATACTTTATGAAAATACGATTGATACGTCAATATAAAGAACATTAATAATCAGCTGATCATGTAAACAATCGCTTCGTATGTTACGTATGCTTTAACTATTGTGTGACACTAAAAAAAAAATAATGATTTATCATCAAAATATGATGTGTGGTTTCACTATTACACCTAAAATCGGTTAAATTATGCAAATACTTGGTATTCATATACATTTAGCTATAACACTTAGTAGATAAAGATGGTATTCATAATACGTTACCGATCTATTCGTCACACTAGAACTGTTATAAAGGCCAAACATACAAGTTCATTATCATTCGAGTTCCAGAAGTATCTTAACAAGTGGTCCTTTTAGCAAAATGGCGAGGCGTGTAGTGTGCGGGCGCGGCGCTCACCTCAAGCATCCATTCGGCGACGAGGCGACGCATATGCGGCGTCAGCTCGTGCTGCACAGTGCCGAAGTAGTTCGAGGTGACGACGTAACGCTCCTCCGTGCGCAGCAGATTCTCCAGCACTCGTCGCCGGAGGAGTACGGGGTCCGGCCGCGCGGTCGGGGGATTAGCAGCGGCCTCTTCGGGGCTCACGCGCTCCGCACACAACAGGTCCATGACACTGACTGGTCGTCCCGGGCCCGGCAGTTATCCGCGAGCACAGCTGTTCGTGAATATTTGTGTTGCGACGACGGCGAGGGCCCGAGTCGCAGTGACGAGCGCACGCTGTGTGCTACTCGCCGAACATATGATCGACGACCGACGTAGTGGGGCGGGGAGGCCCGCACGCAGGTTCTCCCGGCTGTTCGACCAAAACATTACTCCAGTCATATGTTTTTACTCGCTTACTCGCGTTCATTTCTTATGTAGGAATTTTATTTAAAAATACATCCATCTCGTTCACTAATACTGAAACATGTTTTGTTGTATTAACACTTTAAATTTATAATTGTTCTAAATTTTACATAAGTAAAATACCACGAAGTGTCTAGGGTAGGCATGGTAAAAAGATCATGATTATTATGTTGCGAATAAATGAATTTACTTAATGCTTTTATTTTATTATTTATTAGTTCTAAATTGATTCCTCGGTGTTGGTGAGGTTAGTCGGGTGGCACGAATCAATCGGCGATGTCTAGATGCTAAAAAATTACTAATTCTGCTTAGTCTTCTGTTCCTATCTCGAAATTTTACAGTGCATTTACCTTTCAATCTAACACGTACCTACCTACTCGTATTATTACCTATGTCATCAATTGATGACATTTTTATAGAGTTGTTCAATTCTTCTTTTATTCCAACAGCTCTTCAGTAATATTGAATAAAGTTTCAATGAACATGAAATAATTTACTACCGAGTTGTACCTACCTAGTTAAAAATTCACTTTTTTACTATTAAATTATTAGTGCGAAGAATGGCTATGGCTAAGTAAACGTGGCTAAGATTAAGCCCCATGTCCATGGAGGCATTTTTTTAACATTGTATAAAAAAAATAAGAATATTATTGTAGGTAACATTTCTCTCAAAAGAACTACGTTTTTTTAATAAATAAATAAAAAGGGCAAATGGAGCTGCTGTCCTCTCCAACTATGTATCGTGAAATGGAATTTTGTATAAATGTATTGTCACTTAGTTTCCTTTGCAAAACCTGTCTTGAAAATCTTGATATCAAAATGATGAACTGAGTAGTCAGAGTGGATAGACTTGAAACTTTACTTGAAAATAATAGTTTTTTTCTCTTGTAATTGTAAAAAAGCACCTTCTCAAGCCGGCATAGTAGTGGCGACTGGAGCTACCGTGCGAGTGGTTCTCTAGTCGTCAATGCTCTTGGACCTCCACTGAGTTTACCACCAGACCAGTCGAGGTCACATATTGTGCCAACATAAAAAAAATTGATATAATGAATCAAATATATAATTAGTTAAACGTTTTATAATGTAATAAATTACACCAGATACTTCGTTAAAACAAATAATTATTAACATCTTCATATTTAGAAAAATAAGTCAAAAATACGTAAAATGTGTAAAAAGACAGTTAGCAATCTATTTAACTACATATTACACTACTAATACTAAAACGTTATTACTAGGTATTTTTAGGTAATAAGATTTTCATATAAAATTACGCCAAAAAATAAATATAAAATGTTTGGAACAAAATCGGTACACAATTTCCTGATTCCCGTGATTGCTTGCTATAATGAACATACTAAAAATAATTTACTTGACAACCCTATTATCAGCTGGTAGCATCAGCTGTCTACGCAGAAAATGTCTGCGTTGTTGAATAATAATTAGGCATTGCTAACTAAGCCGGTGTCAGACTCGACATTCACCAAACTAGTTCCCAAATAAAAGAATTTTTCTTATGCATACACTCTGTAAACGTTCATTGTTATTTCGCTACCTATTTATTTACAACTACTCCATTAATCAGAGGTAGACAGAACTTTTTAAAAGTTAGTTTAAATAGATCTAAAGAGCGAAAAATTTGCATTTTACTATTTAAATTAATAGTCTGGAGTGTGGTCCATGTGCCGAGACAATTGCGACTACAGCTAGAGGCGCCTCTGTTATGCCGCGAGTAATTAGTACCTAAATACACGTAAGTAATTATAATAATTTAAATTTAAAAGACTGTGGTAAAAGTTGAAAGCTTTTAACAATAATTATACAAGCACTATTAGAAACAAGAAATCTGCTCATATTGTGATTCTTTGAGATAAAACTCAGGTGTTTGACCTGACAAATACTACGCCTGACTCGTTACATTGCAACATAGGTAGGTACCTAGGGTATCTATACAAAAACCTAGACATTTTTTTATCATTCAATTGAACAAAATCGAGACTATACTAACATTTATGTTTAAATTTTTTTTAAATAGCAGAATTAAGGAAATATTTAGAGATTAATATTATAAATGTGAAAGTAACTTTGTCTGTTTGTTACTTTTTCGCGCTTATACACTACAGTTTGCTTTATAAAAACTGAAGGGGGCGAAATAGGGGATGAAAGTTTGAATGGGGAACCCATCATTTCTTATATTATACTCATAATATTAATTATACGATATTAGTTATAGTATTTTAGAGCGGCCGTGGTCTAGCGGTAAGACACGTAAACTCATGTTTGAACGTCGCTAATTCTGACCAGTACCAATGTAACTTCGTCCGCCCAGTGCCTATAGCCACTATTAAAGAGTGGTAGGCAGACTGATGAGGGCTATTAGCTAGCTTTACATCAGGCGGAGTGATGACATATGCCGAGCTACAATAAAAAAGTATTCAATTAATACATATACGAGTAAAACACGCCGACCCTAGTTTCAATTAAATTAATTTCTAATAATCAATAATCAGGGGTGACGAGATAAGGACTTTTTGAACATACAGGGCGTAAAAAGAGAAGCGACATCCCCGCAAAACAGAAGTTGTAAACATCATTCTGACGAGGTACAAGTACCTATTTTTTTTTCATCACAATCAACTACATAACATTACGGTATCATCATCAAGAAACACAAAAATAAGCAACGTGAATGCATGGATTGATATACGGCTGATGTCGCGACGGTCTCGTAACACGCACGAGGTCTTTCAACACCTAATAGACGGCCGAGCGGCTTGCTTTAGCGATGTTATTATAACATTGCGACTAATTTAAAAAATACCTTGAAATAATGTTTCAGTATTGGTAGTATAACACATGGTTACAGGGAATACCCGCTGTCCTTTTACACCCTTTGAATTATTATCTATTAAATCATATTTTTTGTTGGATTTTAATAATAATCTAATACGGGTTTTCGCTTAAACAAAATGTCTCATGTTGTGACTACAAGAAAGAATTACTGACGTTTTAATAAGTGTGCGTCATCGACGTTGACTTCTCTCAATAAAGGGGTCACACATACCTAATAATATAAGCCATAAACGAACTGATGTGGGAATAACTTTTATAAAACTAAGCCGGTTATACAGTGCTTTCTTGATTATAAGGCGATCCTACTCAATTACTGACTCAAAAAGTGGCTGAAGTCGAAAATGAGTAAAAATGAGTAGCTAAGCTCGTCTTATATTTTTTTTTTTTTTTTTTTTTTTTATATTGACGCGACATGTGACGTCGACTGGCCTGGTGTTAAGCACAGTGGAGGTCCATGAGCGCCGACGACTGGAGTACCGCGGTACACGGTGACCCCAGTCGCCGTCACTATGCCGGCCCAAGAAGGTGCTTTTTCACGCTCCGCTTGAAGGATCCAAGGTTGAAGGATTGGGAGAACACGTGGGAGGGCAAAGCATTCCATTTATCGATTGTGCGACATAGAAAGGATGCGCCGAACCGTTTTGTTCGGCTTCCAATTCTGTCGACGTAATACGGATGCTTTCCCCGCCCAGTGCGGGTGTTACGGGAGTGGAATGAGGAAGTAGGAATAAGGTTGAAGAGCTCTTCGGAACATTCACCATGGTATAGGCGATAGAGGACACACAAAGACGCTATATATTATTTTATTTCTATAAATAAGTAAGGCAACCTAATTCACCAGTTCGCATATCTTAGGTTTCATATTCCTCTATGATTTAACTGTTTTAAAATAGAAATGCCGGCCCTTTACATTTTAAAATTTCCGCTAAAAATATCAATTACACCGTAGATACACGAGGCCATTTTACAAAGCCACGCTAATAAACTAGTAAGCTAGCAAGCTACCAACTTTGTGCAGAAGTAGCTTCATTGCTAGGCCAGTGAACTAGTGATACTGGCTTGCTGGCTTGAACAACGGGCTCGTGTATCCCCGCGCGGCGTTAGGTCAAAGATAAATGCTAATTTGTAATATAAATTATTATCTTAATAAATGTTTAATTTAATATTATTACTGCAAAGAAGAATAATGCTTCTGATCTCAGAGTTATCCAGTGTTGTCACTGTCCTAATACAGGGAATCCTAGTTTGAGTTTGTATTTATTATTAAAAAAACCTACAATCTACATAATATCTATCATTCTCGTCCGTATTTTAAGATTCGTAGAAGTAGCGTGCAGGTCTAAATTGTTAAAAGAACAAAGGGTGCGAATGTAGTGACACAAAAACAAACGCTATGTTTGCGATAACAGAAGTGTTAGCTCATTGGTTTATTATGGTTATGGTCTTTTTGTTAATTCAATGCAGAGGTCTCCAGTCTCGCAGGAAGTACGCCATAACAGTTCGCCATTAATCACTGACGAGCCGGCTTCCTCCGTCGAGTTGAATTGGTACACATGAGGGCGACACTTTTATTGTTTTTCTTGCATTTTGCGAACTCTTGTTGTCCTTCGAGCTTTCTATATACACAACTACTTAATGTTACGTTTATTACAAACAACATTTTCATCACGTACGAAGTCAGCTAATTTAAGACACTTAATTTTGATTGCTTATTCCCGACATGGTTAATTTTGCTGTTTGCCTACGTTCGAGTAAACCAAATTAGTGACACAAGAAGGCAGTCAGACTTCTTTTTCTTTTCTTTTTTTCAGGTCTGAAAGAGAAACTTGAGAAAAAACGTGACCATCATCGCCACTGTCACCGATTAACCGCGAAACCATTAGCATCTTTTCTCTCCATTAGTGTCTTCATCATCTGTCACTCCGTTGTTCTCTTTCTTTCTCTAACATACAGGTAAAACACACACACACTGTCGCACTTTCTCATCCTCCCGTTCCATTGTTTGTTTCAATTCGTTTCTGGCGTACCCTGACCTGACGCCAACGAGCATAGGAGTGTAGCTAGTAGTCTTGCCTGACACCAACATTTTTTTTCTTCAATTAAATACTAAGTATTGTTATTTCATAATATATTTAATGATTTTGTAAAATGCATAAATACAACGAATGGAATATTAAAATGTTTAACAATGTACAATTGATAGTTAAACTATAGAAATACTTAAATTAATGACTTTTTAGAAGAATAAAACTTGAATAAATTTTCATACTGTATAAGAACAATTTGCATAATACTTATGATATTTTGTTATATTCATAGAAGTACTCGTTCGTGGTGAGCAGCAGACAAGCAAAAAGTTGAAGCAATGATGCATAAAGTCTATAAAATATGAAAGTTTTACTGTATGATGCAGAGTGCAAGCATGAGAGTCATATTTTCATTTAAAAAAAAACTCAAAACGTATGTTAGATGAACATAACAAAGCAAAATATATGAGTTTAAATTATGAGTAGCCTACACAAACTTTCATCCCCAATTTTACACTCTTGTGGGGTGATTTTACAAAAACGCCGAAGCACATTCTTTATTCTAAACCTAAATATGCATTTTAATATCCTTAACATGATAATGGGTTTCCCGTACAGATCCTAAATTCCACCTTCTTTAGATTTTTTGAAACAAAAGATTGCCGATGTTCTTACTCAGGATAATTAACAAATAACAAAATTCTGTTCAGCGTTTTAGGCTCAAAAAGGTAACAGACAGATTTACTTTCACAACGTTAGTAGAGAAGTATAGATGAGTGAGATATTACTAAAGATTGTCGTAACAAAACCTCAAAAAACTTTACCTACATTAGGGTGATACATTCCAACAACACGAGGATGTGTTTTTTTATGGAAATCCATTTATTGGGAGATGAACTTACAAGCTATTTCATACCAGTTTCTTTAGCTAGGGAACAGTTTATTAGTCGTTCCCTAACTAAATAAATTCCCAAAAAAATATGCTAAAACGTTAATGATAAGAATAAATGTTTTGTAAATAATTTTTAGATGTAAATCAATAAATGAGTAAGAATTTATGATTTATAAGATTAGTAAATAGTATATATATATAGAAATATGTAATTGTACATATGCACTAACATTAGTGTATTTGCAGTCAAATAAAATATTTTGATTTTATTTGATTCATATGGTTATGTATATTGCATATAAAGAATTAATATCATATCTGTCGGTCATTTTAAATGTTAGATTTGTTTAATATTACATTATAATGAAAATTGTATAGAAAAAAAAACACTTACAACAGCCTGAGATGAGGTGGAACTTTTCTATTAGATTTTCATTATAATTTAATAACAATTTCCTGTTTGGACAAATTATACTTGAACTTGTTCTTGACCTGATTTTCTATATTCTCCAATATGAGAAACAGAAAGGGCTTACCAAAACGAAAATTAATTAATACCTCATCGTTTGCTTGTTAGCTTTCGATAATGAGTCATGATGGTATTCGATAGAAAGTTGGTAAGGTCAGAAAAAGTATCTAATTAATTGTACCTACGTCTACTTATACTAATGTAAGTACTTTAATGTTTACTAACAACTACTTTCCAGTTACCAATCGTCGATACAAACAAAAATATAGATTACATAATCACGGACTTCATATATGATCATTCATCAATGGAAAACGCTACCCTGTGAGGGCGCAGGACATTTTAGGCGTTATGCCTCCAGTACGCGTTCGGCCAAGACTACCCAACGTATCCAGTTCCTAACAAAAAAAAGAAAAGACATGCAAATAGGGCCTGGCATTTCGTTTTGGTCCAACATAGCATGCATTAAAAATAGCGCAGTGCGCATAGTCTGTACCACTAGTGTAGATTTTACTACCCGCTTTACTTTAAGTTTATCTACCTTGACTGTCGAAATAGTAATGTATTTGTATTAATTTTATTTTAAATAAAAAACAAAGGTATACTGAATTTAATAAATAATTTTGTACATGATTGTACTTTCTTCTTTTAATTTTGATATTTGAATACGAACTGAAAAATTGGGCCAATAAGGAATGGTATGCAACTCAGTGCGGCTGCAGGTTTCATTCTATTTGTAATGCATTTTCTCTACCATTAAATTGACCGCGTCTATGAAGCATGATCCAAGAAAAACATGATCCAGTTGAAAATTTAAAAAGAATCATAATTAAAAGTTGTAAAAATTCCATCTTTAATGACGACACTTGAGGTTTTTTGCGAAATGCGCATTGCCTGAATGTACATTACGAGTATTACTTACCTGTATCAAAGTACAAATTAAGCAGAATTCATTATCATAATACTTTGTCGAGGCACTTACATAAGTGTGTTTTAACGAACTATTACGGACACACACTTACACGTAAATCGAATCAATATGTATATGATTGTGCACCATCCATGAACAGGACACACCCAAGCAGATCCCGAATCCCGTCTAAGCCAGGTCACTTCACGGATGTTACATTTAAAATTGGTTGTTCTACTGTACGGACGGCAGACTGGGCTGGTAACAATCATCACTTTTTACAACTTAGTTTATTACCATACGCTTTTGGCACCCCCAAGACACCCTGTGGATTTATTGGAAAGACGCGTCACTACAATGTATTGTAGATGTATATCTCAATGACATATTGTACGATTTGTACGTGATGTTATTACCCTTATAACACTACCAACAATATCCATAAAAGCCAACCTCAAGATAGCCGGTGACGCACTGATGACTACAGCAAACCCCAAAAAAATGATGAACAATGAATTCATTCTTCAATTTAAGTTGTCGATATTTCCTTCATTTCTTCTCCATATACGTTAAATTCTAATCAGTAGAATTAAAATATATACCTAACTTTATTTATAATTTGTCGAAGTTGTTAACGCACTAGGCCCGAAGGTCTCGGATTCGATTTCCAGTCGAAACAATTTTTTTTGTTTTTATAGTGACCTGAATCTCCTTGTTGTTAAGCTAGAGTGCGGTGCATGAGCAAAGACAACTGCAAACATAGAGAAATGTGTAAGCAGATAGCTGTCTCCTCTGCTATCCCGACTTAAAAAGACAAATGCATGCAACAATAATCTAGATGATCTTAAGCTAAAATGCACTCCCAGAACGGAAACATCTAATGTCATAGATGAATATCTGAAGGCTTTATTAAGCCGGATTGAGGAAACGAATGTGCACGTTCCAGGTTGACAGTGTGTACTTCTCTCGTTATACTACGTACAATCATCATATGTTACATTCAAAAGTGTTGGTACTATCCCAAAACGACAGACTGAGCTAATAACCATCATCGGTCTGTCTATTTCTTTATTTAATTTAAATAATTTGGTTATTTAATTTATTTTAATAAAGGCGTATGAAACATGGTGCTGAGATCAAGATTGAATTAACACCTACGTTTTAACAAAGTATGATGTAACATTGCTATAAGTAATTGCATGTTAGCCAACTATGACATAAGTAGAAGGCCATGCTTGAGCGCCTCAACAGGTGAGTGACCGTGGCCAGTATGACCGCTGCACTTGCACCGTAGATGCTGCACTGAAGCGGTGAATACATGGCCAATGCCCAACCACGTGGAATAAAAACTAATTATACTTTTTAGACGAAATTACTAGCGTTTGTTTAATCGCGTTTCGGGATACTACTTCCTACGAGAGGAGTGCGCCCTGTACACTCCTCAAGCCGGCATAATGGACGCGTTTGTTACTTGTAAACATTTTTCTGCGATAGCAATTGTTTCCGTACATTTAAAAAAAAACTAGAATTCTGATATAAGTTAAAGAATTTGTCAATTATTCTTAAAATAGAATATGCTTTATGGTTTGCACTACGCGTAAATAAGAAGAGACGTGTCTTACATTGTAAGACATTAGAGTTATTTGCACATGGAGTTATTACTAAATCTTAGGACTAAAATAGTTCTGCCTCATACCAGTGTTAACCGATCACCTCTTAACGTAAACCTAAACTTTAATAGACACTATGGTTATTATTAATGTGACAATGTAGGAATTTTTCTAAAACGCAACCTTTAAGTAGGTACCCCGTAAATGATCGCCGTACCGTATGCGCGTGGATAGACACCCAATCATTTTTCTGCTTAAAAGACCCTCAGACTAATGCTAATATTTATAACAGGAATGAGTTCACATGCGCATAATAATATTATGTATGTGGCTAGTGAAGCATGCGTGAAGTAGGTGTTCTAACTCAGTCGGGGGCCAGGCTCTGCGCTAACCGCTCGGGCCTCTCATCGTGGAGTGATCTGAATGAGTCCTATCTAAGACGTCTCGAGTCATGGCCGAATTAAAAAAAGCCACTAGCGACAGAGGCGTGCGTTGACCTGGTGAATGTTTACTTGTCCTTGGTCGGCGCGAGCGCGGCGTCCGTAGTGACGTCATTCAAGAGGTGCCGCAGGGTTTCAGCAAGGAGGCCCACGAAGGAATCGCACAACTCTACTGATACTCCCTTCGTGTTTAAAATGTGATAAAACTGTCGTGTTTAATGGCGAATGTGAATTCAACAGGAATCACATTTGTTTAGCCGAGAATGTAAAAAGTAAATTAAAATGTCGAGTTGGAATTCTTGACTTGATCCCCTTTACTGTTTTATTTGATCCAAATGCTTTACTTCCACACGTGTAAACATTTTTTCCTTCGTAAGCGAAAAAAAAATTATCACAAGCATAAAAAACTAAACCTATCATTAAACATGTCTAAATGTGCGCCTAGACTGGTATGACTACGACGATTGACGTTGCGTAGACGTTGAGTGGTCTAGGTGTAGCCTCATAGTAGTCTAGAACGCTTAGTTGATAATCGCTTAGTTCACACGTTTATGAACAAGGCCAACGAATATTACATTTATTTTCCTTTATTAATCATGTATTAATAACTATATAAATTATTATGTAGCTATGCTTTATATACAATATACATAAACGTTGATCAGCGTGATCTCGGATTTCGATTTCATTGTAGTAAAAGGTGCTTTGGTATCTAATCTGGTTGCGCGTGACCCGAAGCCCTACTCGACTCGAGGCCCGCCTCACCTATTTAACGAATCCCTGAACCGGTCGCGGCCGCTTTGTACTCCGGGCCTCTCGATGTTTCGTGATAGCACGATCCACTCATTTCGCGAATGCCGACGCCAGTCCTCTTCTGTATACCCTAATCTGGCTCGATCTGTTCGCGGAATGTGCAGCAATTGTTTTGTTGATTCGAATCTTATGACATGTACCCATATGTAACGCCTCATTCTTCATATTATATTCAGTTTGCACCTAAATGAAATATTACAATAGAATATTTCTATTATAATCCATGAATATTATTTCAATACAAACAACTTAATTTGACAAAATAAAGATTTGTTTTTACAATAAAAGAGACAATTCCTCTGAGAATTTCAAAGAGACAAAAATAAGTAGTTAAGATGTATAGAAGTTACTACTTATTTAATAAATAAGCATTTTTTGCTACAAAATGATGGATGTCGTTTAAGTCAGGTGATTAATTCATCATCCAAGTTCGCACGAAGAGTACTTACTACTATCGAGGTTGTCTATTCATCATTCTATATAAAGTACAGGGCTCGCCAACCTCTTGTAGACCCACACACTTTTTGCCCATCTTCAAAGTGGCCTGAAGGTCGAACGAGGCGAGCCACGAGCGGTCTAGCATTCCACTCTATATGAATGAATAGTCGCTCGACTGGTCGAGGGACGCTTCATATTAATTTGACAACGAGCATTTAAATTGGCAAAAACCGGAATTAAAACGGCAACCGCCCCGTGGGAACCATGGACGAGTCGAAACGTCTCATCTGTGATGATTGCCCGAGCTCATCAGCGGTCATGTTGTGGCTTTTGATCATCTACCATGCGACATTGCGACATTGCTGTGCCGCCATGGCAGCCAATCAACTGGTGTAAATTAAATGTGCAGTTTCTTTTGACCATTTACAAATAATTGAATGTTTTATAATAGCGTACGGAGTACAGAGTCCACCAAATATAAATAATTAACTCCCTCTTTCCAAATATAACTATTATCAAATTGTATTCTTTAGTTTTTATGTATCCTATTATTATGTTTCTAGTAATTCATTGTTAACTGCTTTCTTACCCAACTTACCTTACTTTTTATACTTTAATTAAAACTCTATTAATTAAATCCAGATTTGTCTTGAAAGAAAGAGGGGACGTATATTATACTCCTATGAGATAGAACGATTTTTCTAAACTGCTGCAGCGGATCTTGTTCAAATAATTTATGAGTTATTGTTTTATGCTTCTTCATAGAATTCATATTATGATGTTACCAAACATATGGATTTACATGGAATTCGAGTCATATCCTTACTGATTTCGTTGACGGATATTACACTTTGATGTACCATTATTTGAGTTTTTCATTCCTTTTACGGAATGTCTTGAGTTGTAAAAATGTCAATGGTAATTTGATACTATGTCTTGAAGAAAAAGTCGATGCTATGAGCACGATCATAACTTTAATATTACTGTATTTTAATATAATCGTTTAAAGTTGTTTAATCGAGTTGAGAGTGATGACCACGCCCACCGAGTAATCAATGGCTTCACTACCTTTGCCGGCGATGTACAATTTGTGGTTTTTAATGTCAGTCGATTTCAGCTGCAGTTAGTTACACAGGGACAACACGTAATTGTATTATTATATTCATCTTGAAAAAATAATAATCACCATATACGAAAAAATAAATTACTTTTGTTCTGTAAAATATAAACATTTTATTTTTAAACGCTTATTAGCTCAGTCTGCTATCCTGGACTTTCAAGTGTAAATTGACCTCCTGAGACCATAAATCTTGAAAGTAGAAGGTACACATTTGTCGCCTCCTCAAGCCGGCATAGCGGAGGCGACGTTTGTTTGCCGATATATTTTTTTTAATCTGTAGTAGCACTTGTTTCCGCTCTAGCTCAACATCAGGCAGAGTGTGGTTACATGCCGACCCAACCTTTAAGATAAATTAATTTATGTCTTGATCTTTGAGACTCGTTTCTTGATCTATACTGAGAATTTATTACATGAATTAATGTTAGAACAACTCGTGCGACAGGAAATAGTTATAAATTCTTCTCATCAAGTATCACCATATTTGACCTTCAAATTAAAAATGATTGTGTCACGTGTGAATATAAAATACTATTCGAATACAAATGTAGATACTTACATAAAAATTTTATTAAACTATTCTTAGAACTTTATGTACATTGTACAACCTTAATCCGACATCCATTAAGTGTTATATTATAGACATTTTTGGGATTTTAATAGATAATGGTAGCTCGATATGTGAATATACAAAACTGATACCACAAAGAAATGTCACCTCTACTATGCCGGCTAGAGACCGTGTGTGACCAAAAAAAAATGTGACCAAAGGATTTTTTATTTAGCTCATCATATGCTGTACTCTGCCTGATGTTAAGCCATCTGCGCTGGTTGAAGAAAGGACGAAAAACGTGGCTAGGAAAGTTAAACAATTTAAAGAAATCACAGAAAAAGCTTATAAAAAAATAGTTTATATATTATTTAAACATGGGGTACTTAATGGTTAATTATTTTTACATATATTATTAACCTATTCAGGAAGCTGTATAATCGTGAAATAAATAAGATATAATCCAGTAAACATAGTAGACACGGTTTAAAGGATTAACTGCGGGTAAATAGTATAGGTAGTTATCCGTTACCTTGCCGCGGGCTACAATTATTTCCGCCTACAACACAGTGAAAGTGATAAACGACATAAAAAGTGGCATGGCCCAGTCAGGCATAGTGCATAGTGTACTTTTGACGTAATAAGTAAACTTTGAAGGAAATAATGTGTTGTCTATCTATCTCCGTAGAGGTTTTCGTAAAGAAACAAAAGAGTAACTTTTCTTTTGTTAATGTAGATGAGGGCATGAGTGCATGGATCGATTCCGACAAGACTTAAGGGAGAGGGAGCGAAGTTTCATCTCAATATAAGTCAAGACTGAAACTGATCTACTAATTTGTTCATTTTCATTTTTCCGACAAAAACCAATTATTAAAAGAAAACTACGGTTTTTTTGGGTATGTGAACAATCATGGGAAATCACGTTCAATTTGGCCCCACAATGGTTTCGCATATTAGGGACTAGTAACTCAATTCTGACTAAGGTTGTCATACTAAAACGGCGTAAGTAATGAATTGCGGTAAGAAATAAAATAATCAAAGACGACCTTCAGCACTTGAGGAATATTATAATATCCACGTACTTTTAAATATTCTTAATCCACGTACTTTTAAATATTCTTAAAAAAGGGACTTAAGTCACTTTTTGAAACAAGTTTTGCGAGCTAAGGTTGTCTTAATAAATATTATGCTTAAGGAAGATTTGATTTACCGGCCCTAAGTAATTAAATAACCAGTTCTTGAAGCGTGAGAGTTGACCTATCACCTAATTTTATACATTTTAAAAATATTTTTTTAAATATATTTTTATTCAAATTAGGTATGACATATTTATTTAGGTTTTTATTTTTATTGTAACTCAGCATGTGACAACACTCCGCCTGATGTAAAGCTAGAGTGCGGTTTCCATGAATGGAAACAACTGCTACTACAGAGAAACCTGTGCGGGTAGTAGACGCCTTCGCTATGCCAGCTTGACGAGACGAGCATGTACCATCTTAGATTGACAGTGCACACTCCTCGTTATATCTGACTACTTTCAAACTATTCCCGAAACGCGACAATGTCACTTCACGGGTGTTACATTCGAAAGTGGTGGTACTACCCCAGGACGGCAGACTGGACAAATAACCTGCCTACCACTCTTTTTACCCATTTAAATAATTACCCATAAATACCCATTTAAAATACATTATTTTGCGTTAAAAGTTGATATAAAAATATTTATGTAAATAGATAAACATCAACGAATTCGAATTTCTACCTTGACCGGTATCAATGTAACTTTTTTTATACTTTAGTCTCTTAGAGCCGATAATTCAATTCTTCTTTAAATAAAATTCAGACCTTAGTGTTGCTTAATACAAGACACAAGTTTATTATAAGAATATGAAAATATTGTTATGTATGTTTAATTTATATGTCAATATAAACCACCACCCTGACCGCACCTCAACAGAAACAAAAAAAATCTGAATTTCAACGCGAAATATAGTCAAATGTCATCCGACGAGACACCTTACCATTTGAAATTCCAATCATATGCCAGTTTCAGTTCAATACTGAAAAATGTTTTTAAAAATATCGTCTGCATTTATTACAATTTCAAAATGTTTTAAGGTCACCCAACATGCAAAACAAACCTCACAAAGGATTTATATATTTATAAATATTTATATCAAATCAACGTAACCTTGTGGAAGAACATCTTTTCATTCATTTCAATTTAAAGAGTGGTAGGCAGACAGATGATGGTTATTAGTCCGTTAGACCGTCCTGGGGTAGTACCACCACTTTCGAATGTAACACCCGTGAAGTGACTTTGTCGCGTTTCGGGAATAGTTTGAAAGTAGCCAGGTATAACGAGAGGAATGTGCACTGTAATCTGGATGGTACATACATCTCTTTAAGCCAGCATAGTGGAGGCGACTGCTGCCTGTAGAGATTTCTCTGTAGTAGCAATTATTTCCATTCATGGACCGCACTCTAGCTTTAAATTAGGCGGAGTGTTGTCACATGCCGAGCTACAATAAAAAAAAACAAATTACAATATGGTAGACAAACTGATATTAGCCCAATGTGCCGTCCTAGAGAAGTAGCACCACTTTTGAGAGTAAATGAACCCCGTGAAGTGAACTAACTAGTCGCGTTACTTCAAGCCGGCATAGCGGAGGCGACAGCTTTCTGCAGATATTTCTGTGTTGTAGCAGGTATTTTAGATCATAGACCGGACTTTAAGCTTTTAACATCAAGTGGAGTGTAGTCACACGCTGAGCTACTATCAAGAGCATACTTACGAATTTAATTGAAATTACTCTTGTTAAATGTTGGATTATTGATTTACTTTAAAGTCACGCTTAAAAATAACTACAATTAATTGATAATAATATGTTCAATTTATTAAACTGGTTATCCTGTGTTATGTACGTCAAGTGTTGTACCTAACTTCTGAAATTCATTTAAAATATTATAAACCAGTCCATAGATGTACATTTTTCAAGTAAAAAAATACGTGATCTTTAATAGAAAGATTCCCATAATCAAATCATAAACTCGTAGGAATTTATATTTTATTATTTTAATCGCTCTCGGTATCCTGGCAGACTATTCTTGTTAAACTCGACGAATCCTGAAATGCGGTTTAGTGGGTGTTGCACCTGAAGGTGGTACTACCTCGGGATGGCAGGCTAGGCTAATAACCATCACCACTCAAACTTTAGTAAACTAAATGTAAAAAACTTTAAATGGAATTCTAAAATATATAAAGTACATGGAAAACCCATCTAATAATAACAATGGCGTCAGAAACGAGACGCCTTATCAGCACGTGTATTAGCAATCGTGGTTAATGCATAACATGGGGGCGTTATCACAACTACAATGTACCTATTGACCTCTCTTTGACTTTCCAGTCATTTCTTTAATACTTATTTTAAGATAAACAAGGAACTTAAAAGATTTGTTGACAGACTGATGATGATTATTAACACAATCTGCCGTCTCGGGGTAGTGTAACATCATGGGCGGACTAAGGCCCAGGCGACCTAGGCACGTGCCTAGGGCCCGTAATTTTTGGGGCCCGAAAATTAGGTGTTTACGAAACGCAAAGTGTGTATCATGACTGAAAAATACGGAATTACAATGTCCGCCACTGTGTAACATTTTTGATTTTTGTGGAAATAATTTACGGATACCCTAGCCCCCGAAGAAGGTGCCAAAGTTATGTCGGACTATCCAGCGCTGGCATATCGACTAAAATCGAACGGTGTTTCGGCGCCGGAGTCTCAGCACACATTAACATTCATCCAGACCTAAGGACCTAGTCGGGTTTCGGTATCAACTAAAAGTGTCCAGGTATAATGGGAAGAGAGACTCTTACATGCAAACATTTTTCTGTGTTATTGTATCGTAGACCGCTCTCTAGCTTTATATCAGGCGGAGTGTGCTAATAGGTGTTAAAAAAACTACTTGAAATGAATTCGAAGGTATTCCCGTGACGAAAGTACAATTGTTTACTTAGTTCGTGGGTACCTAACGTTAATTAAATTTTTGTTAATGTAGATAACACGGGATGTTGCATAATATTACGTTGTAATCCGGAAGGAGTAGAAGTACCTACACGATAATAACTTCATACAAATTCTAGATAGGTGGTACAATGCCAATGTACCACAAACTAGAACGGAACGCAAAAATGGATCAATTGCTAAAAGAACCATTTTGTAATAGACATAAATAAGCAATAAGCATTTATCTATTTCCAAACTTTGTGGGAAATGCGGTTATTTGTAAACCAACTCGATAATTTCAATTTGAAAAATCGTGTTCAATAATTACAAAAGGAATGTAAATTATGGATTTAAATACGTCAATAATTAAATAATTTACCGGAAGACAAAAATTTCCCAATCAGTACGTATGTAGAGTACCTGTGTAATATGCTGATTATAAGATATTGAAGAACCTATTCTTGTATCCAACGTTTGCAATTTAATGTAAAATTAAAACAAAATTATTTTACCTTATGAACTGTTTATAAATATATGTAATAAATAAACAAAAAATACACTCATATATAGTGTTTTAAACTTTTAAAGTTAAGACATTTATATGTATGTCACCATTTGAAATTGATCCCATATTTTGTGAAAATACATCCAGATAAAGTTCATGTTTTACAGTATTCAACAGTTTCAAGAGTTGGGCCTTAGTGTACCGGCTTATAAAATAATATGTAGTTACCGCCAATCTCACGTCAGATAATAGGTACCCCGACTCTTGGCAAAGGTCAGACCGCATGCGCATGCGTGAATCCGTCAATGGACACACAACAGAGCCCAATTACTACGTTTTAAACCGGTTAGTAATTATTTATTGGTTTATGTTTTCTTTGTTTTTAAAACAATTTTGCGTTTTGAATATGCGAAATTTTTTACACTGCAAAATTGAAGGAAATTTCAATTAGAACTTCATAAATGTTTGTATATTATAAATATGGACTATATTTAGAAAACACTTTATTTTTTATTTTGATAAAGAATTACGAATATGAAATTTGTTTTTTAATTTTTCTTTATCAAGAATATTCCACCATCGAATAGTAAAGTAAGACAGGCCTAATGTCAGCTCTATTGCATAAAACATAGAGTCTCACCTTTCATTTAAAAATACGTCAAAACACTAAAAGTCCTGACGTAGATCGAAAGAATCTATTAAAATTAAAACCAACACATAAGGTTCCCTTAAATAGTTAATATATTCGGTAAAAACTAAGAACGAACTTGGAGACGAGTGGCAAGACAATTAATTAAGGACTATTAATTGTTGATTTGCCATAAATGGTAGGTCAGTAGCCACTTTGCAATCTTGGCATACTCGAGTCAGATTCCCAGGAATACTGCTCACTTAGCATTCATATTTTATTGCAGTTTTCATATAGGAATCACTAGAACTTGTTTATTATAATACCTGATATCTGTGCGTACTTCTACATATTTCTATACTAATAAATGCGCTGTCTGTTTGTTACCTTAAACCACTAAACAGATTTCGATAAAATTTCGTAAAGATATTGCAGCATGAAGGGCATAGGCTACCTTTTATCTCGAAATACTCAAGGGATTTTTAGAGATGAAAGTTTGTATCGGTACTCATAACTTCAAGCTAACCCCATATTATTAATTAACCTACAACATAATTAGAAGTTACAGGCAACAGCTAGTTTAGCATAAACAATTGATATCATATATTAAATTTTCTTAAATATTAATCCAATTTGTGATTATTAATTGTTAATATCATCATTGATAATGAATCGTAACTATAACGTATAATTAAATTTTATTTTGGATAGACCTAATAAAAAATGTGATGCGAATTTCATTCGAATCTTCTAATAAAAAAAAACAATCTCTGATAGATTAATGTTGTAAGTAAAGTCATCGTCCGCAACGGTCAAATCAAACGTTGTGAATAAACGTGTGGGCCCCGAAGTATGTGACCTTTTATATTAAATTCCTATATCATGTTCATTTTTAATATTAATTTTTTACAATATATACGCTATCATTACCCTCCTGGAACGTAATTAGGTCATTTCAGGAGTGTTCATTTATTTAGGTCTATATCACCATCACTCAGTTTAACATTCTTTGCATCACGCGCTACGTGTAATTCTTGAAATAGCATTATTTTTCTGAAATTATTACTGACATGTTGGAAATGCTAACAATTGTCTAAGTAATCTTTGGTACAGGCATTTCTAAGTTACGATACGGATATGGCTAAAAAAGAGTTAAGGAGTATTGCTCTAATAAGATCGAGACGTTTTATCCGCCCAACGATAGTGTGAGGCCTCAAGTCGTGACGGCCGTTTCTTAAACTAATGGCAAATAAAAAGAATACCTCCGACCATTAAAAGTGTGTGACTGTTATTTTGTTCAATTTGCACGCCGCGAATGAATTTGCCTTGTTCCCATTGTAAAGCATTTTAGTGTCGGTGGATACAATGATCTAATACAATTGACCATTTCAATTTGTCTACGAGTGTCATCTCGAGACGTTCACGGTTCGACTTATCAATTTAAGTATAGCTAATAATGTGGTGTTGCCGGGCGGTGATGTCGATCCACACTAAAGTAATTAGTGAAGGAGGCGCCATGTGCTACGTCGCGGGAGTCGCGAGTATCCGCAGATGTAGCCCACGCGACATTACATGAAAAAATTGACAAACGATAAAAGTCGGATGTCGAGAAGGCGTGAGAACGTCGACACGTGGCCGGCCCGAGCTCATTCATGCATTTGATTCATAAATAATTATTATGCATTTCGGGGAAGTTGCCTAGTAAAGTTCGCAGCGTAGCGCACACGCATCGCGCCCCACCATGCGTGTGGGTGGGGCGAAGATGTTTTTTATAATTGATACATGTAAAACAAGTTGAAATTTACATTAAAGAAAACGATTAGTATTCGGTTTTTGTATTACGAGATGTTATCGCGCATTATAACGCAAAATAATGCAACATGACTGAATACCTCAGTCTCACATTATTGGATGCAATTTCTCTGTGGCGATCGGTTGCGGCGCGGGCGCCCTGCTCGCTATAAATCAGGGCCGATTGAGGTCGGCCGGACGCGAGTTATTTTTAAAATTGCGTGCACAATATTATGTGTTTAGGTGGAATATGATAATTGCGGCAGCGAAGGAGGCGCCGTAAGCCGACACTGCCGGCCGATGGGATTACAGACCGCTCGCCGCGTTCATTTCCAAAACGCCACTCTCGAAACATCGGCGAGCATCCATCCTCCAATCATGCCTCTTTATTTTAATCGTTACCTGCTTTACAAGCAACAACCATATAAACTCACACATAAATGAAACGTTGCACCTCATACAATATTTTTTTAAGTACTTTTTCTTTCAATAAGTACTTACTGTTCTGAATTCTTTCTTTTTCGTGAAAGTTTTACACAATAATTATCTTGTTCATAATATCTAGTTGGCACCCATGGCGAATGACACCTATCTTTAATAACACCAATTTAATTAATTAATCTTGATCGTTACATCAAAAAAGCGTATATGCAACGATAATAGATTATAATCGTTTTTCTAATATTGATATTCATGAAATAGTCATAATAAAAGTAATAAGGAAATCTTTCAGTTAGAATAATATACAGATGATTGTGCACTATTGCTTTATATTAAATAGGTATTTGAAAAAACTATCCGATGCTACAGAAAAGCTTCGCCGTCACAATTACAAGGGAATGTTACAGAATTATGATAACAAAGCTATTATGGCAACTGTGAATAATGCATTGATATTACATTAACATAATATTTTTTGTCCTGCCCTTTGGTGGTGGCCGCGGACAGGTAACACTATGAGGATGCACTATTCTTTGAATAAGACTCCGAAACAAATCTCGCCACACAATTATACATCTTATGTCAATCGTAGTATGTTTCAAAATACCTACATTTTATCTCCATCGTCTACATGTAAATACAATATTCTTGTTACGAAAACATGAGCTTTATTATTTGATGTTATAAGGGTTATTATTGCATAAAAGCAGTGAGGTGCGAAGGTAAAGCTACTATCAATCAGTAAGGCGCCATTGAGGGCTGGTCGTGAGAAACCGTAAACACTTACCCGCTTTATCTGATATGAGTTTTTTCGCTATCCAGTGGGTCCAGTCAATTAATGGATTTTGCCGTTACATGGTTTATTTTTGGTGCCGATGCTGCTTAGCATTAGACGATACTAATTTATTTGAAAGGGTTTGACAGGCGAGGAATCACTGAGATGCAGATCAGCCGCGTTGGAATTTAAACCTTAATATTATAAATGAACGACCGTTTTGATATAATGCTGACCCCCATGGTTCTAATATTACGTATACATTTACTCGTTATTTATGATTAATTACAGGTTTAACAAGGAAACAGATGAAAATATTCGTTTTGGATTATCTTGTAAAGTTAAGAAACAACGTAATTCATAAGACGTTTGTAGATGGAAATATAAAGTTCTAATTGAAAAATTTCTAAGCGTTTTGGAATTGAGGGTAAATATTTGTGTGAGGGTGTGAGACGGGCGGTCTGCCCGCACATATGGTAACGAAAATATTGTGTATATTATGTGTGTACGCACCGACGACTGCCCTTATTGACAGTATACATAACTATGTAACTTAGCACCAAAGATGGAGATGCTATACTTGAAAACAATATGAACATGATTCAAGTTTTTAAAACGAAACCTCATCTCCACATTAAAATTATAATTATTTAATTATTGTAGATATAAGATAATATAAAAACTTATATAAATGTTCAATTTTTAATTATTCAAAAAAAAAGACAAATGTAAAATGTTGATTACATTTCTAAACCAATCCAAACCAAAATGTTAAGTCGATTGAATAAATATTTCAAAATAAGTTAATTCGTAGATTCCGCCCACCCTGTTATTACAGAACTTTTATTTGTTTGGCTTTTTAAAGAAGTTTCTTAGAAAAATAACTTTGTTTTGTGTTTACTTAAAATCTATTCGGGCATAATTACTTTGACATTTACTATTTATTCTATGTCTTAGTCAATTATATAAATAGTTTTAATTTATTAATCTATTACATGGGGTATATTCAAATAAACTTATAAAACATTTTATCACATTTAATTACACGTTTAGTAAACAAAAAATGGGTTATTATAATTTGGGTACCAAATAGTTTACATTTTTGTATGAAGGGATGACTGGCAGGGGGTGTGTGAAGCTTCCTTATCTCGTGGAAGGCTCGTTGGTTGCTATTTAATAAATATTTAATTTAGTTTTCTCTCGAGAGACATTCAGCCGCAATAGTTATGTCATCTTAAACCACTGATTAGATACCAACCCTGGGAACTGACAACATAATCCCTCTTCGTTTGTCGTTTCCGGTGAGACAACAAATAATAATTAAATTTACCTTATTATAAACATTTTTTTATAATAAACCTGTATGTGACCACACCCTGCCTGATGGTAAAAAGGCTTGCGTTTCATGAACGGAAACAACTGCTTCCATAGAGAAATGTTTGCAGGCAGCAGCCTCCTCCGCTTAAGAACTCAAATGCTCATCATCCAGATTGACAATGCACACTTCTGTCGTTATACAGTTACCCATGTTAATGTAAAAATATAAAAAACGAATTATAGACTGATGACTCTTCAGTATTATCAATTAGGGACATATTCTATTAAATAATTATTATTTAAAAAATATTTTTAGTTTAAATACTGAAGAGTATTTATTTATTAAACTTTAGTAAAATAAATTCTTTTATAACAGGCTAAAATAGTTCATGAAAACAAAAAATATTTAAAACTGAAACTGTAACTGTTTTAAAGTATTAAGAAATCAGAAACATTTCCATTGACCGTTTTATAGAGAAAATAATTTGAAACATGAACTTTAATTACCCTATATTATAAACATAGAGGGATGTGAATAGTTAATGGTGGCGCTACTCACGTATCTCCCGACAAACAAATCTTAGAGAAACCACTAATATTGTTTACCTAATGAGACGTGTCGTCTGCACGCGATCCATTCTCACGATCCATTTAGAGAAAAAAAGAAATTCCCAAAATTTTAACGCAATAGACACATTGTTCCAACATAAACAGCGGTTAAAATTTCACTGTCAAATGTTAGAATAATATAGATATTACTTATTCTTTTGTTTTATAGTAGCTCGGCATGTGACCACAGCAACTAACGGCTGTGCTAATAATCATAAGCATCGCCAGTTAATTATTCATTACAAATAGATATTAATTTATAATTCTTGAATTTGTATTTTTTTGTATAGGTTTAAATTTATTGAGATTTCGCTAAAACATTATCTATTTCTCTGTCTTTTTTTAAAATAAACATAATTCGAAAAGCTAATATCATTAGACCAATTTATTTTAAGAAGTTCACGTCTACGCATGATTATAAAAACACAATCAATTAAAATAAACTACATTAACCCGGAAATCGTATCGGAACGCGCGCTTGGTTACTATAAAAATGGTTAATAAAACCAATCAAAATTAACACAAACTCTGACGTGATCTGCTAACGAATTTTCCACCACCATTGCAAACCAATTTACGTATTTACTCGTGTAATAAACAAAATATACATTATCTTTTTTTTTATATTAAAATTTGGCATTTGAAATGCTGGATTTTTATTATAATGAAAATTAAACCGAAAAAAATACGTGAATGGAAAATACGAAAACGTGTAGCACAGAAATCGAAATTATATTATGGTGAAAATTGAATAAAACGTTACTGCCAAAAAAAATTTCTGTTCAATATTCATCATAATTTAATAAAATAAATTCCATATTAACCTTTCTATGTCATTTAGTTAGGAATGTATATTGAAGGAAGGGATCGCTCTTCGCGCCTATTTTGTGGGAGACGAGCGTCCTAATTCAGGGGTTAAGGTGGAAATTATTGTCCCGCAACTCATTAATTATAACTAATTTGTTACTTGATGAAAAATAACTAAGTCTACACATATGACTTAATAATTAAGCTTTTATTATTATTATTTTTTATTTAAAAACGTTATTGTTATAAAACAAAAGCCGAGTTTAATGCCGCAAGGCATTTTCTTCCAGCTGGCCATTTTATAAATATAATTATGCTAAATCTGTTAAATAATATTTAAAAGTATTCGTAGATAGCATTTACGTTAGTGTACAAGAAATTCGAGTAGTTTTATTATAATGTGTAATGGAAAATGAAGTTCGATTAATTGTGCTATTTATTATAAGCAAACTAATCAAAAACTTTTTGTAAATAATGGTGTTGAATATTACAAAGAAATTTATATTAATTAATTATCAACATTTAACATGAGTCATTCAACATTTCATAAATTAATGGAGCTATAAAAATTTGTAGTTTATGAAATGGAATTGATGACCCTAATTGTTGTTCTTGATTAAACTGCTTAAACTTGACCATATAAATTAAATCGTTTAGAGTCAGCGAACTTAAAAGGCAAGTGTGTGTTTTAAGTTCCCTGTTTAAAGTTCATTTGTGGTTAGAATAAGCAAATATTCGCTCATGATAACTAAATCAGGGGTACCAACCTATACTTTCCACCTTTTAAGGTCCATTTCACCGAAAGGCCCGTTAAAGTTACTTTAACTATTACTTTTTACCGTGACGTAACCGTTAGACGTTTACATTTACTCCACACGCGTTGCAATATCGTGCAAATTCATACTGTTATCGTTAAAAGGGTGGCTGTAATAATAATAAATAATATTTCATGAATATTGCGTTGCAATTCCGTAATGTTTAATGTTAGATATTCTTTGATAATATCCAACAGTTTCTACATGATTAATGTGTAATAAAACATTTTAATTTACCGATTAATATGAATAGTACGTCGTATAAATAAAGAGATTCCAACCCCTAATATTATGGAGATATGCCTACTAATTCTCCAAATCTCCTTACATTCATAAACAGGTTTATATCTCTTTCGGTCCTTTAAGGGTATCAATAGAACCGCCCTAAGATGAAGTTTCTCAGAATCGGTTTTGTGGCATTTTTTTAGAACACATAATAATTTGATCGGGAAATATTTATGGAGGGTGGCCGGACGGACGCTGGGACGATGCTAGCGAGTCAATTATCGCATACTCACCCTCGAAATAACTGAAAATGTTTGTTCTATAATACTAATTATGTTAAAAAATTTGACTTTTGCCTTTATTTATTACTCATATTTCGGTTTTGTTACAAAGATTTCCATTAATTTATGTTTTAAGTTGAATTTATAGTTTTAGTAAAAACGGTTTGCAATAGTTTTTTATAACTTTGTACGAAAAAAAAAAATTGTTCAATCTCAACTGAGCGAAAAAAACAAGTTACAAAATTCTCAAGCACCGGATTTCATATGAAAAACTTTACAAGTAAAGAGATGATTTCTAAGAATGAGTCTTTAAAAAACGTCCTTCAGCATGTCAGCTGTTATGTTCCGATTTGTATACTTTTGTTCCGGTCCAAACTTCATGGACCGTCTTTGTTTAAAATTGAAAGATGACCCCACATCTTAAAGTTGCTTTAACTTGGAAGGGTTAGTCCCTATCTGCTCTCTTTTTTGAAACCTGTTTCGTTTCATTGTTTGACTGAGTGAAACTTTTTATTCGTAATATACGTTATTTTTAACAATTCATATCGAATAAAACATTTATTTTTTTGTATTATACTCAATTTTAAATGACAAAGCTACACCGTGATCTCGCGTGAGTCTACTTCGCTTCACTTCCGAACAATTTACAGGGATTACATGCAATTTAACTGTGTGAATTTACTGTATATTAGGTATATAGTCTAGACAGGGTTAAGTTAAAACTGTTGAAGTGAGTATGAACAAACCCTCAGGCCAGAGTATTATTTCCGGTACATGTGCAATACAATGAAGCATAATGTCGTTCATTAATATAATATGAATGAACGGAGCAACACATGTGCGCCCTCAGATGCTCTGGAATGCGATACATTGTCTTATGCAAAAGGCAGGACAGGGCGTCACATTCATTCATAAATTTGTGTTTTTAGGATTTCTTAGAAACTGTTTCACTTGTGTGGGATCTTGTTTGATTGCGTCTATTTACAACAGACTGGATTTAATTTACCGACTTTAAGCTATTATATTTTTTACTGTTAGAACTTTGCTAGTTAAAAAGCTACCAGATCTAAAGTTATCGAAATAGTAAAAATATCTATCATTTTTTAAGTAGTGGTAGGTAGACTTAGAAGGTCTGCCGTCCTGGCGTAGTAAGTTCTACCACTTTCTAATGTAACATTTGTGAAATGACCTAATCGCGGTTCGGGAGCAGCTAGTCAATAGGTGGTGCACAATCGCCTCCTCAAACTGTAGCAGCATTTTGGACCATACTCTAGCTTAACATCAGGCGGAGTGTTGTCACATTGCTATAAAACAAAAATTAGCCGTTACATTCTGTAAATATACAATTCACACAAAGCGTTTTTGTCCTCAATAAAATTCTAGAATTCATCAACGGTAGATTTATTAAATTGGCAGAATAAATAGAGTAACATATTTTCGTAAGAGTCCACACACTCGTATCTCTGTTTATACACTTAGGTTTACAAAATATAAAAGATATATTAACAACAAGTGTACGACAATATCACCGTTGGATTATACCGTTTCCTGTGCTTTTCACTTTTAGTTTATTTGTCCTACAATAAAGTGCAGATACCTGCTCGACAAATAAAGTCACAATAGACAGGTAAGACGGGATTTGACAATTTGTTCAATAGTTTTATACTGAACAGGACCGTTATGATGGCTGGACGTATTGGCGCCTGCCTATAGCTACCTTTTGTATTACATTGTACTCGCAGGATGGTTAGAAAATGCTCTCTTGGTCACTTTGTTAATGACCTATTGAGTCTTCTCTACCACGAAGGTACGGAAGTTTTAGTTACACTGGCGCTATTGAACACTGAATGAAGTACTCGTTCAAATTTTGTCACGCTTATTATGACAATAGATTGTCAAGTGTTTTCCACAAAGAATATTTTTCCACGATCAAATGCATTAAACTTTTTTTTTCTATTAGTTAAAACTTGTGAGATAAATATATTTTTATTGTTTGACAAAATCGGTTAAGTCGGTTCTTTTAAGTTATATTTTTCCTGAATGCAAAATTCTTATGTAGCTTTATTTTATACAAATTTAATTGCCCCGATTTACACATAAAAATTAGCTGAAAAAGAAAAGTAGCCGAGGTATACCGAGAGGAGTGTGCACTGTCAATCTAGATGGTGCGTGCTCGTCTCCTCAAGCCGGCATAGTGGAGGCGACTGCTGCCCGCATAGGTTTCTCTGTAGTAGCAGTTGTTTCCATTCATGGACCGTACTCTAGCTTTACATCAGGCGGAGTGTTATTACATGCCGAGCCACAATAAAAAAAAAATAGAATAATTTGAAATAATTTAGAATAAATTATAAACAAAATTATTATCCAATAAAAAGTAACTTGCTTGACCTGCTCTGCTTGATGTCAGGTTAGTGTGTGGTCCATGAGTGGAAACAACTGTTTTCACAGAGAAATGGCAAATAATCAGGCAACAGCAGCCTCCGCCCTCTTAAATAGACGAATATGTATCATCCATTGACATCCTCTCATTATACTCGGCTACTTCGAATGGCTCCGAAGCGCGACGTTATGGGTGTTACACTTGAAAATGGTGGACTAGTGGCACTCTTATATTAAACTTCCAGCTTAGAAATCAGCTTGATTTTCAGTTCATTATTTGGAACATTATTCTGCAAATTCGGCTCTGATTAGCTACAATAAAATACCCGCATGGGGTCGCATGAGATGACTTAATTAAGATTATAAATAACTCTGAGTAATGATTGGTGATATTTTTATGTCGGTCAAATAGAGGTCACGTGCTGTTTATTTGCAATAACCGCCCTGCAAAAGGGAACAAACTGAACAAAACAAATTGGGGTTTCTAGTTACTGCGTTTGTTACAACTAAACCTGCGGGCGCTGACATTGTACATTAATTAAACATATATTTTATAGCAAATATTAATTATAACATAATATATTATAACAAATTATACGGGCCTACCTGGGTAATCCTCTTTACTCTACCGCTTTATCAGATAAAACAAGTTTAGGAATTTATAGATTACAGAAATAATAAATCGGTTTATAATTTAAAAGAAATATAATTTTAACTAATGCATGGACATATCGAATACCTATCTATGGAAATGTTAACGAAATGTTTCCCTTTATTATATAAAGAAAAACGTGTTACTATTGCTTTTATACATAATAAATAATAACAATAATTGCTTAGGTGTATGATACAATATGATAACAGTACCTAAATACTCATATAGAATTCCCATGGTCATGCTATTTCCCATAGTTATCAACGGTTTTATCTCTTGTCCATCATTCAGGACACCATCGCATAGGTCAATGCGTGTGATAATAACTTTAATATGTAAGTAGGGCAGTGCATGTTATCTGGAAAGTTTCTCTAACATTATTTATAGTTCCTTACAGTTGCTTTTACTCGTGATTCGATGTTAGAGAACAGTGAATCCCTAAAAAATAGACTTACATATGGTTCACATAAAGAGTTACAATAATTTTAATTGAGAGTACCTACACACAATTTAATAAGCATAAATGCATGCATTTGGAACATGTTTTATAATTGATACTGTACCTAGATTCAAGCAATGCGGAGTTTCATTTTTGGTTGGCACCGACTTCAGATATATGCTAAGTAAAAATGTAGACAATTAATTTGTAAATAGATAATAAGCATCTATTCTTGTTTATGCTTATTAAATTGTGTGTAGGTACTTTCAATTAAAAACAAAAAATAATTTATGTTTTAATAGTTTGAACAGTTAAAAATGTATGTGAAAACAATGGATTCTCCTGAATTCACCTTTCCAATGGCCAAGAAAATACTGTCAAACAAGAGAACGAGATGCGAGACAAAGACATATGGTATATATTACCACATACGCATATCAACTTATCAACACACATATAATATACGTATGTATGGAAACACAAACACATACATGTAATAAAATAAAACGTGCAGGACGACATTCCCGGCGCGAGTGCGGCGGAATATAATATTTGTGTTATAAATTTTACGGACTGCGACAAGTGTTTGCGTAGTGAGTTGGAATTTTGTGAAGAAATCACATTCGGAGTAAGAACATTTTCTACGAAATAGAGGAACGTTTTACTAAAGTTCGCTAAAATCAATAATGATTATTAAATACATGAGCATTTGTAAAGGAAAATTATGAATTGGATGGCCGATAAAAGAGACTGCAAAGGAGCGTGAGTGTGGGATAGTCGGCAGCATGCGACGTAGGTGGCTTACCGCTAAATGCACCTTAATCGTCTTGCTATATATTTGTCAATGACCACTTTTTCTATCTCACTTGACAATAATGTTCTACACAATGTCTTTTGCACAATACGAACGGTGGTTATGTCATTTGGATGATTTTTTTCTAAATCTATTTATCTGTTTATATTGTGAGATTTTATAAAGTATCGTATTGCTATTTGCAAATTTTCCCATAGAGCTTATCTCGAGACAAGTGTGTTTATTGATATATGTTGTTGTTTCAGCTATAATTCCGAGAAGGACACCAGTTAATTGTAAGATGAGGCGCCATCGAGCCGCCTTCCAGGGGTGAGGGTGGCTTTAGAGGAGCTTCACCAGGAATGCAGGTTCGCCAACTCTCACACGCCCAGGATGAGTTGGACGTTTTTTTAAGGGCTCGATTCCTGGAAACGGCTGCGCTCCGGAGGCAGGCGCTTGCCCGGCATTGTACCGCGCGGCTAGTTTTGATCTTATTGTTAATGGGACGCCATATTTTTTCATTCGTCTCTGGAAAAAAGGTATCATTGGAGGCCAGCGGAAACGTTACGGACCCTTGTGAAGCAAAATGGATATACGTTCTACGAAGAAGGTGTTATTTTAATCGCAGGTCGGCTTTGTTGTTCAGGAATGTGGATGGCCTGTCATATTTAATGGCAATTTCTCTGTGGCACTTTCTGAAACTGATATACGCGATCTGAATATTCAACGTCCACATCGCCGCCCTTATTATATTTAAATTACGTAATGCCATAAAAGGATGCACCAATTTTTTACACCTTAAAACCTCCTCGCATGATACTTCGTTTTGATTGATGGCTGAAGTGGAACTAACTGGTTGTTTTGGTATGTATTTAGTATTGTTAAAATTACGAGTATAATTATATTAATGGAAAAGTTCTCGTTAATAGACCTTACAATTTCCATTCTCACGCAGAATGAATGTGCGTGCGAGGACGTGTTGCATCACATGGTGTCCATAGGGGAGTATTGAAGGCACCTTTCACGTGCATCTATTATTACGTAAAACAACAAAGTAAATGAACCACACGCAGTGCTGTTCACAATACGAGTACATACAAACCCTTTCTTCATATTTTTTCTGACAAAAGTATTGGTTCAATAATAAAATCTTACGTAACGCATTTTAAAACTTCACACATGCAAATATTATGTTTATGAAAGACAGTTATATTTAAAAAATAATGTATTCATTGCAAACTGATACAAAAAAATTGAAGTTTAGCTATTTTACTTAGTAAGTTAATTTCACTTCTATTTACTACAAATTGCGAGCACCTCCTTGAAAAAAAAGCTGTAAATATATTTAGAAAGTTTATTTTGTTTAAATCATTGTTTATTTTTAAATATCTTTTATTGTAGGCAGTAAACAAACAGCATAAATGTGTTTATAAAGAGAAAAGGGCATAAACAAGTAAACCATGCAAGGCGGCTAAAGCACACAGAATGCGAGGTCGTGTCTTTTTCACAATCCAACCTCCCTAAGGGCATTCTTCGTCCCGCTCTAGCCCGGGCGAGGCGGAGCATAATGAGCGGTTGTTAAAATTATGAATGAAACATCTTCTCAGAGCGTTTCGTGGTGTGCAATGCGTGAAACGTTCACACATGCACACAACGCGTTACGGGGAAACCCACAGCTGATTATCTACGCTAACCGTATGATCGGCTCAATTTTCAACTCTATTGAACGCGTTTTCGATAGTACAGTTTCCTTTTGTATCGAGGTTCTGTATAACCAAAATTGTTGTGTTCATATAGGTTACTTATATGTAGTGGTACCAACAGTATGGGTGTGCGCAGACGCATAGTATTCGTTTATTGTGTTCATGGGTTCTGGAATTTTAAGTTTTTGATCGTTATATTATATAATTTACTGCGGTGTGAATGTGTACAAATTACCAATAATGTAAATAGATATAAGAAAGATAACTTATGTAAACATGCAATAACTGATAATAACAAATTCGTCGGGTTAATACTGTACAGAGAAACGCCTAAAGAGTAAATTTTTTCATAATAGGTACCTACGGCAGAAGACCACACACTATCTGATGTTAATAAGCTGAAGTGCGAACCATGAGCGGGGATATAGTACACATTTCTGCATGCAGCAGTCGCCTACGCTATGCCAACCTGAGGAGAGTAACGTGCACCGTCCAGATTGCCCTCTTATTAATAAGTATTTTATTATTTATATATTTAAGTATTTTATTTACTAGAATATCAACTCGGCCAGATTGGTCAACTGCTCAAAGTAGTAATGGATCTGGTCGAAGCGAAAGTATATGTAAAGAGAGGAATCGCTGGTGCTCCATAATATCTGCCTACCCCAGAAACAGGGCGTGAGTTAAATAGTTGTAGTAGTAGAATATCGACTGCAAATAAAAGTATAGAAAAGTTTTTGTTTTAATGTAAGGTACCTATATCGTAATGATATGCAGCTAATCATGGCCGTAGTCAAGTATCGGAGCCCTCAGTTACATGGTCATTTGCCAAATTCCTCGGGCTATGAATGTTGATTACACCATTCATGGTTTCATTTAGTATCGGATTAATGTCGCATATCTTTCTTCAATTACGTACGTATTTTTAAATTGTCTGTTTCTCCCTGTAATTTCACACACATTCATTGTTTAAAGAATAATGATTATTCTATTTTAAACTGTGACACTTGATGTGGAATTTTAAGGGTCGTTTGCACCAGAAGGCCGGTTAAACTAACTTTTACGTTTACTTTAACCGTTACGTTTACATTATGGTGTATATTTACTCCACACGAATTGCACCATTTTGATATGCCGTTGTTCTACCATTTTCCATAGTGCATCGCGTCGTCGCGCCTGTCATTTTGACGGTTACTTTAACCTTGACCGTAACCAGCGAATCTTGGCTTGGTTAAAGTTAAAGTAATCGTCAAACCAACGTTGCTAACGTCAAATGTATGAAAAGAAGTTTTTCTATTATTTTTCGAGATCAGCCACCCTTTTAACGATAACAATTTGAACATGAATTTACACAATTTTGCAACGCGTGTGGAGTAAATGTAAATGTTTAACGGTCGTCGTCGCCGTAAAAGTAATAGTTAAAGTTACTTTAACCGGCCTTCTGGTGCAAACCACCCTAAGGGTTCGTTTATGTAGAGTCAGAATAATACGTTTCGACTAAAAGCGAAGTAGGTAGCGATTTATTATTTCAACCTATCCCTGTGATATAGAATGGGTAACAATATAGTTCCTAAGACCTGGTACTTATTTTAATTTTTTAATTCTAGCTCAGCATATGACAACACTCCGCTTGATGTAAATCTAGAGTGCGGGCCATGAATGAAAACAACTGCTACTACAGAAACTAGTGCGGGCACTATGCCGGCTTGAGGAGACGAGCATGTACCATCTAGATTGACTGTGCACACTCTTCTCGTTATACCTGGCTACTTTCAAACTATTTCCGAAATGCGACAAGGTGGTTACCCCAGGACGGCAGACTGGGTTAATAAACATCTTCAGTTTACCTACCACTCTTTAATAGTACTATCCGAGTTGAATCAAAAATGACCGACACAGAAGTTGAACTAAGTAGCTAAGTATTAAGAAAAATTGTCAGTTACCGAAATTTTTCACAAAAAAAATATTATAAAATTGATTTACGCCCAATTATTTGATGCTTTTAACATTAAATATAATTTATGGTAGTTTACCTACAGCAACAATTTAAATCAATAATATTACAATCTGCATCCGGTACGAAGGTACAATAATAGTTGCTGGTCATTCCACTAAACAATTATGTAGGACTTTTACAGTTACATATTATATACTTATTTTTATAAAGTTACGAGGAATTATTAAAAAATATTACCTCGGCATAATATTACCACACTTCGCCTGTAGTTAAGCTAGAGTACTGTCGATGAGCGGAAGGAAACAAATGTTACTACAGAGAAATGCCTGTAGCCAGCAGTCGCTTCCGCTTTTCCGGCTCAAAGAAACAAATATGCATCGTCCAGGTTGACAGTGCACACTTCTCTTGTTATTTTAGAAATTAATCAAAATGGATACCTACATGTTGCAGAAGAATTTTGTGTATTTTTTATAAATTAATCTCTACCTACATACATATTTTTATTTAATTTCGTTTATATTAAGCTTTTCTTAAATTTATAAGCGAATATAATTACTTATATCGCTCTAATCTAATGATTACTCTAAAATATTATAATAGGTTGTTACGGTCTTAAGTTACATGTAAACTTGACAAGGGAAATGACAATTGTTCGGTCATTTGTGGTGGCTATCTCGTTACGATGAAGATGAGGCTGCAGTCCGCCCCATTACGCGGTCTCGAGTAGCCAAAGGCAGCCGACCTCTTCTCACACGCATTCGTTCAAAAAACTGTGGAGCCGTAATATAATATTTCCCAAGCAGCCTTTTATTTATTACGCTTCGTTCAGACTGCTAGCTGCGCCGGCGCCGCGACAAGTTTACTTCTCAGAATCGATGCACCGACGTGTCGGCTCAAAGCCGTTACATCGACCAAAAAAACGCTATTTATGTGAACGAAAAAATACAAAATTCCAACCATATTTATCTAAAGATGGTGCTCTACCGGCTTTTTGTTAGACATCGATTTGCAGGAATCCGCAGGTAATGTGAAACGCTTACAAAAATATTAATTTGTTAATTTGACGGTCAGTGGGGTGTGGTTGCGGCCTATTAAGAGGTTTGAAAAGAGAAGTGCCTCTTAGGGCGGATGGAATCTTACAAGCAAACAATGCATGCTAAGATAAACAGATATTATCTATACCTCCCTAATGTTATGTCACTTACATTAGGAGTACATTAGAACTTTTAGATACTCATTTATTGATCGGTAACAATCTACCTGAAATTTATATATGAACTTATTATCTTTCATAATAACAAACCAACGTGAACTGTTATAGCATATTCCAATTAAAAATAATGTATTGAAAATATCACAAAAGTATTATCAGAATGCACTTACGGATTCTTTCCAATCAATTAATTTTAAAAAAGACAGGTTTACGTCGAACAAAGAAGTCACTATAGAGGATGTTATTTTTGTAACAAATAATGTTTATCAAACTAAGTGCCTAACTATTAAACAGTGAATTAAAATATCAGGAAATTTCTGAATCTAAAACTCTGTTATCTGAAGAACGAACAAGATGAAATTAGTTTATTATTTTCATTTAAATATAAAGCATTCTGTATACACGTCAAGGTATAAAAAAATCCAAGAAAGCGCCACGTAAACTTGACTATTGAATGCATTTGACACTATAATAAATGGTACGACAGGTTAACAAAAACAGTTCCACCCACCCCTGGTGTAGTTATGTGATTTCGGGATCCTTTCAAAGCCGTGACTTTAATCGGATAAGTCTATGTTATAATTGAATAGTTCAGTTTGCTATTTAGTGACATGTAATTAATTTTTATAATGCCTTTTGGGATATTCAGCTTTGTAAAGATATTTGGGTAATAATAAGTTAAGTAGCTGCCGTTATTTAAGCTTATAATCAACGCATCTACGGTTTTTCCGAATTGTAGCAAAACTTACTTTGACTAACCTAAAATTTTGTGTAATAGCTCAGTCACGAGATAGTCTACCTCTGTCTAGCACATCTTCAGTTTGATGTCTCTCTTCTGGACACCTGTATAACAGTGAAACAGGTTTCTTCAAGTCCCTAAACTAATTTGTATAAAAACAAGATATTTTAAATATTTTAATGCCTAATATTGGTAATTAATATTTTAACATAAAAGAGAATACGGTAGAAACAAATCATGGGTGGGATCATATACCATATATACCCATGTGAACGAGACATATAGCTGTGCCTTGACCCACATTTGACAATTTCATGAACAAGTACCAATGTGTCTGACGTCAGACTATTTAAAATAACATAGAAAACCGCAAAGTAATGCAAACATTTTCGTACCAACGTGCATCCGTTGTGTAGAGATAATGGAGCAAATATATGAAATACTTGCAATCATTTGAAATAAAAAACAAAAATATAATGTAAAAAAATGCAATTTATTTCAAATCAATTTAATCACTATCACTGCCAGAATAATTAGCTAATAAGGAGAGTCCTGAAGGTTTTTCCACTTCAACACTTTGGGATGCACAAGTTGCCGTAGAAGTAGTATTAGAATTTTCAACTTTATTTGCACTAGCATGTGTGTCAGTTTTCTTTATTGGTTTTTTAACTAAACCGCTTAAAGCTGTACTCTTAGTTAAGACACCTATACTTCTGTTCCATGATTGGTCTTTATTTGTGGTCTTCTGAGCTCTTGTGTCGATTTTAATCAATTTCATAGGTGGTTCATCATCATGCGGTACTTCCTCAATAATTTCTTCTGCAACAATTTTTTGTCCGCTTGTTTTTGGAAATTTCATTGACCTATAACAACAAAATGCTTGTTAAAATAGTAATAACCAAGAGTGACTGTAATCCTCCATGTTCAAATCTCTCAAAAGTCCACTTGGTATCAATGTAACCGTTTTATGTGTACTTTGGTATGTAATGTAATGTACCTTGTAAATGCATTATCAAGCCCAATCTAATATCATTAACTAGTTACTGCCTTCAGCTTTGTATGCATGTATGTAACTAATATTATATGTTTAACATTCCCAGGTATAAAATAGTAGTGCCGCGCAGATCACCTATTTCATTCATCTTAAATTATAATTAAACAAAGGTGTATTCTTATTGATATCACACTATCATAGCAAATACTGAATCCATGCTAATGGAGATTGTACTGTACACTCATATGAGAGTTTGTTCACGCGTCTTACCGCTAGACCACAGCCGCTCAAAATTCACGTCGAGTTCATAAAAATTTAAGTGATCTTTAGTGATGAGGATCGAGGTGACACACAATTAGTAATCACAGTCACTAAATTGTGGAAACAATCCTGCAAAGATAGTGTGAACTATTATGTATTTTTGGTCATAAATGTGGAATGTAATTAATTCCATTCAAAAAATAGTAAAGGAGAATGCCCCTTTTCGGGCCCACTTGATACCTAATAGTTTGGTAACAAAACAATATAACAATTAATTCATTTAAATTACGTCAACACATTATTTACCAATCAATAGACAATGTTTAATTACATAAAAAATATATATCATCAATGATTAAAGCATTTAATTTAATAATAACCCGAAATATTGCATCAGAAAACAGTTAATCACTCAATAACTTTGGTGAAAAAATTAAAATATTGTAAAAATTGGTAAGAAGGAATGTAGATTTATTTTTCTACAAAATTAACTAAAAATTATCGACAAAAATTGTGGGCCTATTTCTCTTCCGTCGGGTATTCTCTTTTGTTAGCAAAAATAATATTTCACTAAATTCTCTAACTGATCAGGCCAGCAACCTACCCCTAAAGTGATAGAGCTACATGTATTATGCAAATTGTACCATAACTGAAAACTAACTTGATAAATTCATCATCTTCCCTTGCTTCTCTAGCAACTCTCTCTTCTGCAGTCTCACCCTGATATTGCTGCAGCATACCCTCATAATCGACACTTTGTTGTCTTCTATTCAACTCTTTTAACTCTTCAAGACTTTCCAAAACCTCAATTTCTTGTTTTGATTGTTCAGTTCTGTATTCTGTAACACATAATTTGAGAATAAGTTCCTTATACACAACAAATGTTACTGTAGAAGTTTAAGTGGTTATAATATTACAGCAAGCTTTTCTTGTAACGGTTGGGACACTCCCAGAAACTGGGAGAGATAGCCCAGCAGCAGTGGCCATGTACAGACCCGCTACACATGAAATGGAACGAAAAACAATTAAGTTACAGAAACAGCAAGTCTATTAATACTACAAGCACCACACACAAGCGACCATAGCTGCTCAAATACAAAAAAAGGAGCCTGCAAGAAACCTAGTACAAGTACAAGACTTCAAAAAGTTATGCCTCCCCTTGAAATCTGTGATAGAGTACAATACCTAATAACTTCATAGGATTATTAGCTTCTTCCTCCTTCTTCTCCTCTTCTTCCCTTTTGGCTTGTTCTTCTACAAGTTTTAAAGCCATGAAGTTTCTTGTCGCACCCGCCTCAATTTCATAATCCGTGTTCTTTGGGTCTGTTTTAAATGATATCTCTTGTAAGCATCTTGTACACTGAAAGATGTAATATAAATAAACGTTTAAAAAATATAAATTTAATTTTAAAAATTACATGATTAAAATATTTTAATTTAGGAAAATTATTTATAACAAATCGGGATTGTAGTGTTCGGAGCAATTGTTGTATCCAATATGAGCTTTCTATGTATTTGAAATAATTAATTTGCAATGAAAGCATAGATTCTCAGTTCTAGAAGATAAAAACAAATACTAAATCCTTACCTTAATATAAAATCTGTATATTCTAATTCCAAGATAATCTTCATTTTCTACATCTTCCTTTCTTGCATTGAATTTTTTTCCTTTATAAATATATTCTCCGCAAGTCACACATCTCATATTGAAAGGAGCCATCAAACGTACTGTATATTGGCGATTTTTTGCCAATTTCATGCGAGGTATTTTAGACGGGTCGAAATCCGGTGGATAGTATTTCTAGAAATAAATTGTACATGTTATTTACAGCAATTATCATAGTTTTGTTTTGTAAACAACAAATACCAATATAATATTATAACAAACTTAATAATCTTAGAATATATTAAATTAGGAATTATATAAAATCTATTGAAAATAACACAAAACAAATTGAAACGATACTTACATTTAAAACTTTTCTTTCAGACATTTTTGGTAGGTTTTATTTAAAAAATAGTCCTATTGTTTTATTTAAATGTATTTTATAAATTGTAATATTACATAATATTAATTAGAAGCAGTTGTTTTAATACGAAATAAAAATAAAAAAAAACATAACCAAACAACTGCAAAACTCAGCCAACAAATAAACGTCAACTGTCAAATTTTTTTTTTGTTTTTTTTTTTTTTTTTGTTAATTCTCCCATTCTGGGAAGGCAAAGGGAACAAAGCCCATACAGCCATGTCTTCAGTAATATAATATATCTTCAGTAATATAATATATATCTCATTTGTAGTAAATTCTTGAAGTTTTTACATCAAATTGCAATGGTGTTTTACAATTTGACGCTTTCTTGGAGTATTTGGCGGCAATTCACCCGGTCACGTCACAATATGAGCGTTTTCACGGCGTGGGATAACCACAAAAAAAAACCGCTTCTGTTGCCTCATATAGAGTGAATTTTAATGTTTCCACAATTACTCACATGCGCAGCATAAAATTACGCAAAATAACACCAATTTTACACAATAATAACCACTAAACTAATTAAGGAAAGGGATAAAAAAACACATCAACCTTCCCGGGCAAAAGCGCGCCAAACACTCTTTTTTTTTGTTAATTCTCCCATTCTGGGAAGGCAAAGGGAACAAAGCCCATACAGCCATGTCTTCAGTAAAATAATATAGTATCTCATTTGTAGTAAATTCTTGAAGTTTTTACATCAAATTGCAATGGTGTTTTACAATTTGACGCTTTCTTGGAGTATTTGGCGGCAATTCACCCGGTCACGTCACAATATGAGCGTTTTCACGGAGTGGGATAACCACAAAAAAAACCGCTTCTGTTGCCTCATATAGAGTGAATTTTAATGTTTCTACAATTACTCACATGCGCAGCATAAAATTACGCAAAATAACACCAATTTTACACCATAATAACCACTAAACTAATTAAGGAAAGGGATAAAAAAAACACCTCAACCTTCCCGGGCAAAAGCGCGCCAAACACTCATTTATTTTTCCTATTTCACAGGCAAAGGATTCAATTTTTCGCAGTGATGAACGTTATTATTTAATCGCATTAGAAAAATATAAATTTCCTGGAACAAACAAATATAACACATTAAAAAAAATTTATATATCCATGTATTTAAAAATCTAAATACCTTTCACGTTTACCAAAGGCCGCAAGTTCGTGTTCCAAGGCCGCAATTTTTTCTTCATTACGGACACGTTGGGCTTGCGCACGTTGCTGTTGGTCTTCCAGAGCCAGAACAATTATTTCCAAGCGGTGAATTTGCTGCTGTTTCGTCTCGAGAGTAGCAAATAACTGTTTTATTTCATCCGCTTTAGCAGCTATTTGCTTATTTACCTTAGAATAAATAAAATAAGCATTACTTATATTTTCCATTATAATAACATTATTATTATTATTATTGCCACATTTAGATTTCCACACTCAAAATTCTTACATCATCCACAATTTTCATTCTATGATCTAGGTCTCGTTGCAACGCTGCAAGTTCTTGAGTTTGTTCCATCTCCTTGTTCTTCAACATGTTAATGAGTTCTTGGCGCATCTGTTACAAACAACAAGAAACAAAAATTCGAGTAAAAAACAAAAACCTACACTTTAAAAAATTAACATAAGCCGGTCATAGCTAACCAACCTTTATAGCACTAGCATGGCTACGCGAAGCTTTCTCTTGATTTTCAATTTGCTGGTCTTTCTGCATCAAAAGACTCTGCAACTCTTCTAATTGATGCGCAGACTCCAGTAAAGCCATTCGCAAATTAATTGTCTATTAATAACACAATATTATTACACAAGATAAATACTTTTACAAGCGTGGACTCACGATCGCGATCAACATCAGGCCCACCGCATGTGACTACCTCTCATGGTGAGCTAGGTACAGTGCCGGATTAAGCTAGCGCGGGGCCTGTAGCAAATTCTGTCAAGGGGCCCTGGGTTTGTTTTAGGTTCTCAAGTTTAGTGTATTAAATAAGTGGAAGTGAAGCATAGCCTAAGGCGCTTCGCGTTTAAGGCATGCAAGATATTTTACGGTCCTATCTAAATGAATATTTTTTTATTACGGTCAGACAGGCGTTGGAGCGCGGGGCCCCCAAATTCGCGGGGCCTGTAGCATTTGCTACTCTTGCTACGTGGCTAATCCGGCACTGGCTAGGTATTGTAAAAACAAAAGATAATATTATATAGGCACCTCTTGTTTTAAATCCTGATACTCAGCGCTGATATGAACTCCATCCACATTATCATCCATGCTTTGTGTCACTGACTGCATGTCTCTCACGTACTGTTCATATTGTTGAAGTTTTTCTTCGCTGTTAACAAAAGTACCGAATTAAATAAGCGTAATCAAAGAAATAATATTTAATATCCCTTTACATTACTTTAGCTTTGAGTTTTTTGACAATTCCCTTATTTGCGATTGCATTTTAGCAATTACTTCTTCTTTTCCTACCAATTCTGCTGCAAGTTTCTGTTGGATATCCATCGAGTCAGATTCCTAAAATATTAGATATTACAATAAGTAAAAGGTGATTGAGTCAAAGTTATTTGGGAAATATCAATATAGGTAGGTATAACTTACAGAAGGCTTTGATAAAGTTTCAAGGAAACGTATTTTTTCCCTCTTACACATGGTCACCTCTTCTTCGGTCATTCGAAGACTTTCCTTAGTTGCTTGAAGTTCAGCCCAAAGATCCATTTCTCTCTCGGTTGGTAATTCTGAATATAAATCATAATTTAAAAAGAAAATATTGACCGGACTCAAAATTCCATAATGAGCCTACCTGGATTAAGCTTCATTTTTTCAAATTCGTTAATTTTATAATTTAACATTTCTATTTCTTTTTGACTTTCCTTTAAAGCCTCTTCAGCATTAACCTTTAACTCCATTGCTTCTTTCATTTTGGATATTTTTTCTTCAGTGGCACTCTGAGCCTCTTTGAGACGTTCGTTTAAATCACGGACAATCTTCTTATTCTGCTCACTCATCGTTGCTATGGTATCTTTTAAATCTTTAATCCTTCAAATATATTTATGTAAGATTTAAGTTCGCTCAACCCAAAAATTATATTACGTGAATAACACTAACTCATTATTCAAAGCATCCCGTTGCTGTCCTAATTGGCTCCTAGCTTCTTCGCCAGTTTTAAGAGATTCCCGCATTTTTCTAGCACGAGCTTCTAATTGTGCTTCACTCTTACGGTTCTAATACAATAGTAGAAAAAAACATAATTAATGAGAACAGCCATGGCCCAGCCGTTGAAAACGTGAATTCACTATCTAAAGACCTGTGTTAAAATCTCGAAAAATCTGGCTAGTACCAATGTAACCGATATAATGGACTGATGATATGATATTAAAAAAATGGAAACTCATATGAGATTTTGGAGTAAAAATACTTTTCTCTCAATACTAACTTGATCTTCTAATGTTTTGACTGTAGACGTTAGACTAGCAATACTAGATTCGGATTCTCGAAGTTGCTTGTCCATTTTAGCTACACGAGCTTTTGTTGATTTTAAAAGAACCTCTGTTTTAGATAGCTTATCCTTAAATGCTTCTTTAGCGGCGCGTTCTTCTTCGAGTTCTGCTCGGACGACCTGTATGAATATTATTTTAAAATGTTTATAAACCTCTTTAGAATCCTTTTGCTTTTTCAATTATACCTGAAGTTGTTGTCCTAAATCGCTACGATTTTCATTTTCAAGACTCTCGAGTATCTTCGATTGATTTTCCATATCCATTTTTAGTTTTGCCATCTCTCTCACTAATGCTTCAGCAGCCGACTGTAAGGCGTTACGATCTTGATACGTGCGCCTAAAAATACTCAATTGTTTATTTGTACTAATCTAACGCCTTATAATATTGGAAACTTTTAAAAATATCAGCGTAACTTAAAAAAATCTCCACCCAAAATCAACTAATTACAAATATGATATAGGCAGTGAATAGTTACTTTAAAAATTGCGTGGCAGACTCTAAAGACGCATGAGCATATATTTTAATTCCATTTAAAGCCTCAAATAACTCTTGCCCCTGATTACTGTAGTGATTAATTTTATCCGTAAACTCTCCTCCTCCAAGTTCCTGTGTATTATAAACGTAATCCAATCAGCTGAAATTTTGCATATGAATAAATCTATGGAGTAAAATAATATTTACATTATGCACGGCATCTTTGGCCCAATCAAGGACCTCTTGTCTCGCATGGAATGCGTGAATACATAAATCCGCAAACTGAGACGGCATATCATTTATTTTTTGCGTTATTTCATTTACCTTTTCATCTGAAATAAAGAATAACATTATTTTATACATTTTTTCAGATATTTGCGAATAATCTGTCGCTTACCTGTAATTTTATTGTTGATTAACGTGTCAATAGTAACATCGCTATGGGATGCTTCGATAGCATCGAGGCACATTTTGGATATTTCCTCAGTAGGCCAGTCGGCTACATTAAACATCAGTAATTCATTATCCTCGTATTCATTAGGAACATTTACGCCTTCTTCTTTTAAAATAGCTTCCACTTTCCGCAGACTTTCAAATACTCCTAATATTTCTTGCTAATGTGAAACGTAAATAAGATATAGTTGAGTTTTACATGATACTTAATTAACCTCGTTAATATTTTACCGACCTGTTTAAGATCAAGTTCCTTCTTCATTTTATGAAATTGTTTCTGGGTTTTCACAAGAGTAACTTTTAAATCTTCGTCGTTCGTCGGTTCAATGGATATATTTGCAATTTGAACGGTAGCGTTAGGCTTTTGTAGCGGCTTTGTTTTTGAAGGTGTACGATTTGATTTGTGAGGAGTATTTGGTCTACTACGTGGAGTCGACGGCCGTGATATTGATTTGATGGTATTCGCGGTTGGAGTAGTAGGGCGGCTGCGATTGGTCGGTGTATTTGGATAACTTTTTACACCTGGAACAAAATTAATTTCTATTATACATATAAAGCAAATTACCATTGACTCACTGACACATTCTCGGCAAAGACTTTGACCGGAAGTTCACTCTGAGTCGGAAGTAACCAAACAAGTTAGATGTGCGGTGCCAAATGAAAAGTCCCACAAAAACACTAGTTTATAGTCTATCTATTATATCTCAATTGCGTCAACTATCTTCATACATACCACTTTCCTCGGTTTTATCACCATTTTCAAGAATGCTTTCATCATTGTGTTCTTGATTTTGTACAAAATCTTCTATTATATTAATTTTCGAATCACTACGTTCTAAAGAGTTAATTGCTTCGGAATTATGGGTTTTCGTTTCAGTATTTAAATTATTATTAACCTTTATAATGAAAAATATTAGGAATTAGATACCTATTTATGAATTTCAACATATTACACCAATATAATTTAATTGTAATAAACTTACTTTAGGTGATTTTAAGTTCGATATATCATTTTGAGATCCGTTAATATTTTTAGACTGAAATATAAATTAAATTATTTAAGAGTAGCCGTGGACTAGCGGTAGGGCACGTAAAGTTACCATCGATGAGATCAGCGTTCTAACCTATATCAGTACCACCATTATCAAGTCCACACACCCATAAGTGACCTGTCGCGTTTCGGGATCAGTGCGGAAGCAACAAGGTATAACACGATACATTATTTTATAGTGTATACCCCACACTGTTAACCTAATGGTGCACATTCGTCTCCTTAAGCCGGCATGGCGTTTACTGTCTGCTGAAATTTCTCTACGGTAGTAGTTGTTTCAGTTCATGGACCGCTCTCTAGCTTAAATCTAGCTCTAGCTTCAGGCGGAGTGTGGTCATATATCGAGCTACAAAAAAAAGTTTAAAAGTAACGTAATAAAATATGCATATTACAATACCTTGTTTAAATCCGGTGATAAAGGACGAAAAGATGAAGGTTGTCTATTAAGTTGCGTAACATTTCTATTTATGGCATTCCGAGCAGCACGAGCCTGTGATGCTGCTGTGGGACGTGGTACCAGTTTCGGTGAGCCAAGACCTATTTTCAACATTAAAAATTAAAAATCAGGTCAGCATTAGTAAAGACAGTCTTTCAGAACGATGAACATCTTTTCTGTTCCTATTGATTAAATTTATGTAAGTTTGCAGCACACGTTTTTTTTGTAAAATAAACCTTTACATAATAAATTAACATTAATAAAATAAATAAAAAATTTGGCGGCTTTATCTAGATGCGTACGCTTGATAAAAATTATAAACAACTTTTGCATTATGTATCTAATAGGTATATCAGTCGTACGCGTCCATGACGAGACGCTTCAGTAGATAGTAGCTTTTAATCTTTCTTACTTGTTTTTTTAATTGTAGACGCCATATATTGGAAATTTAGATTATTCAGTTAACTATTATTAAATTAATAAAAACACCTAAAATAATAAAACCATCTAAAATTTTGACTTTTAAATTAAAAACGTCAATAGTTTTCTCTAATTTAAAAAAGTAGTTTTTGTATTTCATTGGCGATTTCTAAGAAATTCATATTTGTACTTGACTTGACTTGGTGAAAATAATTAATAAATTATTTTATTACCGCTCATTATTAGAATTTTAGAATAATCCAAATCTAAATCATAGACCTATTCTTCTTTTCAATGCTTTAATTCATCTGTCAAAATTCTTTATATTTCTAATATATCTATCAAAATATTTTACTAAATTTTCGTGTATTCTTTCTTTTGGATTGAAACAGTGCTTTTTGTCTACTTAGATTTTAACAAATCCTATGATATGTCGGAATTAGTATCGAGTGAAAGAAAAAAACAAGGTACATGAGTCAGACGTGGGCAGACTGATGAGGGTTATTAGCGACCACTTTTAAATGTAACACACGTGAAGTGACCTAGTCGCGTTTCTGGAGTTTGGAAGTAGCTAGGTATAATGAGAGGAGTGTACACTGTCAGCCTGGATGGTGTATATTCGTCTTCTGAAGCCAAGCAGATGGGACTGCTGCCTTCAATGTTTATGGTAGTAGTTGTCCCCGTTCATGGACCACCCTCTAACTTAACATCATAATGTTTCAGATGAAAATCCATCAGCAAGAAGCAGAATACCGCAGAGAGCACCTCAAATTCGCAATAAGTTCTACAATAAACCTAAACCTTTGGTAATTCATTTCATTATTTATTATCTTACTAATCTTTCAAAGGTTAGTATATTGGTATATTGGTCTCCCCAAGCCGGCATAGCGGAGGCGGCTGTTGCATGCATATACTTCTCTGTGGTAGCAGTTGTTTCGTTCACATATCGCACTCTAACATCAAAGAAGTTTCGTAGCAAAACGGTACTAAATAGGAAACCGCGGGACGCAAAAGAACTCGAATATCAGCGAGGTTCACGGATGTTTGTAACGGTTTATACGAATGTACTCATATCAATGAAGGTAAGAAAATTAATTCATAATTAATTTTTATTACAGAGTGCACCAATCAGGGATGGCAGACCTCCACAACCTTGGGATCAGTCAACACGACTGCCACGTGCTACAAATACTTCACGACCAAGTAGTGGCCCAAATAGCGAGGTAAATAAATCTGCCATCGGAGATACAGTCCCCAGACTAGTTCCGATGGCAGAGCACTATTGTACATAGGTAATTTTTACATCAATGAAGTTATTATTATTATTAATATGATTATTTTCAAGACTTGAAAAAAATTTTTATATCTCATACAGAAATGAAAATCTATTTTACAGAGGCAAATAATATCTCCGAGGAAGATGTCAAATGTTAATAGAAATAAAGGAAAACCAATCGTTGTACCAATTATAAAACAAGATGAAGTTTTGCAATGTGCACCACAGACCAATCATACAACTAACGAAGGAAATGAAGGTAGAACTTTTTTCTGTACAGTCTGCGCTTCTCCAAAATCTTGAGCAGATATGTTAAAAATGGCTCTCCGACCAGTCTCTTCGGTATCCTGAACTACATGAACTACTACTTGTTTCGTAACGTCTCCTTTGAGTACTTTTCCTTTAGTTTCTAGATTAGAGTAGGGTAGTTGTCTAAATACAAGTTGTATCGATTTTTATTTTGTTTTTTTTAAATTGTAGCTCGGCATGTAATATTCCATGAATCGAAACAACTGATACTACAGAGAAACCTGTGCGGGCAGTAGTCGCCTCCACTATGCTGGCTTGAGTAGACGAGCATCTACCATCTAGATTGACAGTGCACACTCCTCTCGTTATACCTGGCTACTTTCAAACTATTCCCGAAACGCTATTTTATTATTGCCGACAAATAACAAAATCACAAATCGGCAAGATTGTGCATAGACAATTATTTGAATATTGAATGTTATATTTACAGAAATAAAGACAGGTGAAATAGATTTAACAATATCCAGCTGCGAGGAAAAGTTGAAAGCATTTGAAGAAATGAAAATAGAGTTATTCAAACGAAAAGTGAGATTAAGTTTTATTGTTTTTAAAGGTACCTTGTGGATTATAGTTTTGATTAATGTTGCATATTTCAGAAAAGTATTATGAAACTGTACGAAATTGTTAATGATAAATATGAAAATCAAGATCTAGAGAATATTTTGTCAGACGATTTACAAGAACAAACAAAATTCAACGGTAACATTAACTATTTGTAAAAACATACCTACTACATCCATACTAATAATATACATGTGAAATCTGTCTGTCTGTCGCCTCTTTATGCCTAAATCGCTGAGCAGATTTCGATAAAATTTGATAGAAAGCATGGTTGTACGGATTAGCTTAGATTGCATTCTGAGGAAGAATGCAGGCTATTTTCTGTCTCAAAAAAAAACTGGTGGGTGATAAGGGATGAAGGTTTGTATGTGGAACCAATCATTTCTCAATGATAATATGGAACTGTTTGAGGAATGCTCAGTATCTCTATAAAAGGTTCCTTAAGGATGGAACGGAAACATATTATTAAATGCAATACTAACGAGCAACATATAAAAAAAACCAATAAACTGTTACTTATTCGAAGAATGCTTGAAGTATAACTTATTCGATTAAATACCGCAGCTAATTATTATTTTCAGATAACATATGCATAAAAGGTCAATTTTCCATCGGTTTAAAGAGACTTTACAGCATTCCTACTAATCTAGTAAATACATGCGAGAAGATTTTATTGAAACATAAAACTATAACTGATTGGTTAGAGAGTCTTGCGCATACAAAGGTATGTTTTTGTGTGCGGTCCACGAGCATATATAGATGTCTAAAGGCAGTTGTCGCCTCCGCTATGCCAACTTCATTGACAGATTCCTCTCACTACTTCCAAACTAAACCCGAAATGCGATTAGCTTCACAGCAGCAATGGTGAATCCAAGGACGGCAGACTGGGCTAATAATCAGTCTGCCTGCCACTCTTTTATAATACATTCATAGTTCTTTTTTTATTAAAATAAATAATAATAATTGACAAGAACGAACATTTTATAGGAGTTGACAAAATCCAATTTAATAAAGAAAATTAACGAATTTAATTCTGAAAACGAAAACCTAACGAAATTATTAATAGATGTAAAATCGGAATATCTTAGTGAAATAACACATTTATTAAGGTATACAAAGTTATTATATAATCAAACCAAAAAAAAGTCGTAAATATAAATCCGAGTATGTATATATAATATAAGTACATATTTTGCAGGAAGGGCGATGATAGCTCAGCAAGAAAAGTTCGAAATAAGCTAAATATTTCTGAATTAAAATGTCAATATGCAGATCCTACACAAACTAATAAAGCTGATGGATGTCTTACTTTTTATAGTAAATCCAGAGTCGAGGTAAAATATATGTTTAAAGTTTAAATTAAAACGTCTGTGACGCAGTGGTTAGCATACCCGGTCTTTTATACGGAAGTCGACACCAATATAAATATTTATTCATGATAATATATTACAAATATAATATTCAAAATTGAGTTTTTGATTCGCGTCTCGGTGTTATGTATGTGTTGTCCTCGTTCTGATACCCATCAGGTTTGAGGACTGGTAATTCTATAGTTGTTATTATCTAGCTGATAAGCGGAGCTGTTAACTCCAGTAAAGAGGAAGGTCTAAGCAATATTAATAACTTTGTGTAACAGGAATTAGAAAAGGAATTAGAAGAACAAAAATCAGCTAATGAATCTCTACAAAATAAATACCAAAAAAACATGAATGCCATGAAAGAACTTGAAGATTCGTTGATAAATAGTCGCGACCATTCAGAGAGTCTAATGCTATCTCTTCAAAAGCTACAGGATGAGGTATGTTTATTATTAAAATTGCCGATCGTTTCCCCATCCACCGTCCACCCATAATAAGAATTAAGTATTACACAGTGTATCCTACCTTAGGTCATCCTAGGTCAGTAATGGTCAGGACATTGTATGTATGTATAATTAATATTAATCATTTATAATTCATTTTATAAATATTGATAACATTTTCAGAATAAAATATTGCAGTTTGAATATGACGAAAAAATCAACAAATTAAATGAAACAATAGTAAAAAATGCTCAAGAATTAAGTGAGGTCGTTGAAACTCGAGACAAATACCAGACAGAGTAACACCACTTTTTTACTTTTATTTCAAAAATAATAATGTGTTTTCAGTCAATTTATACGCAACAAAGTTAATTGACAAAATATATTTCAGGAATCGTAATTTAATAAAACAAATGGAAGAGCTTCTATCGTCATTACAAAACATGAAATTGCAAATTGAAGGTAATGTGGGGAAGATAATTGAATTACAAAGTCAATACGATAGCGTACACAGAGAAAAGGATGAATTAGAAAAGCAAGTAGAGACACTTTCTGTGAAGTTACTAGAAACAGAGCTGCGTTATAAAGATTTGATTAGAGATGTCAAGGAAAGAGAAAAAATATTAGGTATTATTATTACAAGTAGGAATGAAATATAGAAAGCTTTAATAGTAAAAAGGTATGGTTTCAGACGAGAACTGTGAAAAACTCATGGAGTATGAAAATACAAAAATAAATCTACGAAGAGCGCAAATTGAAATTGAAGACTACGCAATGAAATTTCAAGACAAAACTGAAGCTTTTGATAAAAATGAGGTATTAATTTTTATATTATATTAATTTTCTTTAATGTCCTACCAAGCTATATTATATACCTAATATAACAAAATTACATTGGTACTGGCCAAGATCTTTATTTAGCGAGCTAACCTCTACACAACTGTACCACAGTCAAATCAGTAATTAAAGATTGATAGATTAACTCTCTATTGATTTGTTCATATAAATTTTCAGAAAAAGTTAACTGAGATGTTGGAAGTTTGCAAGAATTTAAGTGACGATTTAAATAAGAAAGAAGAATATATAGGCGAACTAGAAAACAAACAAAAGAATTTAGAACGGCAAATAACTATCAAAAGGTTTTAAGCTTTTACACAAATTTTAAAAATATTTTTATTCAGAATTTTTGAAGCAAAACATTATTTCGTTTGCATTATGAGTTAATATCAAAAAACTCGTACAGATTACAAATAAGAAAATGTTACAGCGAGGAACAAATGGAATGTTATGAAAACCAAATGAAAATCTTGAAGGATCAACTAATAGAACTGCAAGACGAATTTGAAAAGATTAGAAATTACAGCGAAGTACAGGTTAATATTAGCATATTTTTTTAGAACGATAACGCTCTTCAAATAACAAATTATTTATTTATAGCTTGAAGAAAGAGAAGCCAAGTTGTTAGACATCACAAAGCAAAACATGGAATTAACTGATACACTGAAACGACAGATAGAGCAAAAAGATGTAATAATAAAAGAATTGTCCAAGAAGGAGCGCGATCAGACAGGTGTAATTTGCCATTTGCAACATACTTTAGAAAAGAAAGCTCAGCTCAATAACAATGTGAGTTGTATTTAAAACAGATTAACATAACTTTTGTAAATGTTATTGATTGATAATTTCTTACAGTTGAAGAATGAATTAAATGACAGGGAAGACGAAATAAAACGATTGGCCGAGAACTTGGAAGTAAGAAAAAAACAAGTAAGCCAACTTAAGAAAATATTTGTGACTCTCGATGAACCGAATCGAAAATTAAATGTGCAAAGGAAAATGGATCAGCGTAAAATAAATATATTGCAAAAGAAACTTGCTGAAGGTCAATATGATTGTTCACCCAAGGAATCAAAACGCTGCAGTGAAGATATAGAAAGCATATTTAATGTTATTGAAAGTGAATTGCACTTTAGCCCTGAGAGAAGCGATAAAAATAAGAGACATAAAGATGAAAGTATCAAGTTAGATAAAATAGAAAAAGTTGCGTACGACATTGGACCATCCTTCTGTCGAAGAGATGTCGAGGTGCCTAAAAATGTCGTTGGTAGTTATATTAAAAGAGTTTACTTGCCTAACAAAGGCGAGGCATATGTTGAAAAAGTCTGTGACCAAACAGATTCTGCAGAAATGAATCAATGTTTGTTTAAAAAAACGAAAAGCGATTTTAATACAGATCGCTCACATAGATCTTTGCAAGACAGTGTGTACAGTAATCCAGATAACTTTCATATTCGTAATGAAAAGAAACATAAAATGTTCAAATTTGCCGGACACCCGATGTGACCGAATGTCTTCTAGTTATTGTTGGTGTAATAAAAAACGTTGTTTTTATTTAATTTGGTTTAATAAAATTTGTTGAAAATTTATTTTTACGTTGAATAATTTATTCCCAATAGGTGTCCAGAATCGGCATCTGTTAAATAATACAATGGATATAGTATAAATTTAATTAAAAATTATAAACAAATTTCATACAAGTACTGACGCACATACAAATACTAACAATTTGAATTACTGTTTAACAAGGCATTATCAGAAGCGGATGTATGCAAAGACAAGACTTGACGTTCCAGATTTGCTCTACGTTTTTCTAACTCGGTACGAATACGACCTTCGCGCTCGAGGTGGTGACTTTGTACTAGGATTGCACGCTCCAATCTCAGAACCCGTGCTCGTTCTACTCTTAAAGCGGTCCATGTGTCTGCTGCTGATGCACACATTGTTGACAGCGAACAAGTAACCTGAAACATTTGAAAAAGTCTCGAATTTTTTGGCAGCTGCGGCGATGGTATAGTACATACTTCTTTGAATTTTTTCTTACTTCTGATAAAGAATATTCTGTAGTCCTCGGTGCTGACTCAATCATAGACCGTAAATCGCGACGCAGACGAGTAATTCGTGCAAATAGGTCAGCTGCACGTTCATGTCGTTCCAACATTAGAGCTCGTGTAGCAACGGCGGTCATGAGAGCAGAACGTTCTCGAGTGAGTTGGGATACCTTCATTTGAAGGTCTAATAGCTGCGATATATTAAGTATTTATTATGGATGCCTTCTGCACTTGATATAAAAAAGCATTAAATAAAGATTAAAGTTATACCCACCTCAGTTTGCAAGTCGTGGTATGGAATATCTCTATTGAAGATATCATAATTTCGCAATGTTTTCACTTCCAACTTAAAATCCGTAATTTGATTTTCACAAGTTATTATGTTCTTTTTCCTGAAAACATGATGAAGCATGTAAAAAAACAAATTTATATTAGCATAATAAAAAACGAATAATGCTAACAAAAGTTCTTCAGTCTTTTTCTGTTCTTGAATAATATTTTCTAAATTATAAATTTTCTTTTCTCTTTGAAGCAATTCCGATGCCATTCTGTCCTCTATTCCGTCTGCACCTTCCTGCTTTATTAAGGTAAAATAAATAATCATCTCCCTCCTAATATCTTTGCGCTTCTTAATTAAAAGATATTTACCGCTATTTTTGCTAGAGAATTTAAGAAACGATCTTTATCTAAACGGGTACGCATTTGTTCTTCTTTCGCATGTGCCAAAGCGGTACGAGCCGCTTGTAACTCATTCCACAGTTCTGTTTCTCGAATAGAAGGATCATTCTCTAAAAATAATAGTTATTCTTTTTTTGGGTATACTATTCAATTAAAATTCAAGACAATAAATCAATAGTAACTACCTTTAGTAGGTAGATAATCCAAACAAGAACGTTGTTGCATTTCAACCAAACGCATAGATTTTTCGTGACTAATGCTTAAAATTGCTTTTAATTCTTGTACTTGAGCCTCTAAAGATCTACATCTCTCTTCAGTAGATTCTTGATATTTCAACTAAAAGATATTAAAAATATAGAAAAATGATCATACAAACAGTTTTTTTTTTTTATTATTATTGCAATTTTTAGCATATTTAGATGTTGAGTTTTTTCTATTCAATTTTCATCATAATTTAATAGTATTAATTTATTATCAGTTATATAGGAGGTTTTAATTTAATTTTCATCTTATTAATTTATTTTCATATTTGCGTAATTAAAATTATATAACCTGTCCTTCTATTTCCGCTTTTAAAGATTCGATCTGGTCTTTCATTTCGTGCTCTTTCGCAGTCTTATTATCTTCTTCCAAATCTAGTAACCCTCGCAATTCTCTTACTCTATAATTTTTAATTATTTTCATATTAGCGAAATTAACTATAGCTATATTTTTTTTTTAATTACTGACCTGTTTTCCAGAGCATCACGCTGTTTCGTTAACGTTTCTATTGTCACTTCCCCATTCTTTGAAAGTTCTAATAATTTTTTGGACCTAGTGTCGTAACTGGTTTCACGATTTCGATACTAAATCAAGAAAAAAATATAAAACTACGGTTTTTTTACTGAAGTTTAAATTGTTTTTAAAATGCATATTTACTAATTGCTCGAGACCACGTAGTTTTTGACGTGAAACATCTAGTTCAGCGCGTGCTTCTTTTAAAGTCTTCTCCAAATTAGTGATACGATACCGAGCTACTCTTAACGCATTTTCAGTTCCAATTAGAGTTTCTTTCATGGCATCTCTTGCTGCGCGTTCTTTCTTTAATTCTTCTAATACCTGGTAAAACATTTGTCGCGTTGACTTTATTTAAAATAATTAGGTGCATATGTAGCTGTTTTTTTTATAATAGCTCGACATGTGACCAGACTGCCTGTGTCTAATGTCATCAGTCTGTCTGGTTTACCTCTGTGTTTTGAACGCCCGCGCCGTCTCCAGGAGGTGCGTCACATTTGACTGGTTTATTTTCTTGTAACTTTTTCTTATGCGTGATAAGCTTTTTCTCTAAACGTTCTATTTTGTTAAACAATTTATCTCGATCCAACCATGACATCCTATTTGTTATTTATAATTATATTATTGTTGTAAAAAAAATTCAAATATTTAAAAATTAATTCCACGTCTATAAAGCTTTGCAGCTATCTTAGAAACATCATATCAAAATAAACATGATAGTAATTAATGAATTTATCGTGCAATTGTCAAGTCAGACTATAAGTTTTACATTATTTAACGATTATTGATATTATTTACATACTTGGATAGATATATGACTGTATTCATTTTACTTTTGATTTTTTTGACTGTACAAGAAATTAGTGCATTTAATATTTCAGTTTCATCGGGCTCTTTTGCTTTAGCTTTTGAAGATTTTAAATTCTGCAAAAAAAAAACTGTAGTTTTATTCTAGAAAGAAAGGAAACTCTAAATACAATTTTTATAAATGTAGGTAGGTACTGTTTTACTAATTTTTTCAGATCCATTTTTACTAGTAATTGATGTAACAGAGATTTGTCTTCGTGAAATAATTTCAGCTCCCAAAGCCGTAACTTCATCTGGTATCAAGTTTAAATTGTCAATTATTTGTTGCATTGATTGTGGACCTAAAATTTACATTTTAATTAAATTAGAATTATTTATTAATCAATAATCAGTAAATCAAGTAAATAGCTTAACTAATTGCAAATATTAATTTAAAAATTGATAAAGCTTTGTTTAAATTATATTTTACTAAATTTGTCAAAAATGTTGTGTGTTGAAATTACGATACACAATATTGATTTGAAGAAGAAGAAATAAAGAAAGAAAATAAACATTCAACCAACCAACTACGCCCCTTATTTCTGATGGTACAGTCGGTTCAGGTATGTCATCTCCTAAGAGCATCAGCAGATCATGTACCGGCCATTTGCTCAATGTAACTAGACGAATATTATCCGTCAAATCATCACCAGTCACTCCGATACGATTCTCCAAGTTTTTTATTGCAACAAAGTTTTCTATTAAACTGTTCTGTAAAGTTATATTTATTTTGACAATTTACATGTATATTTTTGCATATACATTTTTACACATTTTGCATATATATACAATTTACATATATTATCAGCATGGCTTAAAATAATCGTCTGAGCTTACAGGAGCATGAAAAAAGGCGATATATTTATTACTTAATGGCTATACTAAGCTATGCTTGTATCATGGGCACTGAGAGATCAAAGTACCAATGTAACAGTTACATTGGTACCGGTCGAGATGCTCAAATCTTAATTAACTCGGTCACACAAAGGCTTGAAAATTTTCACAAACTTTTGTCCAAAAGACATTCCTACTAATTTTATATTTGCAAAATGACTTTCAACTGGTGAAAATAAGATAGAGACCTGTTTCGCTATAAATTCTTTTCTCATTTTCAAGAATTCTCTCTTCTTAGTTGCTAATGTTTTGGTCAAAGTTGCTAATGTTCTCGGATGAATCGGTGTATCGGCTTTTTCCTTTTCTTTTTCTGTAAAAAAAAGTTTACTTTTATTTTATTTCAACCCAACCTAATAACATAATAAAATCGGCATAAAACAAATATTTAAAACAGGAAGATATGCCAAACTGTTACTAAGACATTTAATTTAGTAAAAGAATTTTATTTTTAAAAACCCTGACCTACTAAAGAATACATAGATAGATTTAATTATCTCTATCGTCTGGTTTTAATAGACCTTGAACCATTTTTGTATCCGAGATGATTCGTTTATACTTCTCTATTATATCACATTCTTCGAAATATGTATGTCGATTTTTGTACAATATAGTTTTAGTATAGTTTACCTGGTGCAATCTCGGTTTTATTAACAGATTCCGCAGCTTCTGATTCTGCATATTTAGAGACTTTCAAACGTTCCTATTAAAAAACAGTCTATTTTTATTCTTATTACAAATATAGCTTTAAAATTATAAAGGTAAGATATAAAGAATTCCAATAGCATATAATTTTTCAATGTAATCTTATCTACGCAAACAAAAATTAACCTTATTGATTAGAAATCTCTATAGAATAAAGTGAAAGTATCGAATATCGACTTACACTTGAACAAGTTGAACTTTGGCTCCGTCTTTCACTGATAGAAGGTGGCGATGTGTGCAGTGCCTGCTATAAAAGATAATAATTATAATTTTTTTATTTTATTTATAACAGTTATTTTTTATTCATCTTTGGCATATTAAAATGCTAGATTTACTTATTATTAAATTATGAATAATTTTTATATTATAAAAATATTTTTAATTTGAATAATGCAAAGCTAGGCTATTATCACTTATTATTTACTTCACAACTACGCAAATAGATAGTTAAACCCGCTGCCCACCACGAGATTTAGATAGATAGAACCTCCTATGTATATTTCTATTAACCAAGTGCTTCCTGTCCACTCGTACTCATCTACACATTAAAGGTAATTTCTATACAGACGTACGAAATAAATTACGACGAAACGCTCTATGTAAAACTCTTTTTTTAACATCACTCACTAACTCTTTGAAAGGGTAGAACATTCCTATTTGGGGGCAAAGAAAAGTGCTACTTTGAAATAATAATTATCGCTTTTATTTTAATTCGTAGCGAACGATTTCAAAAGCTTTAGGTACAACTATCGTGACCGCAGTAAGTTGGTAAGCCGCATAAATCTTTTAATACATAGTTTTAATTTATTTAAAACATTTCCGCAAATAATCTCAGAAAATATTTATTAATATTTTTACTCACTTTTAATCTTTTTACAGGACTTAGCGACGAGTGTCTTTTGGCTATTATTGCTGGCAATTTGTTGCATATCTCTTTAACCGATTCGGTATCTAAATGTAAAGCTATTATTATTTATAGTGTCACTAAGTACACAGTGATGATACTACCCCAGGACAGAAGACTCCCTACCAGGTCGTAACTCACAACTAATTTAAATACAAATAAAGTATAAACTGGAGACACAATTATCTCATACTTGTGTGAGTAAAGACTACTTAAATAATAAAATGTATTCCGTCATTTTGTATGAATTTTACTTGACGAAATTACAGGAAGACTTACCCATATTTTTATTGTATTAAATTAAAGTATTAATAATTTTTATATAGACTTATTTATTACGCCATAATTTGACAATAATACCTACCTATTGTCATAAGTTGACAACATCATCTTTTCTTCTGCTTTATTTTTATGTCATTTGCAGAAGAATAATAATTTGTGCAATATTTGACGAGTACTACTAAGGTAGGTAGGAGGGTATGATACCTATACTAGTCACGAGTGGGTCTTGCGAACTTTAATTTATAAGATGAGTTTTAATATATATGTTAGAAATACCACTTATAAATATAGAGTATATCAATGCTTATAAACATGAAATAAAATCTACATATCAAAATATTTACAAAATAAAACATAATATAGGTACATTTACAATGCAAAACATGCAAAACAAGTTTTACTTAGAGGTACGTTTGGGACGTAATTGTTTGATTAATTTAAAAAATCTGTCTTTATAAGTTTTTTAAAAGAACTTTTTTAAGAACTTATTTTTAAATTTTAAAATTTCGTCTGTATAAATAGATTTGATATAATTATTAAATTATGATGAAAATTAAACAGGCTTATGCCGAAAATTAATTTTAAAAAAAAACGGATACATATTTATATATTTTTTATTACATTGATTGATTAGGAAACCGCGGTTAGGCAAAAATTCGGCTTATAATAAATAATTACTATCATGCGACTATATTGTACATAATACGAGTATATGCCCACTTTAGTCTATAGATACCGTATCCACATTATTTTCGAAATCCACCTTATAAATTAGGTAGGTAATAAATAAATAGAGACAATTCGTGTAGTACAACCCAAAAGCTAATATTTATTTAATTATTATTCTTAAGGAAATAATCCTGTTTACAAATAGTTATGCTAATTATAACTAATTATATTATTTGAGAAAAAATAAAAAATATGTGTTACGAATTAGACAAAAAACACCAAACTCGGCATATAAATAATTACTATGATGTCCTTCATAGTCGGATTTTTATTTTTATAATAATATATGTATATTACGTCGTTGTTTTTATTCTAATAATAAAATGTTATTTATAAAATTATGTTTATTAAAAAAAAGAAAACGGGCTAAACATTTTAAGTAGAATATTTAATTATTTACACGATTTCTTTTGTCTAAATGGTTTACCTAAATTCAATAATTGGTTTTTTTACAAAAACTCACTTCTCATGACGGACTCAAGTGTTAGCCTCTTGATTAGTGTGTTGAACTATAGCATCGTAGCCCAATGACATTTCTTTGCAGCTACTAAGTAATGCGTATAAATTTAGTAAATAATGAATTTCCCACTTTTTCCCAATTTTCTCTATTCATAAGGATAGGTCTCATCACTGAATGCGGCAAAATAAAAATATAATAAAATGTCAAGAGATTTGCTATAAAGATAATAAAAAACAATAAAAGGATAAACTAAACAGAAATATTATAAACAAATGAGTTTGCCATTATATTTTCGAATAATTAAATATTACATGTAAATATAATACTTTAATAGAAATAACTTTAGTGTAAAATCATGAAGTTTTCAAAGTACCACTTAAAGGTTATCATTTTATTAGAATTTATTTTACCTATATCTAGATAAGCAATGTTTATCAACTCCATCCAATAACGAACAAAGAAATTAATACTAGATATAATATCAAAGATTTTGTTGTCCGTTGTCACCAAGTGTAGGTGGCAAAAATTACAGAAAATACTCAGCAGCGCGTTCACCTTTCCAGAAAAACAATTGTAAATAAAATACAACGTGTAACCTATTTTAATATTATGCTTTCACAAAAATAGATTCGACCGCCCATGACCTCAACATTCAACCGTAATAATGCATAATCTATATCAATTTTATCATAGTAACTAATAAAGAAATACATTTTCCAATTAAATAATGGATTGCGGCACACCTATTGTATCTCGCACACATACCTATCTTCACAAGCCTGTATGGACAGCAAAAATGTTTAATACATATTTATATTCTTTATGACTTTCTGTAATTTGGAGGCAAATGATCCAAGAAAATGCAGACGGATAAAATTATTAAAATAAAAACTAACACACAGGCGCCATGCTAGCACTTATAAGCCATGTTAGTAATCTCAATTCCATGATTATAATGTTAATTAATAAACGTTTGTTTCCGTCATGAATCCAACTAGAACCTCCGTGTAAATCAACATGGACCACTGTGCAACATAAGTCTACAATATTGTATGGTCTAGACTTTATTATCGACTACCTATATGAAATATTAATCGTTACAAGCAGCCGGCTTTTCGCTTATCGGATGTGTACTTGGTGAGAGCCTAGAGATAAAGGCAGCGCTCGCGCAAGTCGGCCGCAATCGCAGTAGCATGACCGACGTCAATATTGTAGTTCATCCGCGCGAAAAATCAAATAAAAAATCAAATAGAAATTGTTATGAAAGTGCTAAATACAGTTCTCGTGTTTGTTGTTTAAATTTTTGTTAAAAAACTGGAGCGTTGTTTTATAATTATTTTGTAAGTGGCCAATTTTATTATTTAATCTAAAATATATACTTTAAGTATACTGTTTTCTGTTTATATACGTAATAATTATTATTTCAAATCAAGTGAAGAACGTTGAGCTTACACATGTATTTGTATTTTTTAATATTTTTGTCAAAATATCGTGAAATAAATATTTCGCTACTACCCATACATAACATTAGTATTCAATGTTAGAACTTTTTACTTATTGTATTATTATAATTCACTGTCTTTTTTAATTTAAATGAAATAAATTAAGAGCATATATATATATATATATATATATATATATATATATATGTTGTATGTCTTATAATATACTAGATATCGTTTATATTATATATGCATTGTATTGGTATATAGCCGCTATGGGCAACCTTTGACATGTTGAGGGCCAAACTTTAGCGTGCAAATACGTTCGCGAGCCGCGTTTAAAAGTACTTAGTGCATTTTAAAGTAGTGATAATATTTTTTTTGCCCCCTCACTGTCACTCCCGTGAGTATAAGTACCTAATGTAATATTTTTTTAATTGGGTTTTACAAAATGTCTCGCGGGCCGGATCATATCTTACAGCGGGCCGGATCCGGCCCGCGGGCCGGTTGTTGCCCATATGTGGTATATAGGTTTGGAACATTTTCACTGTTGAGATATTGACTCAAAATGATTAATAGTGTAGTTTATCGCGAACGTACTTCATCGTTTGTTTTAATTAATTTTACTTGAAATAAAATAAAAATCAACGACAACTCAAGAACGAATATACCGTAACGACACAAAAATGCCAATTGGTTTTTTACAAACTATTGCTTGTACTGTAGATGCGGCATCATTTTCGTTTAAAAATAAAAATAGTCAACCAGTACCCGACCGAGCAACTCGATTGGTGCTGTCATTATTACAAGAGAAAATCATCTCATGTATTTTTATTATAATCAAAGCATTTATTTTCTGCAGAGATAAATATAGATCAGCTATACCTTACCTATAAATATTATTATAATAATATGTCAACGTTTGACCATGAAGTCTGTTAAGAGGTCACCAACACAATAATAATATAATTTATAGCATTTGCAGTCTTCCTTATGGTGGCCACGATCAAGATTACGATTAAGTCCGCTGGAAACTTGATCGGGTATTAAATTAAATCCGACCACTTTGGAACAAGGGATGTTAGATTAAATTTAATATTATAATGTATTTATCTTGTCTGATTGTATTATACCTAAATACCTATAGAGGTGGATCGAAATCTTTTCTTGGTTCTCAGCTGGATCAGCTGATGTAAAGCTGGAGTGCAGTCCATGAACAGAAACAACTGCTACTACTGAGAAATCTCTACAGGCAGCAGTTGCCTCCGGTATGCCGGCTTGAGAAGATGAATATGCACACTCCTCTCGTTATAGTCAATTATCAATAAAGGTTAAATACTAATTAGGTATTTATAGTAATTTTTTTATACAATCGCCTTCTTACTTAATCTTAAGACAATGGTCCATTAAATTACGTGCGTTTATATTGAATGTATGTATATAAATTGTTACCTTATGTTTTTTTATTATTATGATTAATTTTATTACTGTGCGTTATTAATTTAATTCGTCTCTGTCACAAACTTATTCTTTTATTAGGTGAGAGAAGAACGCAAAATCGCTCCCTGCCAAACAAAACAATCATTTTTATAGAGACATACATATACTAGAGGTGCAAACTTCATACATCTTGTATAAAAAACCGTAGGTCGCTTCAAACGATTTGACAATGTTGCCGTCAGTCAAATCAACTATTAACTGGCAGAGAACCTAATCGTGGCTGTGGTCATCTTTTCTCTCGCGTCACATTGGGGGCGTTATTGCATATCTAGTTGTATATATCAATGATAACTTTACAAACAATATAATCAACGAAATTAAACAATTTAACCATATTGGCTTTATGTATGTATAAAGTAAAATAAATAACAATGAATGAAATCGTATACCTGAGGTTTAATTTTTAGAAATAAGCTATTCTATGTAATCCGTTGATCTTATTTATTATCATTAGCTAATATAAGTACATAATAATGTACACATGTACAACTCCTTAACGATTCGCTTATTGAATGATAACATAAGTGGTCAATAACCTTAAAACTATAGATTACTATCAATAATAATAATACAAGGCTGAACTGATAAAAATAATATGTCATATATTACTTAAAAAGTGGTATTTAAGTAGATTGATAAAATAGTTATTAGCCCAGTTTGCCATATTGGAGTAGTACGTACGTCAATTTATAAAGAGCCTGATACAAGTGTGCCCTGTCAATAGATGGTAAAAATCGTGTCCTTAAGCCGGCATAGTAGTCTGTAGTAGCAATTGTTTCCGCTCATAGGCCACACTCTATTTTATCAGGCATGTGGCAAGCTATTATAAAATGATCGTACTGTAAGATAAAAAGTGAAAACACGTAGGTATAGGATAGCCCATTCATGTTTAATGTAGTGGCCGAATACTGTTGTTACTTTCGCGTAAATGTTTTATAAACAATTTAGAAAAACGTTTTGCTTTCCAACCGTGGTTGCTTAGATACAATTATGTAAAACTATAAAATTATTATTGCATGAAAGTTTAAATATACGTAATGTGCCTACAATAACAACATTGGACTGGTACCGATAATTCAGCCCTTCCTTAATTTATAAGGCAATGTAAGCGACTCGTCTTTTTGACTCATCTCGTTAAAGGTGAGGTGGCCTCACCTTTAATTAACTAATTGATCATACAATTGTAATTATTTTGAATAATAATAACAAGAATTTTTACGTTTATTGTAGCGCTTAAATGCGCTAATGATAGAGAAAAATCAAAATTAAATAGTCATATTAAAAATAATAAAAGATATCAAAACATATTAAAATGAATAATGTTTTAAAAGCAACTACGAATATAAATTATAAAAAGAAAGAATATGTACGCGACAACCTGAGACCACGTAGCCGTAGGTCCCGCTTTCGATTCCAGTGGCTGTTTCACTATTATACATAGGATTGTATTATAAAAAAAATAGATATCCTAATTTTTTTTAAAAGTATTTATTTAGGGCTTAAAAATATGCAAAAATAATCACTATAATAATCTTCACAAAGCACATTTTCGTCTAAACTTAGCAATTTATTCTACTAAACAATTGTTCTTTGTTATTGAAAATTAAGTAATTGATTACATAACTGATATGGAGTTGTTAACGCAAAATACCTAACGGTTTCAGTATAATCTCATTTTGTACAGCAACTTAATTAGATTATTAATGTATTCATTTATAACAGTAAAATAAAATAAAAATAAATACTTTACTATGGATATCAGGACAAGAACAATATAAACCAATTTAATCATCAGACCCGGAACAAATATACAAGGTGTCCCAAAACTCAACGATAAGCGGGCACCAGAGGGTGGTCCTGCTCATGACTACTCGAGAAAAAAATATAAGAAAAAATAATCTCCTATTTTAAAAAAAATACAACAAAAAATTAAAATCTTTTGAAAATTGACAACCCTTATGATATTTTTAACTACCATGACCACAATTTTCCAAATATTTATAATTTTTTTTTTGTATCGGCAACCTAAGTAGCACTGTTATCCACCACAACCCTTAAAAACCCCAGATTACTTGTAGTTTTTACACAAAAATTAATCAAAACTACTTTTTACTTTAAAATTTCAAAAGATTTTTACTTACAGTCCATTTTAACACATCGTTGTGTAAAAAAAAAGTATGGACACTACTATGGCAAGTTTTTTTAAAAATTGACGCAAGTATCCAGGATTCTAAAATGGTATAATACTCTAGGAAAACTGGCCACAAAAAAAAACCATGCGTATAGTACTAAACAAGAACCAACTTTCACAAATCTTTGTTTGTTGATAGTAAACACTTTTACCTACCAAAAATTGTTTTTTTTTCTTGTTAAAAAATATTGAATGCAACAAAACAAATGGTACAACAAATGACATTTATTTTTTACCGGATACATTTCGGGGAGTGTGCGCAAGAGCTACAAAACCTGGTTCTACCGTCCCCTTTCTTCTATCGGACGTCCGGGCACCCGGAGAGGTACCATCCATTTATGGTTCAAGTCCCTAAAGTGCGTACGAGGCGTTTCGACAACACGTTCCTCGTGCGTACTGCGAATCTGTGGAACTCCCTCCAGGTGTCTGTGTTTCCCGACACGTACAACATAGGTCTCTTCAAATCGAAGGTGAACAGGTACCTCATAGGCAGGCGTGCTCCACCTTACACCGCATCACTGCTTAACACCAGGCAGGGTGTGGTCAAACGCTTGCTTAAAAAAATCAATTTATAATTTTATTAATATTACAGCAAATATTCGAATTATTCGCTACCGGCAATAATACAGGCACAATATCGTCTTAAAAAAGATCGTTTTATTTGTCGTGCATATCTTCTACCATTGATATGTTCCGCAGCCTGAGTAGTTTTTTGGCGAAGTCCAATGACCCTGCCTTTGAGACAACCCCAATAGAAGAAGTCCAGAGATAGGATATGACCAAGTCGCCCAATCCAACGCCCTGGATACTCTTGATTTAAGTATTCTCGCACAGGACGGGCATAGTGAGCAGGGCAACCATCATTTTGAAACCACATGTTTTGTAAATCTATTATGGGCACGTCTTCCAATAATTCTGGCAAGTCATTTTGTAAAAAGTTTAAATAACTATTGCCATCAAGTTTCCTTCTAACTCAAAGGGCCCTATTGTTATTTAACAACGAATATCTACTATTTAACTTCTAAATTTTATTGCCTACGCACGTTTTCATGAAAATTCCAAGAAGTTGCAACAAAAAACCAATTTTTGGTAGGTAAAAGCGTTTACTATCAACAAACAACGATTTATGAAAGTTGGTTCTTGTTTAGAAATAGTACGCATGTTTTTTTTTTGTGGCCAGTTTTCCTAGAGTATTGTACCATTTTAGAATCTTGGTTAGTTGCGTCAATTTTTAAAACAACTTGCCATAGTAGTGACCATACTTTTTTTTTACACGACGATGTGTGAAAATGGACTGTAAGTAAAAATCTTTTGAAATTTTAATGTAAAAAGTAGTTTTGATTGATTTTTGTATAAAAACTACAGGTAATCTGGGATTTTTAAGGGTTGTGATGGATAGCAGTGCTACTTAGGTTGCCGATACAAAAAAGAAATTATAAATATTTGGAAAATTGCGGTCATGGTAGTTAAAAATATCATAAGGGTTGTCAATTTTCGAAAGATTTTAATTTTTTGTTGTATTTTTTTAAAAATAGGAGATTATTTTTTCTTATATTTTTTTCTCGAGTAGTCATGAGCAGGACCACCCTCTGGTGCCCGCTTATCGTTGAGTTTTGGGACACCTTGTATACGTTTTTTTAATTAAAAAAATAATTGGTTTTTGAACTTGCTTTAATATCATTGTACAAAACATTTTTTTGTATGGCTTATTAAACTTAAGTAACTGTTATAGATCGCATCAAACGCGCAGGTACAGTTAAGTTGACAAGAATAAATTCTTCATCAATTTGTGTACTGCGCAAGCGACTTGCGCCTAACTTCAGAGACGCCCTAAAGTTAGGTTCGTTCTATAACCCATTTTACCTATTCAAATTGTGAGCAATACTAATTGGCGGATACAGTTGATTTAGCTCAAGTGATATCTTCCTTGAAGTACATTTCATGTCAAAACCTCCTTAACTCAAAGTAAATAAAGTCTAATTTGCAATTATAACTCTAATATTTTAAGAAATTAGTATTGTGTTCTCAAATTCAAGTTCTTTTTTGGACTGTAATAATTGGTCCATAGTAAAACCAGTAAACCCACACACCTTAAGAGGCATTCATCTAGTACTCTGGTCGTACCGTTAGAATTCCTAACATGGGTAGTAGAACCTACCTTTTCTACTCTGATATAGGTAATTTTTTTATTGTAGTTCGGCATATGACAACACTCCGCCTGATGTAAATCTAGAGTGCGGTCCATGAGTAGAAAAAACTGCTACTATAGAGAAATCTCTATGGCAGCAGTCGCCACCGTTATGCCGGCCTGAGGAGATGAGTATGCACCATCTAGAGTATTCTAGAGTGACACTGCACACTCCTCTCGCTATACAAGGTCACTTTACAGGTGTTACATTCGTGTTATAATGCATTTGCCATGGGACACACAGCTGAATTGAATCGTTTAATGTAAAAAATGTCCGTTCTATTTCTTTTTATTAGAGTTACTATCCTTTATACTGCTTAAAAATTACCGTAAGCTCCAAATGATTTATAGTTCGACATTAACATATAACTCCGTCTGATGTTAAGCTATAGTTAAGCCATAGATCTACGAATGGAAAACAACTGCTACTACAGATAAATTTCTACACACAGCGGTTGCCCCCGCTATGTAAGCTTGATAAGACGAATATGCATCATCCAGATTGACAGTGCACACTCTATCGTGAAGTGATAGTTAAATGAAAGATTGGGTTAGCTTACTATATTTTAATTTAAAAGAATGAGTTACAAACAGAAAACTTACAGACTAGTGAGGGTGTAGGTATGTAGGGCCGGTGAGTAAAATGTGGAGAGCATGAGGGCGTGGGTCGGCGGCGTTCCCGCGTCGGAGACCGCTATCCTCGTCGGCGAGACTCCTCGCAGGGTGCAGGACGTGCAGGAACCCGAAGGACGGTTGCGAGCAGCACATGGGCAGGCGCGTACAGACTTCAGAGATGACCCCATCTTCTTGTCTCGTCTTGCAGCACTCGTTGGGTGTAGCGAACAGCGGCGTCGGAGGTCTCAGATTGATGAATCAGACTTGTTACAGAGTTTAGAGGTCTTCTTTTGCGGTTCCCGGGGTATAGTGGCCCCGGGGAAAGACCTTTAGGTGCAGAGCTTCATTGTTCGTGTTTTTTTAGTCGGAGAACTAATCACGGAGAACTGATCCAGAGAACTGATGACGGAGGATTAATCCCGATGAAGAGAATGGGTCGTTTTTTATAGCCCTTTTTAGATTTGAAAATTTGATTTGAATGAATGTGTCATGGAATGTCAGTATTTCGAAATGGAACAATATCTTCTTGAATTAATGAGGTTTGTAAGGTAATTTTGGAAGAAAATGTTTAAAATCTAGGTGAAAATGAAATTTAAAAAACTAATCGTCAACATTGTCAGATACAAAAAAAATATAGAAAAAGTGAAAAATAACATAGTAATTTTGTGTAAAAATTGTAAATAATGCCAGGAAAAGTATAGTAAAATTATGCCCCACAACCTGGTGATAAGTCCCAAATGATGTGATGTGTAGAACTCAAGAAAACATATAAAACATGATAATGACATTAGGATATGAACATGAAAAACCAAATAAGATGAAAAGAAACAAGGTTAGGGGATATAGTACGCTATAACTCCTCACTTGTTACTCATAGGCAATCGTACAAAATTGTAGCGCGTTGTCGCCTCCACGATCATCGACCCTGACCATGCATAAGTAATATCACTAAAGAGTGGTAGGCAGACTGATGATGATCAATTACTAGCCCAGTCTGACATTTTGGGCAACTAACCACTTAACGTAACACTCGTCACGTTTTGGGAAGTAATCGTGTATAACTATATGAATATGCTCTGTCAACCTAGAAGGCGAAAAAACTAATAATAGTAAATAACTTTATCTTCAGATACCAGTTCGTACAAAAAAGATGACTATGAAAGAATGGCTGCAACGATTGCCGCCTCCGAGGTCTCTGTTTGCGTTGCTGTTAGCAGTCGCCGGTTTCAGTGGACGACTAGCCGCATCCCACGTGACTCACTCGCCAACCCTATTAGTGGATACTTGTCACTGTTTATGTAGATTAGTTGGTCTTATTACCACCTTGGTCGCTTATAAGGTATGTTCAATTTTTGTTTTATTTTTTTCATCGTAGTCTGCATGTGAGCACATTTAGCCTGCTGTTAAAGCTATAGTGCGGCCCGTGTGCGTTATAAACAATTACTAACACAGATGAACGTCTGCCTCGATGCGGAAATCTTCACCAAAGGTTGCTAGAACACATTCCTCTTGTTATACCCGGCTACAACCATGCTGAATTCGAAACGCGACTGATAGGTCACTTCACGAATGTTACACTTGCAAGTGAAGCTACTACGACAAACTGCGAAACCGTCATATTCATAAGTCTGTCTACCACTCTTTTTATTATTATACCGCTTGAGCGACCATAGTAATTTACCTATAACAAAGTTCCATTAGCCATAATTTTTGCGAGATTTAAACACGGCTCTTTTAATTTCTCTTTGTCTCCTGTCTCTCTGTCTAATGTCTCCTCAAGCAAGCATAGTGGAGGCGACTGCTGTCCGCACAGGTTTCTCTGTAGTAGCAGTTATTTCCAGTCATGGTCCGCACTCTAGCTTTACATCAGGCGGAGTGTTGTCACATGCCGAGCTACAATAAAAAAAATCCATGTCTTTAACCGCTAGACCACAACTATCCAAAACTAAATGATTTGAACATTATTGGTAAATTATCATCGCAGCACATTAATATTTATCTTAGAGCCTTAATGAGTAGTTTAATTATTGTTTTCCTTAACGATAGCCCTTTTACCGTTTCTTATCGGTGACCAGAATAGACTAATGTTATATTTAATTTCACCTACGTATTTATTCTGACTTTTGTATAAGAACATGCATTTTTGTTATAAAAAAATGTGATTAATTTGTATAAAAACTAGTGTTTTTAGTTATTTCATTTCAGTATTTCTTTCATTGTTCTCTTATAAATATATTTATAATCCGTGACTAAAACATTATATTAAAGTAATAATAACGATAATAAAGATTTACTAATTCATTCTAATATAACATAAAAGTTACATAATATTTCTTTGTTTGTTTATTTATCCCATATCTGAGTTGTATTCAAGTGGGTAATTTAACTTTTTCTGATGACATACATATAAACAATGTTAATGAAAAATTATTAAGACATTTTAAAATATTTTTTTTTTTGTAATATCAAATAAGCTCAAAATCTGCATTTTAAGCAAAGTTTGAGTACTTTTTTATTTTATAAAATATAATTCTTCCGTTCTAGTATGAGAAAGCTGATGAAGGTACAGGCCGTGAAGGAAGACTCCGAAACACATTTGGTTGGGCTCGTATCGAAGTAGTGGGTCGACTCTCCACTCATGTACTCTTCGCGTCATTCTCCCTTGCACTCGTTGTCAATGCGCTGCAACTTGGAGTACATTCATCGCATATGCAGCCACCGAGATATCCACGAGTTATAGTTGCAACTGCAGTTGTTGGATTGTTACTGCATGCTATTAATTACATGCTTCTAGCTGGTAAGTTATAAAAACTTTATTTTATTGTAGCTCAGCATATAACAACACTCTGATGTGAAGTTAGAGTGCGGTTCATGAACGGAAACAACTGCTATTATAGAGAAATCTCTACGGGCAGCAGTCGCCTCCACTATGGCAGCCTGAAGAAACGAGTACGCACCATCTAGATCTAGCACACTGCCCTCGCTATACCTTAGGAATAATGAACAAAATTATTGTGTTTTTATAAAATTATTGATATCTTTTTGTCTGTAGGTAGAGAATTAAGTTATAGCAGAAGACTGAGTATGACAGAAGGTGGTGGTGTAATTTTAAAGGCAGGAGGAGGGGAACCTGTTCTTGCGCATGCACCTACTGATATTGCGAGTAAGATTTCTTTTAATAGTAGTTCGACATATAAACACACTCTGCTTGATTTTGAACTCTGCGCTGAGACGACTGCTACTAAAGGTTTGCAAGCGATCGCCTCTGCGATGCCGGAGCAAACGAATGTCCAAGTAGACAGTACACACTGCAACTACTTCCAAGCTGATTCCAAAACGCAATTAGATCACTTCACAGAAACACAAACTGTTTACCTCTTTTTTTTGATATCAAATATATAATTTTAATATTTTTATAATATAAAAGATTTCAAAGTTTGTGAAAATATTACGTATCTCAATCCTTCAGTTTGGATACTACTTAACAATATTATGGCTTAACTGATAGCCGGTACGTTATTGCCTAAACATTGTTTTCGTTTATGATACTCAAATAATTATAATTATTATCTCTAATTGTTCCTTATTAAATTCGCTTTAAGTATTTTTTAAACAAAAAGTTATGAAATGTTATCACTCCACACGCCAATTAATTAAAGTCAATTCAGGAAATTTTGTATAATACCAGCCAATCAAATATTCAATGGGGAATGGCGAAATAATGACAACTATGTAAAAAAAAAAACGATACTTGATTCTAGAGAAAAGAATATTTGCTTTATTTCTTATTAACATTTTTAATTACCATTATAAGATAGTAGTTAGTCCATCCACCATCAATCGGTCTGATGCTAAGTCAAAGACAATGCGGTGGACCTCACCTTTCTTACTTATGCCTTCCATATTTTTTCTTACTAATTAGACAGATTAAATTAATTTACTTTGGTTGTGTTTTTAAGGCAGTCTTTTCGTAATGGGCGCTGGATTGACGTCAGAATGGGAACCCGAAGCTGCCAGAATCGCCGATCCAGCTCTCTCTGCATTAGCTGCAATCATTCTAGTCATATTCAATTATCCTTTTAGTAAGTACACTTAAATTATGTATATTATTCACTAAACCAGGCCTGGCCAACGGGGTTGGATGAATGCTACCGTGTACCCAACCCCTCAGCACTTTTGTGGCCATGAGGAGCACCGTGGGGTTTTAGGCGGTAGTCCTTGTGCGCATACAACATCATCTCGTATGCGCGCTGTTTGTAAGGGAGCCCGACATAGCCCTGGCACCTTCCCCGAGGTGCTAGGGTATCCGTAATGGATTTCCCCGCGTAAAAAAAAGGCCTGGCCAACCCAAATAGCCAGTTTGTTTCACACTTTGGTTCATTCCGTTTGATAATTGCACAAAAATGTATAAAAATATCAACCTCATAATGATTAGCACAATTTCATGTGGCGGATCGCGTGTTTGCCAGACCAGCTCTAAGTTAAATAGACATAGATGCGTAAATATAATTGATAGATAAATTACCTACTAGTAATTGGTATGGGTTAGTATTAGCATGGACCGTCATGGACGGTGCATAAAAGCCGGCATAACGGAGGCTACAGTGTAGTAGTCATTACTCTGTAATTGTCATGGAGCTCACTCTAACTTAACAATTGTTTGTTGGCTGTGTTTTTCGTTTTGACACAAATGCTTTAAATTAGATTGCAAGATTTTCAAATAAATCGTTTTACAGTACGTTCTGCGGGATTAGTACTTCTGCAAACAGTGCCTGAGGGTTTAGGAACGTGTGAGTTACGTGAAGCCGCTCTTAAAGTTAAGGGTGTGTTAGCTATACACGAGCTACATGTATGGCAGCTTGCAAGGGACAAGAGTGTTGCTACTGCGCATATAGCATATACCTCGCATAATGTAAGTAACTAATGTTTAATCTGTTATTAAATAAATAAGTACTGAAAATATCTAACAGCAGTATAGAGCGTATGCCTTATTGTTTTAATCTAAGGAAAACTTTAACTCTGAGTGGTAGACAGACTGATGATGGTTATTTGTCCAGTCTGCCGTCCTGGGATAGTACCACCACTTTCGAATGTAACACCCTTTCCGGAATAGTTTGAAAGTAGCCAGGTATAACGAGAGGAGTGTGCACTGTCAACCTAGATGTAGTACATGCTCGTCTCCTCAAGCCGGCATAGTGGAGACGACTGCTGCCTGTAGAGATTTCTCTGTAGTAGCAGTTGTTTCCATTCATGGACATCACTCTAGCTTTACATCAAGCGGAGTGTTGTCACATGCCGAGTGCCAATAAAAAAAAACTATTTTTAGACAAGCATAAAGTGGCCATGAAAATAGCCGAGATAACGAGTGGATTGTACTGTCTTAACCTGGACTATGCATATTCGTCTCCTCAAGTTGTCTGTAGACAAATGTCTACAGATAAATCTCTGCAGTAGCAGTTATTTCCGCTCATGAGACGTGTGGATGATCACATGCTAACTAATATCTCAGTCCATTGTTTTATGTTTTCGGCGGGCATTTACTTTGAAAGTTATTAATAATTCGATTGCACATCTACATAAAGAATTTAGATCACTGATAAATAATTTTATCAATTTTCTTCAATGGCAATTACGAAAATATAATTTTCATATCATTATTTATACTTAATTTCGCAATCAAAATTCTTATCAAAAACCTACTATAAGCAATTCTATATCGTTCTCTTTATTCGTTAAAAACTGGGGAGGCTACTCTGCTCACAGCTCACGAAGTTCATTTTACGTTCGATCCGATTCATTCATTCAGAAATCTTAAGTAGGTCAGATGATTAAAATAATATACAAGATTTAATCACTTCATAAACGCAGTTTTATCTAGAATAGAGCTACTTACAACTTTCAAGCAGACTACTTATTTATTTTTACTTTAGAAACAGCGATTTAAAAATAACATGTAAAAAAACAGTATAAAATTAATATTTTCCTCAGGATTATCTACGCAGCAGGTCTTTAGTGTGCGACGTGTTTAAACGACATGGCATTGGACTTGTGACATTACAGCCAGAGTTCGTTCCTGACCCAGTTACAGGTATTCAATTAATGATAACTATCAAAAGAATTATCTATAAAAATAATTATTATTTCAAACATTATATTTGCAAACATAAGGAGGTCAACGAGACTTAGCATCTTGGAATTTTGAAATAACTTATGAAAAAGATCTTATAATGTATAAAATAAGAGCATAATCTTTTCATAATCGGCTAATATTCTAAAATCTAGAGTCTAAACAAATAAGACAAAGTTGATAAAAATTATAGATATTTATATTGTGTACACCATTTTTAGGTGCCGCAGATGAATTTAAAGAGTACATAGAGTTTGCAAATCAAGCTTGCTCAAAACCGTGTGCGACAGCGTGTACAGCGAAAAGATGTTGCGAGGCCCCCGTTCCATCAGTGACACGAGTTTAATGATTCATCTGAATTCTGAACTGAAGTAAAAGGAAGAACATTTAAAGTACAATAATAAACAATGTACAAAACTGGGAGTTTTATAATGCAGGTGTCCCATTAAAATTGTAGTACCACTAACATTTATTATTCAATTTGTAATAATAATGGTTTTTACGGACAGCCTGTATTAATTAATAATAAAGGTGATATTATTTATTTTACCCACCAACAAAATTTGCTATACTGAGACATATTTAATAACATATTATTTTATTTCGAATATGTATTGTATGAGACTGATAAAATAATCAGGGTTAAACGGCTCAAGATAAGGTTGCAAATATACAGTCAAATATAATATGTCAATAGCAATGGGGAAGGTCCAAATAATGACAGATATTTTTTTAATTTACGTATAAATATTTCTTTTTATATTATTATTTTATTTGACTTCAACTATAGGTTAATTTTATCGGACCTTCCCCACTGTTATGTGAGCCATTCGCGATTAGAATATTTTAGAGGTAATCACAGGCGGCATAGCTGCTCATTTTCAAAATGATATTGTTTATTGACCGAATACATAATCAAACGTACTTTTACTTTAAGTTAATCCTTTTGACTTAAATTCAGACTTCAAAAAATAATGTTTGCGTAATCGGTCGATAATGTTATATTTTCTTTACTTAGATTTATAAAAACATACCTAGCTATATTTTTATATGAATTTAATAAGTTTTGTTAGAATTAAGTTAAATAACATAAAATTATAGTTATTCGCTAGTATATTACCAAACAGTTCGTCGACAGTATTAAGTGACAATGAGAGATTTTAATTTTATATAGTGTAAGAAATCTACTGGAAAAGGGCGGTGAACTCAAAAACTATAATATACCAAATACTGAAACTATTTCAAAGCAAAATTTATATTATGCAGCAATTTTTCCATTAAAAAAACGCATTACGTTAATATTTTCTAATAAATGTCTGTCTAAGCAGTCGGTTATATTTAAAACGTATATTCCAAGTCCATAAACAGTTAGTTACCAAATGAATATGTTTAAAAATTTGCTACAGTCATTTTTGGGTTCAATATTATCTTTTAACGACTTTTGTATGTATGTAGAAAAACTGATCTATTATTCCATTTGATATTATATTTGCATTTATATTTGACACGTGTTTTACATGTTTAAAGAACACCGTCGTCGAGTCAACTTCCTTGTTTTTATGCGAATTGCATAAAGAATTTGTCAATATAAACAATAGAAAAAGATTTATTAAAAGCAAAATTAATTATTTTATAATAGTTCTTTTTTCTTATTTGAGTACACTCACTAATTTTTGCGTTGACTGGAGATCGAACCCGGGCCACCGAATAATTACTAGACAATAATTTATTCGACAATTGTTATTCAAGTCTAGGTACTTACTTTAATAACAATTGTAGAATAAATTATGATCTAGTAATTATTCGATGGTCCCGGGTTCCCGGGTGAAAGTAAAAAACAATTGAAATATTATTTATTAAACCTTTATTGATACATAAATGAATCCATTATTACGAATTACTAAATTAACTAACTGTATTTTTATTTAATAACCATGACCAAAAACTTTTATGATTAAAATTTAATTAAACTGTTATGTTTTCTTGACTATAATCAAATTTGTCAGAGTAAGGAACACTATCGTTTCCATTTCATTCTACTAATAATCAAAATAGGTTTCTTCGTTACCAGAGACAGGGAATTCTGGTATAATAATACCATGACACGAATGAGGTTTACATTTACGTATTCTGATAAAATTATTTGAACACTGGCGACCTTCACCTCTAGCTTTTGTCTGAAAATATAGAGAAAGAAATATAAAGTCCGCTTTCAATTTATGCGAATTGTAGTGTAATGTATAAATTGTGTGTTTAATGTAATGTAATGTAATTTGACGCACTAGCAGCAAAGTAAAATATTAACACATAATTTAAAATCGATAGCTTCCTTAAAATAATACAACACTTGTTTGGGTTCCGTTGATAAAATAACTTACCAAAATTATTCTGTAATTAAGTTGAACACCGTTATCGCAGGTACCGAAACATTCTTCCCATCCCAAAAATGGACTTAGTTTACAGTCCACATGTTCCTCTAAAAATCCAAATACTTCATATTAAAAAAATATATATATAAACAGAAAAATAGTTGGATTTTGATGTGCCACACCAAAGAAGTGTTATATGATTTTTCCGCACTTGTTTTCGTCTCTTTATATCTCATAGCTGAGATAACTGCTGTGCATATAGCAGCTAAGTGTGATCACATGCCTGGATACTCTAAAAAGTTATAAAGTCGGTTTGGCTTCTTAACCCTTTGGGAGTGGGCAACAAATTAATATAAGGTTAAAGTACATATTGTTATTATTTTTACCCATTATAGGCGCATCACTCAACATAACATCATTATCTTTTAGTGGTAATTGTGGTTTATTAATTTTGACGGGAAATGCAGTAGCGTCGGCGTCGATTTTAGTTTTTGAAGGTTCTGTTGTTGTCACTGGAAACAAAAACAATAGGTTTATAAAAGAACCTAGTTTTCCTTTGTTGTATTTTATTTAGTAATAAATAAACTATATAAAACTTTCAATAATAAACAACAATGATACGTTTTTATTGCGTCTATTTTTGCGATGTATCTTTTGGCAAAATTAATTTTAATTAATTGAGCCAATGTAAAATTAAACAACAGTAAATTCAACATACCAGGAGCTGTATAATTAGCGCAATAGCTTTCACACTGAGCTTCAGTTTTAAAATTGTTGTCATTCCCGCCACAACCAGTAAAACCGAATGGTTCACAGGTAGAGTTCATTGCCTCGTAAAACCAACGTTCTTCGTATCCACGACAAGGTCCTACATCCAGAGGTTGACCGCATACCTCTATAATATTATTTATTTATTTATTTCTAGTGTGATAACATTAAGAATAAGTTTCTAGTAAGGATGCTATAGTATACCACTTTCGCATCGCTCACATCCATTACTCTTCTCATGCATGCACATCGATTAAGGGTGCTCCTCACCCGACCATGACATGTCCGATATCCATGTTAAAGAACTGACCTGAAGCCGGTGGATTTTCACATCTGGCACCTTCACAATTAGACTCCTGTTGAGTTAAGATCATACCACAAGCTTCTTTGTGTTTCTCAACTTTAGCTTTGATTTCTGGATCAGGCGATTCATAATTTTTTTGGGGTCCATCCTAAAACGCATCAACATTTATCTATTAAACATTGGACGGTAGATAGATGATAGCTAACCTAAGCGTATTTCGAGATTAGCTTGAAACTAGCCAGCCATAACGAGGTAGGAAGTATCAAGCTGGTGACTTCAGCATGCAGATATTCTCTGTGGTAGTAGTCATCCCCACTCATGGACCGGACTCTAATTTTACGTGAGAAGTGCAGTTACGTGTCGGTTAGCCCGATGTAAATAAAAACTGTTTTTCATAAATACTTACTACTCCTTGCCATCCTGCGAAGATCTGATTCCATTTATTTAAAAGATATTCATTTAACCAGTATCGTACCACTGGATCTTTATGAGTAAATAGTCTTGTACGGAGACGTTTTCCCCGTCCACATTTGTGGGAACATGGTGACCAATAACCCCAATCTGATACGCTACATTCAGTTGGTGGAATGTCCTATGAGAATAGTTTTTTAAATTAGAATAATGTTACCTTTCATCACGAAATGTAATGGCAATAGAATTATACTTACAACGAAAAACCAATCAAACGTTGTATCGTTAAAATGTTTTGGATTTGAAGGTCTGTAAATTACGATAAATAATTATAATATCTAATAATTACAGTACATACAATAAAATAGGATACCGTGTTGGTATCTTGGGTATCATCAAACTTTATTGAATTAGTCTACTACGGCACAGCAGATAACTATTAAAACAATAAATAGAACTATACAAAGAATTACCTCTCACAAGGTCCAGCTTCACAAGGCATTGCCTGATGCATAACAGTTCTAGAACGATACCCTAAGTGACATAGTTTATGCGCACGATTAGCTATATAATGTCTGGTGCGAGCTCGTATTCCACAGCCAGTACATGCAGACCAGGAAGACCATTCGGATACTGCACACGCCCCAGTCTTCGGCGCTGGATCTCTTTCATAGGCTGAATTTGCCCTGAAAACTTGCACATTTAAATAAATCTGTAGCAAAAATTAATTCTTCTTTGACATGCCTACATAAATAGAGATGCCTACATAATATTATCTAACGTTTATTTTTATCATCACTCCAGCTCCAAGTTGTTAGCTGAAATTTTGTGTAAGATATAATTTTTATGATTACCTGCAGTGCATCCTGGCACCTCGACATTTACGATAGTCCGTTAATTTTTCTCTACATGCTTCGGCATGAGCACTGATTGGTCGTAAATAATTTCTTTGCCTCGATGATCTCCCCAAACCACAGGTCACGCTGCAAGGAGTCCATGACGCCCATTGTGTTGTCCTACATGCACCTGATTGATGAACTCCCGAATCGTGCTTTAATTCTATCTTTTTTGATGCTGTACCTTCAAGCGAAAAAATATATTTAGAAAAAAAAAACAATTTTCACATAATTTTCATTTTTTTAATAGGTATTCAGACCTGCATTTTCACAGCTCTTTTCATAAAGTCGCAATCTATTAAGCCGTAGTCGACCAAAGGCTCTCATTTCTCCATTATTATTGAAGAACGGGGAGCGTGGGTCACGAGGCCAGTCTGGTCTAAGTGCACGAACCGCTGCTGGTGGAACTGTTGGCTCTCGACGTGACTGAAAGAATATCATCATAATACACTCTAATGATCTTTCCAACCAAATTCAGCGGCTTTGTAACGGATTTATATAATGCCTACTTCTACTTCTATCAGTTAGTTACCATATAACTAATTCCACTGTCAGTCCCCGCATCATAAGGATATAGTGGTATCGTAGCCTGCGATCTCCACGTACAGTTTGGATTACACAACTCAAGGGCCGATACTCCGACGATCCAATCAGGTGATGGTGCCAGTTTTGTTGCCAGCGATACGAGATGATTACGAGCATCTACTCTGAATACCGCGAAAGTGCTGGCAGTGTTACCAGCACCTCCTATGTGTTGCCAGGATATGCCTCGAGCTTTTATTATTGTGCGGATATGTTCACTCTGAAATGCAATTAGACATATAACGTTTAGTTGATGAAAAAGTGGTAGTGATGGTTATTGGTCCAGTTCGTTTCGTTTCAAGTAACGCCCGTAAAGTGTACATAAACCATAGTCGCGTTTCGGGTTTGCAAATTAGCCGGATATAACGATAAGTCAGTATAGCGGAAACGACTGCTGCCTGCAGACTGCCACTCATGGATTGCACTGTCACATATTAGGCTACTAGGCGCAAAATCATTGTACATAATGGGAAATTCATTTGGTGGCGAGTATATATTTTTTTTATTTTATGTCCTAATTTTTCTTTGTTTCTACTTCTGCCTGTCGCTGTCTTTTCTCCAAAATAGATAAATAAATATAACAAAAAAATTGTACTTTATATTTTTAATCATTATATAGAACCTCAGACTTTAATTCCTTTTCCAGAGCGGTTGTAGCACCATCTTCGGCCAATCGTCTTACTCCAGGACTGGCAATTCTACCTTCCTGCCATACGCGATATTGAGCTGTATGAGATGCCCCAATGACATCACCAAAATGTGCCCGAGCTGATTCTGGTGGGAACTCACGTGGATGGGTGTAGCGTGACCACAGTCCTTCAAAAGTTACCTATACATATAAAAACATAATAAATACTACCCTGTATTCGCTGTCATAACCCCACACTAGGATATTATGTATGTACTGTATTATGGGTATTAGGACAAGAAGAACACAAACTTAAAACGCCCATACGGAAAACAAAGTTAACAATATCATATCTATAAATATAATAAATATTTGTTTCGACCGGGATTCGAACTCGGGACCACCGCGGACTATTAATTTTCGCACCTTACAGATTATATTAAGTAAAATTATGTGTAATTTGCATAACTCAGTATGCAGGTTCCATACCTCATATTTAGCTTCATCACAAGCACAGCAAGGTTCAACAATGGGCATTTGTTTATTGAAACCTCCAGCTGGTACGGCAGCTGGGCACAAGCGACGAGCTAACATTGACCAATTCCCCTGTGCTCCCATATTTGGACCAACCTTTGCAGAAAGCCGAATACAAACGTCCGATGAGCTTACTGGTGCATTCCATATTACCTGAAAGTTATAAGTTTCTTCAACATTCAACCTCCTTATCTATAATCTATACCAGTGGTCGGCAACTTGCGAACCGTGGTTCAGATCCGGACCACGAAAGGTAAAAGACTGAACATAACAAAACGAAAGTAAACATAATGTAACAACTATTTGTGACAATTTTTCTAAATTTTTTCACAACTATCCGGACCTCACCTAAAATTACTTGTTTGATAAATCTATAGGCACTAATATAATGTAAAAGTATCTATCTCTGTCTCAGTGCCGGATTAAACTAGCGCGGGGCCTGTAGCAAATTCTGTCAAGGGGCCCCTGGGTTTGCTTTAGGTTCTCAAGTTTAGGGTATTAAATAAGTGGAAGTGAAGCTAGCCTAAGGAGCTTCGCGTTTAAGGCATGCAAGATATTTTACGGTCCTAAATTAATATTTTTTTATTACTGTCAGACAGGCGTTGGAGCGCGGGGCCCCCAAATTCGCGGGGCCTGTAGCATTTGCTACTCTTGCTACGTGGTTAATCCGGCACTGCTCTGTCTATTTGTTACCTTTTCGCGCCTTAACCTCTGGCAAGGAGATATATCACATCCTAAAGAAGAAGGCTACCTTTTGTTCCAAAAAAATAGAGGATAAAGTAGGTAGAATAGGGGACAAACATATTGCGAACTCATAATTCAGTTAGGGATATGATAATTCATCTTCAGTTTCAGCGTTTTTGCAAAATCATCCTTAAAGGAGGTAAAATATGGCATGAAAGTTTCTATCAGAATCACTTATCAAGTTATACGCGTTTATATACAAAATTCCATGTATCAGTTAGAATTGGTGTAAAAATTCCAATAAAATAAATGACTCTTTACCTGAACTTCAGTCTTGTAATGTCCTGTAGCGTTCACAACAGCTGGTGCACAATTATCATTCAATATACTCTGTGCATCAAGAGTTTGGAATGTTCCTAAAGACATAGGCTCGACCGGTATAGACGTTGTGGTACTAGCAGTTGTAGTTGTTTCTATTCCGATAGAAGCGACGGCTTTTGCTGCCCAAATCGTGAAGCCGGTGAAAGGAGATGGACCTTCTCCGTTATCTATTCCTTTTAGAGATACTGTCGAATGAAGACGTAATATATGTATTTTAAAATTTTAACGAGTGACCCATTAATTAAGGACTCATCACTCCAAGTGTAACACCCGTGACGTGACCGTGCGTTTCGGGTTCAGCTGTTTTCGCTCTAGCTTAACTTCAGGCAGTGTGGTTTTCTAAAAAAAAAAGGTTTGAATATGGAAATATTTTATGTAATAAAAACGGTTTATTCCCATCGCAGATTAAAACAAACTGTTATTTTTTATTATTGTAACTCGGCATGTGACAACACTCCGCCTGATGTAAAGCTAGAGTGCGGTCCATGAACGGAAACAACTACTACAGAGAAATCTGTGCGGGCAGCAGTCGCCTCCACTATGACGGCTTGAGGAGACGAGCATGTACCATCTAGATTGACAGTGTACACACCTCACGTTATACCTGACTACTTTCAAACTAGTCCTGAAACGCGACAAGGTCACTTCACGGGTGTTTTTAAAATTAAACAATAAATAAAGTTAGATGTCGTCTACCAGTATACAATTCGCCGGGTATAAAGACATCGGGGTCACCGTCTACTGCCAGCTTATAATAACTGTCGACAGGTTGAGTATGAGGTGGTATTTTTAGTTCGCAGGGTTGTTTTTGTTCTGCCGCAGCCACTCCAAAGTACCACACAAGTATTAATAACATATTCTCCTCTTTATTATAACACTTTTTCTTACACTAATCTAGACATCATTTTAGCCATAGCGGTCTGTCTACCAGCTTTGAGAAGTAAATTGAGACTAACAGGGATGCTGTTACAGACAATGGACCATCCACTACGCATGCGCGAATTACTGGTCAGTTTTGATTTCTTTTCTTATTTAGATTTTTAACCTATAGATCAACATTTTAATAAAGTTTTGTTATAATAATTAAATTAGTTACTATTAGAAGTTTTAATATCGTCTACTATTACTCGTTTAAACTTTTCCTAATGCATATTTAATAGGTTATCAATATGATCAGCGCATTGTAAAGTTTTTCATATTATTTATGTCTAAGCCGTCCGGGGTAACATTTGCACATTTTTCTCCCTATACACGACTATTGCTAGCGGCGCGGCGGCCTTACCCATTGCGAGGCTCCGGGCGGGCAGGTCTTTGCGAGGCCCTTTTGTCATTCGTAAAAAGTATGTGATGCAAAAGTAGGTCTGCTTGTTTGGTTTAGGTATTTCTCATGTTTGACGAGAAATGCTAAAGTTATACAAATAAATAAAATTTGAGTTTTAAAATATTTTACATTGAAAGATTTACATAATTAATAAATACAGAGATGATAAATTTTAATATTGATGTTTGCGGCTGTGCCTAAGACTAAAATCTTAGGCACACTTTAATCTAATCTTTAATTAAAGCACAATAATCTAACGAATGAACGTTGATAACCTTTATAGTTAAAAATATATATTTTTTTTAATTTGCTTGGGTTGTTGCGCGAGGCCCCTGCAAAAGCGAGGCCCCAGGCGATTGCCCTGTTCACCCCTAAGGCCCATACCTATATTATACGATAAGCTAAGCAACTACTTATTATCATTTTATTTTTAATAAATTATATTTGTAATACTACCTCTTGGTAATGATGTGGTGTTTCTTGTGGCTTCTTTCCTCGACCGAGCCGTAACGAGTATCCTATTTGATATAAAGATTTTTAAATTGAATACATATAACAAAGTTATTACATATTTTATACATATACCAATGGAATACAGTATGTACCCGACGCGACAGTTCGTTTGGAAGATTTGAACATGGGTAAGCCCACGCCTTGAGCCACTTGACCACGAACGCTCTTGCAATTTGAAAGTACGTTTTAGAAGGAAATTAAATTCTCTTTTGATTATTTCAGTAATATAATGAGGTTAATAAGATGAAAGAAAAAAACACAAATGCAATAAATACTTTTTTATTAAAAAACAAAGATAATTATTAAGACATTAGGAATGCAAAATATTTTTCTGACAGAACCGCGAGTAGGTACCAGCTTTGCCCGTGGTCCTATCTTTCAAACCATGGACGCACGGTGTGATGGACGGAGCAATAGGTATTGCCACTCTTTGCACTCTTGTATCCGTATATCTAACGAATAGTCTATTTCGTACCGTGACTACGAACAAAACTAGTACTAAGTGTACAGAACTACATTCCTTGCCCAACATCAATAGCATCAAGTAAGCCTTAAAGTAAGTTAGTCTTAGAATAAAACGATAAATGGATTCACTAATGGAAAAATTAAAAAATCGTTTCTTCTTGACTTACAAAATATGTGTATATACTAAAGACATTTTAAACATGTACGAATTCATAATGTATATTATAACTAAATATATCTTTGGAAATAAATACACTTTTGGTCCATTTTAATTAAACTTTACAAAATAAATTACCATTAAAGAAATAATTAACTTGACATAAAAAGTAACAAATCTTTTTTTTTAATTACCTACAATTTATATTATGGTAGTCCGACATTCGCATGATGTTAAAGAGGGCAGACAGCTGTAGATTAAAAGGGCAGACTCCTCCAGTTATGCCAAGCTAATTCCAAGCCGATCCTGAAACGTGACTATCCCAGGATAATAGACTGGGTTGATAACCTTCATACTCTGCCTACCACACTTTATTTAACATTTAACATCTATTCATTTCCTTTCTCCTGTAATTGCAAGACATGTTCAATGGCTTCCGGTCTACCATCGGCACCGATTCGCGCCGGAAGAATAAAACCCTTATTGCCCATCTTGTGGAATAAATTCACTAATTTCATGGCTTCATATTCTTTCTGTAATATTAAGTGACATGATTTAAGACTCCGCTTATTACAAAGGAAAATGCTTATTCGCCTGAGAGAAACGAGAATTTGTCGATGACTTCTAGTTCGTTTTGTAGGAAAATAAATCTACATTCCTTAGCGCCAGTCGATTTTAACTTTTTTACCCGGGTTATTGAGTAATTAGACTTTTTATTAATAATTGATAATATTCGTTTTTATGTAATTAAACATTGTTTATTTATTGGTAAACAATGTGTTGATGTAATTGAAATAATTAATGAAAAAACAAGATGTTATTTTGGAATGTTGTTTGGGTAAAGTGGGCCCAAAAATGAGCATTGTCCTTTATTAATATTTTCATAAATAGTAAATAATAATAAAAACATTTTTTATGATTTAAAAGAAAAAATTTTTAGACATGATTCCAAGGTGAAAGCATTGTATGTGATATCTATTAACAAAATCAAATTTATTTGCCATAGTCACCTGTTCCTCAGACATTCCATCAAAGATATTGGGTCTCGGTGGCCTGGTGCATCCAACCACTGGGTCTATATTGGGCTGAGCTTCTAAATACTCCTCAGTGTCGGAGTCATCACTGCTTGAATATTCAACTTCAGGTAGCTTCCCGCCAAGTAGACCTTTCTGCGCAAGATGGCCAGCTGCATTCCCAAAACCTGTATACTTTACCATACGACCCACTGAAACATAAATTACACTATTAAATACAATTAAAAAGAGATACTATGTTAATTTGCTAGTTTTTCCACGTGTATTTATTTAAAATAACTTTATTATAGAAGCCAATCACCTTGTATAGGTAATAATAATTAATATATTTTTATCAATATCAGTGGAATAATGAAAGTAAAATAAGTAGTAGGCAGACTGATGATGGCTATTAGCCCAATCTGCTGTCCTGGTGTAGTATCACCACTTCCAAATTTAACACCTGTGAAGTGACTGAATTTCGCTGTTAGCTGAATTTCGGAATGAAGTTGTAAGTAGTCAACCAATTGGATGCACATTCGTTTCCTCAAGCTGACATATGGACTGCACTCAATCTTAACATCAGGCGGAGTGTCGTCATATGCCAAGCTACAATAAAAAAAAGATTCACCTTTCTCTTTACACAAAACAAAAAGAAACTCAGCAACAAGATCCCTGATTGCCGTGACTTGTGTAGTTAACAATCGACATAATTGACTGCGTAGTGTGTCTCCTTTCTCTGGAGGTACACTGACATCTCTCAATGGTGGCAACACAACACTACGTAAATACTTCCTCTGCATACGGCAACCACGAATAGCTTTAATTAACACTGACAATATCGGAGACAGATTCTCATATTGATTGCTGTTATTCTGTGGATACAAGATTTATTATGAATTCCAGTCCATTTCGCACATTAGAGTGGACCAGTTATGAAAACTTAATCGACTTAATAGAGAGTAATAGGCGACTCTGAGGTCACAAGGAGCTTAGAGGCCCTGCAACTTCGCAGGGACATAGCCTCCTTGTGTGTCCTCTATCGCCTATACCATGGTGAATGCTCCGAAGAGCTCTTTAACCTAATACCTGTCTCATCCTTCCACAACCGTAACACCCGCACTGGAAGGGGGAAGCATTCACATTATGTCGACCGAATTGGTCGCCGAACAAAACGGTTCAGCGCGTCCTTTTTGTGTCGCACAATTGACAAGTGGAATGCAGTCCTTTCACCTTGGATCCTTCAAGCGGAGCGTGAAAAAGCACCTTCTCAGGCCGGCATAGTAGTGGCGACTGGAGCCACCGTGCGAGCGTTTCTCTAGTCGTCAATGCTCATGGACCTTCACTGAGTTTACCATCAGACCAGTCGAGGTCACATATCGAGCCAAAATAAAATAAAAAAAAGATACTCAATTGTCATAAGGATTAATTCAATCCCTAATTCAGTTGATGTTAAATTTTTTAATAATTTAGATAATCCATGTACTCAATTCATTAATAGAGTTTTGTTAAGTACTTTGGTCGTCCAATGTCTATAACACTAAATAGATGAAATTAAAATTGTTAACTCAAATAGAAAAGGTTTTTGCAAATAGCAAAATTTGTTTGTTGTCAGTTATTGTCACTTTGCATTTCAGCATTTCTATTTTATGGACATCCTATATTATAAACATAGCAATAATAACTACTTCAAATGAAGCTAAATAAAATTTAAAAAGTATATTGCAGAAATTTTTCTCTGCAACTGTTTTCTGCAGACATTTCTCTCTGATACCATAAAATAAAAATAAAAACATACAGTTTTAGAAAGTTGATATTGCAAAAATGAGAGTAGCGCATTTATTGCATCCATGTCATAACCCTCATAAACATGAGCTGCTGTCTCTTCATCTTCCAATTTTGGTGTTAGAATATAGTAATATGAATATGGCATGCTGAAATAAAGAAAATATTATTTTTTATCATATTTTAGACTCTCATATTTTAATAACAGCTGATACTTAAAACCTGTTTAATTTTGTAACAATATGAGTTTGATTTGTCGACTGTAAGCCAACATGATACATATACACTGTTTTTTTATTGTAGCTTGGCACTCTGCCTGATGTTAAGCTAGAGTGCAGTGCATAAGCGGAAACAACTGCTACTACAGAAAAATTCCTAAAGACAGCGGTCGCCTACACTATGCCAGCCTGAGGAAACTAATGTGCACCATCCAGACTGACAGTGCACACTCCTTTCGTTACAGGCACTGAATATGGTTTGTTCAGAGCATTGCTAGCAACGTCCTGTCACCTTGGTACCCTAGACAGGCAGGTCTGATTGGTCTGAAGGACAAAACTCAGTTATGACAAAAACAAAGTATAATTTACATCAAAACACCAGAAAAAATAAAATCTTACCAAATTAATAGATTAGCAACATGATTCCTTAACAACATAAGTTTATCCTCATTAGAAACCTCACTGGTTAATAATTTACCAAGAATGGGTATAACTTTCAGCAATATATTCTTTTGTGACACATCAACTTCTCCATCCGTAGGTATTCGGAAAATCAAATTAAATTGTGCTTTCATTAAATCACAAATTATTGATTGCATTTCATCCTAAGAAATAAAAAAATAACTATTAAATATTTTTTCTGTAAATTCTATCCACACTGCATTCTTTATATTAATAATACAACCAACAAAGGACCGGTGCACTAAAAATCAATCAAACTAACAGTGGTTATTATCCCAGTCTCCCATTCTGCGATAAGACCACCACTTTCAAATGATTCATGAAGTGACTTCGGTGAGTTTCCAGATCAGCTTGGAAGTAGGGAGATACAGAGGTACATATACATCTCAAACCAGCACACCAGAGGCATAATTTCTCTGTGGCAGCAAGTAGTCTCTGTCCACGAACTGCACTTTTGGAGGACTATACTTGCATATTAATTACTAGAATCGAATAGAAACAAACTTACAGAAACTACAAGGTTCTTTTTGGAGCCATCATCAGGATTAACTGTATTACCAGTAGATACTTTCTCAATAATGAGAACAAGGCAATTTGTCAAATGTTCTGTTACATTTAGATCAGACACAATAGTTTTGATTTCAGTGTCATATATTGTCAAAAGAAACAGCAATTTTAAATCAAACTGAAGGATGGTGCTGTTGTATTGATTGAGTTTGTATATCGCAAGTCTATTGACTAAACATTGAGGTACTTTAAGCCTGCCGCAGATTTCACTTGTTACACGAGTGTGGTAACAAAGATTACATATACATTTAAGGGATTCTATAATAATGTTATTCTCTGCTTCATCAAGTTTGTGTAGTGATTCATTTTTAGGATCATTCAATCTACCCTTTTCCACAAGAACCCTGAGCAAGTCTTCAGTGATGAATTCCTCAATATTTTCTTTATCTCGACTAAAATCAAATTTTGTATCGTTATTTTACGGCACTACAAAACAATTATGAATTCAACCGTAGAAGTTTTTGTTACATTCTATAATTACCTTAATATTCTCATACTAGCTAAGATAAGAGAATGAATTTTCGCAGACCCGCTCTTAAGCAGACCTAATAATACAGACCACAGTTTTCCTTTATCATTTTTAGGCATATTTGTAAAAATAAATATAAATTCATTCTGCAAACAAAGATTATTCGTTAGCAAAGCTCACTATACAGTATACATAGTATCCTACAAAATATAAAATGCAAGAAATACAAACGAACATTGTTAAGGAATTTAGTAAGGATTTCTATGATTTTTTCAACATCGAAATCGCTGTTTGCACTCGCTAAAATTTCAATATCAGACTTCTCCATTTCTCAAATTAAATCTCACTTGCTTTATATAATTTAAATACTTAAGCACTGTGAACTGTTTATAACTGTAATTTTATTTACTATATTATTTATTTATATTGTGTTTTATATAGATTTATGTTTACCCACGTTCTTTTTCTTTTTGTTATATACATTCTAATAGTTTGCCAGCATCAAAGAAAATATTTGCATCAAGCTAAAATATATAATAGTAACCCATAAGTTGATAATAATTATAGCAAGAATTATAGTAACCTAGCAATACGCATTATCTAAAGAAGCAGTTTTATTATAATGTGCGAAACAACCAAAACAAAACAATTAAACCCTTTGCTTCCATACTGTCAAAAGCACAGAAGCGAAATGTCAAATCTCCGTGTCAAATTCTTTGAAAAAAATCAATTGAATGTCTGCTTGTATTTGTAGGCAATATTTAAAACATTTAAAATACGAAAAGGACGGCAAATAAATAGAATATTAGCCTCGAAATGGCAGCCTTAACTTTAAAAGGCCATATGGCTACAAAAATTTTGCGTAAGTACCGATATTTTAAATCTGTTTTTACTCTTACATAATTTGTCTTTATGCTTATTAACGTACGTTTTTATAATAAATATGGTTTCATGTGAATACTGTTATTTCAGCTAAACATGGAGCGCTAAGCATTGTGTGTATTAAATCGAACTATAGCACTGACAAGTCACTGAATATAGCCTCATATAAAAGAGGTACTGGTGGTCGGTGCAGTTTCAATGGTATTGTAGCCACTGTATTTGGTTGTTCGGGATTTGTTGGTCGATATGTGTGCAACAAACTAGGAAAAATCGGTACACAGGTAATTTTTCATGTTATTATGTGTGTAGTTTTTATGTTTTATATTATTATATGAGTAGAATATCTGATGATTACCAGTTGATTTGTTATAATTAAATTTTGAATACTACTGTCATATGTATGTCAGTAGCAGCTGTACCGTCAGCATATAAAAGTAAGTTTATTGAATTAGGTTAAATGTTTATAAATTAATTAATTATTATAAAAATGCATGTCAATAATTTATTAGTATTTAATATTGATAATGGTGCTACATCTTTCTTTCACCAGGTATCTTTGTATACATAATTATAATTTCAGTTAATCCTCCCTCATAGATGTGACTTCTATGATGTCCAAAGACTCAAAGTAGTCGGTGATCTTGGGCAAGTGATACTCACAAGATTTGATATTCGTGATGAAGAATCAATTGCTAAATGTGTCCGCCATTCTAATGTGGTCATCAATTTGATTGGCCGTGATTATGAGACTAAGAACTTTAAGTATGATGATGTACATGTGAAAGGAGCACGTAGACTTGCTAGGTATGTCCTTTATTTCTCTCCTTTCTGTGGCATAACGCAAGGAGGACCATTTAGTGCTGGTTGTGTACTATTTTCACAATTTTTTTTTTGTTTTTTACTTCGCGACCACAAGTACATATCAACATAGTTAATTTGATACCCGCCAGTGAGATTTGAATATGGGTCACATTGATCAGGAGTTCATGCCTTTTACTGCTAAACCACGGCCACTCTGGTATGAATGTGTGATACATAGCTTTCTTCTTAATATCAATGAAGCAGCTTTCTGTTTGTTGTTAACTTTCACCAGGTTATGTTAGGCTAAGCCATAACCAATTTATATCCAATCAAGATTACATTACATCTGAACTATTTCAGTAAAAGCCGGCATAGTGGAGGCGACTGCTGCCCGCACAGGTTTCTCTGTGGTAGCAGTTGTTTCCATTCATGGACCGCACTCTAGCTTTACATCAGGCGGAGTGTTGTCACATGCCGAGCTACAATAAAAAAAAAATGCTGGTAGGGATACTAAACGCGTTATAAATATTGCAGAAAAAACTAATAATTTTACAGAATCAGCAAAGAAATGGGTGTAGAGCGTTTCATCCACTTATCCTATCTTAACGCTGGACCCAATCCCACTCCTTTGGTGCTGAAGAATCCATCAAAATACAAGATTAGCAAGTATGAAGGAGAGTTGGCTGTGAGGGAGGAGTTTCCTTCTGCAACCATCATAAGGGCTTCTGATATCTATGGCTCTGAGGATCGCTTTTTGAGGTATAATTTAGTTATTGTTCTTTATGATGTGAACAAAATTATGACGAAAATTGAGCTGTATTATACACTGCGTCTTTTTTCTATTAAATTTTTGTCATAATTTATAATCTTAAACGAATAATTTACAACAGAAGCTGAAACAACTCCAAAACTGGAGTTTGTTCGAGTTCTGTGTTGGCTTGGAAACACTTGCTTCTCATTATTCATATTATTACCATTTAATTGGTTGGTATTAACTTATAGGCAATTCGCCAGTAACTGGCGTCGTCAAGGCGAATGGATCCCAGTTTATGCTAATGGTTTCGCTACTGAGAAGCAACCAGTTTTTGTTTCTGATGTTGCTCAGGGAATTGTGAACTGCGCTCGGGATCCCGATACTAAAGGACAGGTTTACCAGGCTGTTGGGTAATTATTATGCTAATAAATAGCTTTAAAAACTGTATTTTGAATATGTGCCTTATCCTGGCTGGACCAACGCTTTATACAAATAGTTTACCACAGAATTTGTAGAAAATCTAAAAGTCACCTATTAGGGCTAACTAGGCTTTCAAACTAGCCGTTCCAATCCCAATCCAGAGTGGTGGCCTGACCACAATATAAACTAAAATATCCGCAAAGGGACATACATATTGAGATACCTGTATATCTCTATTTCTCAAGTGGGTCTTTGAGAATTGTTCGCCATCTTTTATAGTTACCATACCAACATACAAACCTACTTGAAAAAAATCATCTGTATAGTGGGAATGTATATTATTCAGCTTTACTATTTTTAATTGGTCAAGATCACTATTAATCAAAATTAAATTAGTGCATTTCTTTCACAGCCCCAAGAGATACCAACTAGCAGAGTTGGTGGACTGGTTCCACAAAGTTATGCGCCGTGATGAAAGAATTGGTTACTACCGCTACGACATGAAGTATGATCCATTTTTTTCTGCAAGAATAACACTGATGAACATGATTTCTCCTGCATATCCAATTGGGTATCTTCATTGGGAAGGAATGGAAAAGGTATGTTTCTTTATTGTAATTTTTTTCTGTAACACTGGATGCGTTAGTCTTGACAAAACTACACATAAACAGCACAGTGATTACTTGTAGTGTATTTTTATCTACTTTCTCTTTGCTACAGGAAGCTACAACTGACATCATCGACCCCTGCGTCCCTACTTTGGAAGATCTCGGTGTAAAGCTGACGCCAATGGAAGATCAAGTACCATGGGAATTGAAACCTTTCAGAGCTAACAGAGATTACCATGACGAACTTGGAGAGTTCCCAACACCACCAAATCCAAAAACCATCAACATAATAAATTAATTTACTAGATGTATGTGTATCATTTGATTTGTTTTATAAATATTAGGAAAAGAAATAAAATGTTATGTTGATTTTATACTAATTTATTACAAATTCAAGGCGCTGGTGGTGGTTTGCTGCCTCTGCCAAATCCTCCTCTCTGAAATAATAATGTTATAAATTAAAACTTTAGTTTTATTACAATGAATAATTAATCACCCATGCAAGAGCTTTCATGCAGGCAAACGAGCAAAACTACTAGTGATGTTCGTCATTAGTAAAATTAAAATACACATTCCTCTAATCTACTTCAATGCGGACACATGCATTAGGACTAAGAAAACAGGTAGGACATTGATTGAGTGACATAAGCAAAGGTGAATGAAGAATGAAACATTTTCAGATATGTTTAAACGCTTCTTAGTGCCCAGAGGACATAAGCTCCATCCCTATACAACGCCTATATTTTGAAATTCAGCAATGATAAACAAATTCAAAGCTTTTTTTACTACTGCCACTTAAAAAGAAAAAAATGCATATTTTTGTCATAGTATCTTGACTAATGGATCTCTCACCTATTCAGGACTCTTGTAGGTGGTGCCATTTCCCTGCAGGTCCCAGATGCAAGCAAAAAGTACCAATATAGTGGAAATATAATGTAAACACATTTATAACTACAAAACTTTGTAACCTACAGGGAAGTTGCAAGGATAATATCTTACATTATTCCATATAAGAATATATCACAAAGTTTCTCCATTGTTTTTTTTAAATTATGTAGTTGAATATGGTTTTTTGCATCATAATATGATAGCTATGATTGTTAGTGATCAAATAATTGATTTGTGTTCTATGGGAATGACTCAATAAATATAAAAGCTTATATTTGCTGATGAATATCTACAATTAAATTTATTTTTATTTATGATAAATAATAGTCAGTGGACAAATTAATAGAAAGGCATAGTGTGTGTGTGTGTGTGTGTGTGTAGACATTGTTATTATCTTGCTTATTATTAGCATTTATTAATTAGTGCAAAACCACCACTGTTAGAAAAAACCTTTTCCATTCTTATGTTATTTTTATTGTTCAAAAGGGGCTGTAAATGTGGATAAACTTTACAGGTTTAACCTCTATTTTTCCATCACGTTACAACCACAAATAAAACAAATAGTTAACAATGTTTATTTACATTTTGAAAATACATCTTCAAATACTTACGAAATCAACAAATTCAACATCCACTGATCCAGGGCCAACATCGGCCTTCTTATCATGTTGGGCCGGTGTCGTGGGAGCCCTTCTGTAAGCTGAGCGGTCCTCACCAGACCTAGTCGGGGCATCAGGCCTACCGACAGTACTACGGCGAACAGTCTCAGTGCGCGTTGACCTCTTGAGAGTTGCTGGTACAATTTCAGGTGGCAGATGCAAGAAGATTCGCAAGTACTCAATACCTTCATTGGTCAAATACCTAAAATAGTAAAGTAAATCAACTGTTTATGTTGCGAATAGATCCTTCATCCATAAAATCAAAACCTTGTTTCTACCATTTTTGAAACAGCTACGAAACTAAACACACATCAGCACATTGCAGTGCTACTGACTCGTTGTGACTATGATAAATAAACAGTAATATTTACCAGTAGAAATGTCTCCAGGCGAACTGCTCCTTTACATATCCTCGGGACTTTAAGGATTGCATAGCCTTAATTACTTGTAAGTTTGGAATTTTCTCCAAATCTGGATGCTTAGGTGCATGGTAATCTTTCTTCGCTACCATGACACCTTCCTTGAAGAGATATTCATATATAGCAACACGATTTTGCTTGGGCATCAACATTTTGGATGGTTATCTGTAAATACAAATATTGATCACAATGAATATATACACGAATTTTAGGTTACACTTTATAAAAACTCGAAAAAAAACGGTGCAGACGCAAAAATATATTTGAATACTTTGATAGTAGAACGTAAAGCCAACGGCATTCACAAAATTATTACAACATTTCACATGATTATTTCAATAATTCAAGATGGAAATTACGGAATATACCTCGGCCACTGACAGCTGGAAAACCAAAAAGAGGGAGACGGATAGCCGCAGAGACAGAATGAAATATACGTCAAAATACTTTTTTTTTTGTTTTAAATGGCATTATAACAATTTGCCAGTGTCAAAGTAAATATTTTTGCATCAAGTTAATATTGTGTATCACGCGTCATTCATTAATCACATTTAAAGTCAGGTCAAGTCACAATCAAGTCGAAAATTGCTCCAGTAAAGTGGTACAATCTTTACTGAAACTTCCTACGGAGTTTTGGAGGGAAAATGGAAACACAGGTTCTTTTCTTTTGAATTGTTTGCCCACACTTACGCCCGTTCACGAACACTTAATGGTTAATAATCCACCATTATTACACATTAACACTCGAAGAAACACAAGTTAAGGAAAATAATTCAAGACAGACACAATTTCGTCAAAAATAATGAAAAAGATTTGCTCTATAGACAAAAGTTCGAGCGCAAACGTTCGTTTTTTGTATTCATTGGCCAAATGGCCAAGTATGAGTTTACGTAACTTTCTCGGCGTAAATAGAACCTTCCTACCAATCAGACAATACTTTGGCCGTGAAGGTTTGCCAAATGAAGCAATCCTATTGATGGGATTTCTTCTTTGATATCTTTGCCTTCTTAAAATGGAAGAACACGTATTTTGTCTAGTACTCCTACAGCCCGTTCACATTTATTTTACCTCTGACAGATGTCATTTTAATTTTCCGTTAGGTTGGCAGTACTTGCTATGAAGTGTATCGGTCATTTCGTGCAGCTTCTCTATTATTCTATTGTTTCGGTGATTATTTAAGCTTAAAAGATGCCAAAAAGGATTCAAAGTAGCGGTAGAGAAATTGTACTGTCCGTGCGTGATTTTTGTGAAAGGGAAAAGGCTAATAAAGCCCCTCTAATCCCATTTGAAAATGTTCGTCAGCGTGTAGCTGCCATGACAGGTATGTAAAATAGTGCTACCAACAATTAATTTTTCCCCGTATTAGTGGTAGTTCGTAATGACGCAGTACAGTTTGTACTATCGACAACTGGGATTTTTCAAACTTCAGTCACTGTCGTGTATTAATACTTTCATTGTAATCTTAAATCTTACAATAACAACTAAAAGTTCCCAAGTTCAGTGATTTCATACGTAATTTGTTTTTAAAATGTACTTATTATTTATTTTTTTAAATCTTTTATTTTTATTATTTCAGGTATATCTGAGAAAACCGTCAGTACTATTACTAAAGAAGGTGAGGTTGCAGCTTCCACATCACAAAAGATTTCTACACCTAGAAAAAAACGTAATCAACAAAAGAAAATTAATTTAGATGACTTTGATCTCTGTGCAATCAGAAATAAAATACACTCTATGTACACAGTCAGAAAAGAGGTACCGACTTTGGGAAAGCTATTAGCTGAGTTAAGAATTGACATTAACTTTAGTGGCGGTCGGACCACATTATGGAAAATTATTCGACAAATAGGATTTCGTTTTAAAAAATGTGGCTCTAAAAGAAAACTACTTATGGAACGATATGATATTGTAGCTTGGAGACACAGATATTTAGACGTTTTGAGACAAAATCGTACTGAAGGCCGACCTGTCGTATTTCTTGATGAGGCATATATACACGCTTCGTACTCCGTTAAAAAATGTTGGCAAACTGAGGATGAGGAAGGTGTCCTAAAAAGCGACTCTACTGGTGCGCGCTGGATTATTGTTCATGCAGGTGGTGAAATGGGTTTCATACCAAACGCGCAATTGATATTTAAATCACAATCAAAATCGGGAGATTATCATGACGACATGAACAAAACCAAAACCAATTTTATGAAATGGTTAAAGGAGAAATTGATACCCAATTTACCGCCTAACAGTTTAATAGTTATGGACAATGCGCCTTATCATACTGTTACGGTAAATAAGGCACCAACAACAAACTCTTCTAAAGCCGATATGCAAAATTGGATCAAAAGTAAGGGATTATCTTATCTGCCTACTATGGTGAAAGCTCAACTTTCTGAAATTATAAAGGATCATAAAGAAGCTCCAATATACGAGGCTGACCAATTGCTTGAGTCTCATGGACATAAAGTGGCTAGATTACCACCATACCACTGTGACTTAAACGCCATAGAGTTTATGTGGAGCCTTTTAAAAAGGCGAGTAGCCAGTAAAAACGTAGGGCAGGAAGCAAGCAGCATTGTAAAATTAGCTGAAGAAGCATTCCGATCTATTACTGCGGAAGACTGGCAAAAGCAATGCGAACATGTACGTCACCTTGAAGATAAGTTCTATCAAACAGATGGATGTATGGATGCTGAAATTGATAAGTTTATCATAGAACTTAATGACGAGTCTGATACAGAATCAGACAGCACTTTTGAAGATTCAGGTTCATCTGATAGCGAGTTTTCTCCATTAGCTGTCCGCCTGGATCACTCTTATTCAAAATAAAATTAACGAAATTAAATTATATTGTATTAAATTACTCGTAAACACTTTAGGTACATATTTAAAGGTCTACCAATATTCAACTCTGTTTAAAATAAACTTAAATAAAGTTTGATTTTTAATAAACTTATAATACGGAATTATATTGAAATATTTAAAATAATTCGAACAGGGAAGTCGTGGAAACCAAATGTAGCAACACAGAGCTCAGGCTAGCCAACCTAATAGCTAGAGGTAAAATAACTGTGAACGGACTGTAGTATTCTCATTTATTACGGTCTGTGGTAGTATCTCTATATAGTCTGTGGCTTGTTGTCTCTGGCCTCTAGCTTGTGGTCATACTCATTATTATTAATTGTCTCTGGTCATACTTGTGGTGGCGTCCTGTGTCGTGGGTTTTGTTAATCGTGTTAATTCCACAAAACGTATCATATAGTAATCATATAGATTACTTTGGTAATTGGTTAATTTAAAGATCATCATGGATTTTCAAAACCGCCCCGGCGGTAAAACAGGAGGAGGAGGCGTCGCATCATGGTCGGAAAATAACCGAGATAGACGAGAGAGACTTCGGCAATTGGCTTTAGAAACTATAGATTTGAATAAAGATCCTTATTTTATGAAAAATCATTTGGGTAATACTTTTAATAATAATAATGCAAATGTTAAAAAAATTAACTTTACAATCACCTAACCTAAAATCTTAAACCTTTTTATATTTCAGGATCCTATGAGTGTAAATTATGTCTGACTTTACATAACAACGAGGGCAGTTACTTAGCTCATACACAAGGTAAAAAACATCAAGCCAACTTAGCTAGGCGAGCAGCAAAAGAAGCTAAAGAATCCCCACAGCAGTTAGCACCAGAAAAGCCTAGAATAGAGCCAAAAAAGTTTGTCAAAATTGGACGTCCTGGTTACAGAGTTACTAAGCAAAAAGACCCTGAAATAGGTCAACAGAGTTTACTATTTCAAGTAGACTATCCAGGTAACACATTTAATAAGACTAGTAAGGTTCATAGGTTTTAATGCAATTACCATTATTTTCTTTTTTTTTTCAGAAATTGCTGAAGGTGTATTACCTCGACATCGTTTTATGTCAGCTTATGAACAGAAGATAGAGCCTCCAGACCGTAGATGGCAATATTTGCTGTTTGCTGCAGAACCTTATGAAACCATAGCATTCAAAGTTCCCAGCAGAGAAGTGGAAAAGCATGATTCCAAGTTCTGGACTCATTGGAATAAAGATACGGAACAATTCTTCTTGCAATTTGCTTTTAAAATTGAACCAATGAGGTTAGGCCCTCCTAAAATGTGGGAGACTGCTGGTATTGGTCTGCCTCCACCTCCGGGAACACCTCTAATGGTAGTGCCACCACCACCACCGTTATTACCAGTTCCTCCTCCTCCTCCTAATATGTAGATAGTAAGTTTTGTAAATAAAATTATTTGCTCTATTTTGTTTATTAATTTGTAAATTAGTGCTTTTTTATGAGAAGTCCTGAATATATAAATAGACTAGTCTCTTATACTTGATTCACTGATGTGCAATGATCTAAAATATAAGGTCTAATATTTTTATGAGGTAAATGTTTGTAATGGTTGAAATAAAAAAATTATAATCTCAGAACCGAACTAAAAATTACGTGCAATATTGAAACTCGTGAATGTATTTATTTATCAAAATGAGATCAACGCATTTCAAGATTTCTTGTGAAAAGAAAAGAATAAGCAAAAAGCTAAATTAAATAAATGGTCATATTCCCTAATAAGTTATATCTATGGCATTGAGATATATTATATATCTCAATGATCTATGGTTAAATTATATCTGCTATGTGATCTGTAATTTATATACCTAAATATATAATAGGGGACGGAGCGAAGTACCCACAAAATCACATGGTCACAGATAACTATGTACCGAAAAAACGGGACGTATGGTCCGTTAGCTACGTTCCTTGCATAGACGCGTTTCTTTTCTCGTAATGATTATAATAATAGTAGTTGTAATGTTTATAAATATCGTAATTTTCGCACATGGCGACCTTGTTATAAACAATTTGGTTGCTTTTCGTTTATATATATTAAATTAATAAATAAACGAAACTTGGCTTTTACTAATCCTTATGTGGCATAACGAAACGTAAGTTTTAAATAACGGTCATTCCCACAAAATAATAATCGGTACAGCTGAAACGCATTTCGCGCGCTGTCTTATAAAGTCCGTTGCTCGCTATTGTTGAGTAAATTGTTTCATTCCTTCGTTATTGTTAATTATTTTAAAAGCTAATTACTAGAAAATGTTCTCAAAGGCAAAACGTTTTGATTCGGGTAAGTTTATGAAGAATTTAAAAAATAATTCTACGTTATTTTTATTATGTATAATCTTCTTCCCCTTCTTTCATAACATAAATGTACCAAATTCTAATTGACCTTCACTTTCACATTTTAGGTCCGAAGTCCCAAAACAAAGAAGCAAAGAAAAATGAAATTGAGACTCAAAAGATTAAAATTAAGGTTCCTGCTTTATCTACTACTAAATCATTGCCACAATTAGCAACTAAGAATAATAATACCAATTTTGATACGAGATCTCAATGCAGTTCAACACAGAGTGTAAAATCGTTCGTAACCGTGAGTATTATAGTCTTATAAAAAGAATTTGAATATTTCAAAAATCTGCAGTATAGTTTGAAATGATTTTATTTATTACTTTCTTCAGCCAAAGCCTATAAAATCAGGTGCAGTTGCAAAACCAAAGAGTTCTGTTAAGAAAATTTTTCCAACACCAAAAAATAAAGATGATATTGTTAAGGAACGGGATGTGGAAATAAGGTAAGACATAATAAGTAATAATGGGAGTGGATGGCGCACATTCGTCTCCTCAAGCTGGCATATCAGGGGGGGCTATTATCTGCAGACATCTGTCATAGCAGTTGTTTCCTATCATGGATCACTAGCGTAATTTCATGCGAAGTGTCAAGCTATTATAAAAAAAATAAACCTAATTCTAAGACAGGGAGTTTGTTTTGAGTCTTAGGATTTACTATTTAACATAGAAATTCACCCTGCAATGCACCAATGCTGCATATTGTATTTAAAAATTAAAAATATTGTAATTGGTTTTAGGAATAAAGACTTGACCATTGCTGAATATATCCAGGAGATTGAAGAACTTAAATCTGAACTTTATAATATAAGAAAACAAATTAAAGGCGATTTTAACAAAAATCCTGATAACATTGATGAGCTTAACAAACAAGTATCTCAAATTGCTATTAATGAAAAAACTGACAATGCTGAAACTATCTCTGATAATAAAAAAGAACATATTGATGAGTTGAATAACACAATAAAGTTATTGGAGCACCACTGTCAGGGTCTAGAAGAAGAATTATGTAGCAGACAAGTTGAATTAGCCTCTGTGGAAGAAATGATAGGCATTAGGGATAGTCTCTGCCAAGATCTACAAAATAAACTTACTGATATGGAAACCTGTCTCGAGGAAACAAAACAGCGATTGGAAATGGTTAAAGGACATCATGCGCTAGCATTGGAAGCCAATGAAAGTATTAGAAGAGAATACAAGGCTGAATTAGAAACATTGAAAGCAAAGATTGAGGAAGAGAAATTGTCTATAATGAACAAAAGCAAAATTGATCAAGATTGTATTAAATCAATGTTTTTAAGTCAAATACAGTCAATTAAAGATGAACATGAAAAGGAGAAACGAGATATCACCAGTGAAATGCAACATCAAATTATTAAAAAAGAAAATGAAATGAAAGCAAAATTAGAACAGATCGATGAAGCCACACATGAGAAGATGCGTCTCTGTGAGATACAGTTTGAGGAGAGATGTCGCGACATCCAGGAGCATTGGTCGCAACAACAGGACAATATACAATATTTGGAGAAAGAAACCAGAGAACTAAAATATTCCTTAAATATGGCAGAGGAGAGAAATATTAAACTCCAGAGTGAAATTAACAATTTGAAAAATAAAAATGATATACTCGTTGAAGAAAAGCATATGCTGATCAAAGAAATTGGTGACACAAAAGATGAGTATAAGAGAAAAGAAATTCAATATGAGAATAAAATGAACAAACTGGCCGCTGAAGTTGAAAATGTGCTGAAGGAGAAGAATACGTTTGAGTTGTCATTATCGATGACTCGAGACATTGTTGACGTATTGACAATGAGATTGAGGGAATCCGATTCTGATATTGATCTCTTGGAATCAAATATACAAACTTTGACAAATGCGAACAACTTGTTGGAAGATGAATTGGCTAAATACAAAGCAACTTTTAACAATGTTATGTTAGAATGCAATGAGTATAAGGAGGCTCTGGTTAACATTTTAAAATCCAAAGCGGTCTTGGCCAAGGAGCACTCGCGCATTATGGAACACAATGTCTCACTGATAGAGAGCCTACAGAATGTTGAAGTAGAAGCTTACCGTGAGCTCGGATCGATCAAGAATGAACTTATTGAGGATGTCGAGCAGCTAAAGAAAGAATCTGATACTCAAATTAAGATGCTCAAAGATGAGGTAATGTATCAAAATTATTCTAGATCTTAAAGAATCAATAAAAGTAGTGATAATGTTAATTTGTGCAGGTGGAGCGTAAGCGTGCAGTTTGTGAAGCCGCTAGGGAACACGCCGAGCAAGCCACGGCGGCGGCGGATCAAAGTCGCGAGTTATTATCGCAGGCCGCCATGCAGCTCTCACAACTCGAAGCTGATAATTTGAGACTACAACAACAGGTAGGTAATTTATAAGTATGGAAACTCATGTCGAGGACAATAAAAAATATTACTGATAACCTCATGTTTTCATACAGATTGAAGATCAGCAGTCACTGGTTGTGGAACTGTCGTTGTTGCGTCAAGAGAATGAAGAGCTGACGATGACAGTAGCGAAACAAACATCGTTAATTGAAAAGATGAAGATGGATGCTGAGAAACAACTTTTGATTAAACCGAAGTCTCCATCTGTTCACAAGAAAAGCCATAAGATTGGGAAAGAAAATCAAATTATATTATCACCTCTTAGGGAGCGAAATCACTAATATGTGATTAATAATGTGTAAAATCCGTATACGCGGTTACTTTTTATTGTGTAACGTAATTTATTTGTTTTATTTTTTTACCTATCGCATTTATTTGATGACATTTTTAGATTATGTTCTAAAATTAGGTAACAAATGATACCTAAACTACAATTTATTTTCGCTTTTATATTTATTATTTTATTCTGTAACTAGGGTCGTATTATTTATTTATTTAAACGGTTGTTTCGAACAAATGAAAGATTTTGTTTGTGTATATTTAAGATTATCCAAAGAATTGTTAAATTATGTCGGTTACGTTTACTCGCATCAGTTATTTGCAGAAATAAATTATTAATTTTATGCGGTTTTTTTTTTCACGCCTGGTTAACACTTATGTCCGGTCTTAAAGCGAACTTAAAAAGTAATCGCTGTTTCCCGATTGTTACAACATGGGACTCTGAAGTGAGGATTTACAAAACTAATTATTACTTTTTTTGATCTCTGTACCTATAGTATTTATATTACTCATATTTTATTGCTCTGTCTCCGCTTCCATCTCCCAATGGTTAGCTGGGAGAAAATGCCTAATGGCATTAAGCTTGCCATTGTGTACGGTACAATAAAGAATTATTATTATTATTATCCGAAGTGCAGTTTATGTTCGGCAATCCAATTACGCAGGTTGCTAAGGTCTTAGCTTAAAAATATAAAATAATAAATAAAACAAGGAACTACAGTCTCACCTTTATTTTATGATGACAACATACAATTACATTAAGCAAAAGTGCAAATAATTAAGAGTTAGTGACTAAAGCTTATGTCGTTTACATATTTGGCAGTGTGACTAAAACTTACTTTCACAACACAATACGATATAAAATTAAATCAATGTTTATTTAGGCCGCATTAATATAATCAAATATCAAAATAAATGTATAAGAAAAAAACTATGACGAGAAGCTTAATACTAAACCAATCTTTGGATAAATCAGATTCTATTTCCGTATTACAAGACTTCTTCTAAACACACACACAATATTCTAAGTAACTACTACCTATCAAAACCTTAAATCTAAAAGTTACAATACAAATTTCAAAAATTGATTTTGTCGAGTGCCAGTGGTTACAGTGGTGTAGAATAACAAACAGTCATTGGCACAAAAATTATACAAAACACGAGATCCTCATTCAGTCTTTAGAAATGCAAAAATAAAAACATGTTCAATATATAAAATTAAACTGGCAGTTTTTAAATTTAATTTCATAATATACTCCAAATAAGAGTACGAAAATTGAATAATACTTAATTTTATAATAATACAAAATCTCAATGGTAACAATATGTAAAATTATAATACTACTGGCAAGAGAGCTATATAACTTTGGTCTAAAACTAGATTTGTATTCGATCATAGGAAGAAAATAGTACATCTGAAACTGATATGTAAGGCGGATAACTAAATCGAGAAATATGTAATAGCGCTAACAAAAAGATAGGCCATATAAACCAAATGAGCAAATGAATAAACAATTGTAATAAAGACACATGAACCACCTTAATCGACGTGCGCATAGCGAAGTACAATTTCATTTTTAATAAGCATATCGCAAGCTGGCATCCCTTGATGGGGAGCCACATCCTGTTCCACTGTCGTAAAACCAGTATGGCCGCCAGGCAAGCGACCGTTCCAAACGAAGTAATAAAACAACTGTTGCATGGCAGAGATGAACCTGCGTTGTTCCGGAGTCTCAGAGTCTAGAGTGCCCAAAATAGCCTGAACGTCGGCGCCCGCGTCAGCCCACTTGGCAGCACCGGCCGCGACATACAACGCAGCCCCCAAACGCATTCGTGCTAAACTTACTAATGGACATAGAGTGCGAATTGCCGACGTCAGCTCTACGAGTCCCGCATAAGTCTTATTATAATGATGGAACACCTCCTCTGTGAGATTTAAAGTTCCAATGACGCTCGCATTCACCTCCTCCTCTACGTTCTTAGCGGTCCAGTTGGCGTATTTGAGCATCAACTTGTTGACATGTGCACTATGTTTGGTGGTGCCGAACACCATCGGTCTGACCTCTCTGCCGGTGCTCTGCCTTGACTTTCGTTGCGCGTCCCATTCCTCATACGCGTGCACTCTGAGCATTACGCCGTCGAGTACTAACCAGGACCTCTCAGGCTCGTTAAGCATAGGCAGAGAGGAGACAGTGTCACCGAGCCAGGTGTCGGGGACGGCGGTCATGACCTCGAGCGTGGACATGCGTCGAAGACACGCGGCGTCATTGCATTTGCTGGTGTGCTTGAACTGCTCATTCTTACTCATGTCCTGAGCCAGAGTTTCTCCAGGATAGATGACCGATGGCGAAGACAACCAAGCGCGTGAGTACAATTTTTGAACTTTCTTTACCGTCGTGAGAGCCGCGACTAGTGTGGCGCCCGCTCTGTGACCAAATAGAGTGACAGATTCCGGGTCTCCTCCAAAATACTTTATATTGTATTTGATCCATTGAAGAGCAGCAAACAAATCACTCAAACCGTAATTGCCAGAGGTAGGTGGATATATTTCTTTAGCTAGGATGTCCAGAGCCAGAAAGCCAAACGCGCCTAGTCTAAAATTAGGTCTGACAAACACAACTTCCTTGGTACGCGCATACAATGCAGACGGCTGCAGAGGACTGATGCCACCAGCTAGCGTGTTAGCCCCGATTAAAACCACAACTGGCAAAGGAGAATCAAATCTCAGATGAGGGGTGACAATATCAAGCGTGAGACAATCCTCTTGACCAATTATAGTGACATTTTCAAGGAACTGGGTACATAGTGGTGCAGGCTCATGTGCTAGTAAAGTATCATTCCAGCATAGAGATAAATTGTTCAATGGATGTGCATAAGTAAATCTCTTTTCACCAACTGGAGGTACTGCATATGGGACACCATAGAACTTGTAAACACCCTCTTCAAGTATCCTAAAAATGAGAAAAGGACTACTTTAAAAAAAAAATACACATGGCTGCAATATTACGAATATTGGTAACAGGTATAACTGGAGTGTGCCTCCTCAAGCCAGTATAGACAAAGCGAGTGCCGTCTAGTCTGTAGAAATTTTTATGTGGTTGCAATTTTTCCACTTTCTGGCTTAATATCAGATAGAGTGTGAATACATATTTAAAAAATATATATTAGTGCCTCACCCTTCAACTCTGCCACAGCCCGTTAGTGAAACCATATATTTTCCATCCCGCAAAGGTCTTTCGACTGGAGGTCCAGCCAGAGATCCCACAAGCACACCAATGAGGACAATAAGTAATACAAGTATCACTAATGCACAGACAATCAGGTCATCTGTGAACATAATTCAAGATATAGTTAGTTTTTTTTAAATATGAATTTATTACATAAATGCATTATGTACTCACCAAGAATAAATTTCCTTTGTCTAATCCTCTCTTTTAGCGGTAACTTGGTAACAATTTTACCTTCATCAACTTCCTGTGAATAATATTAATTACCATTTATTACACATATTAGATGCATGAGAGTAATCAAGGTGAAACACATGGGTAGAAAGTAAAACTGACGTGCAAATCTCAATCTTCCCCCGTTCACTGTGAATCTATTGTATTCTCCTTTATTTATTTATTTCCGGAAATCACAGATTATATTATATATAAAAAAGCCAAATAATTAAAATATGAATGGACAGATGGACATCCCAATTACAAAAAAAATTATAACAAAGATAAGAAAAAAACAAATTCTACAAAAAACAAAAAAGTGTATGTGTGTTTATTATTAATAAATAAATAGATTTATATAATTGTATAAAGTTATTTTATAATTCTACTCTTGTTTTTGCAATCTTTTCAACGCTGACTGAAAATGTGCAGAGTAAGATAAAAATCAATACAAACATCATTATCAAGTTTAACATTCTCCATGCCATCATTGTTAGGTTCCAATTTCTCCTCTAATGTCTCCATGGAAGCGAGAGCAGCTTCAGGGTCTTTGTTGGTGCTTTTCTTCAACATGTTGTTCAAAGGAATTCTAATACGATCTACAATACGTGACCTAGAATTGTCTGCATTCTCTGTGTTACTTGTATCTGTTATAAACAAAGTATCATATATTGTAAACTGCAAATCATGTATTTTTATCGTAATTTAATATTACTAACCTCGGTTACGAGCATGATGTAAAAATTGTGTGAAGGGGCAGGTGTGCAAAAATTGCAACCTATGCCTCTTTGGTTTGTCATTTTCAGTTTTCTCTCTTTCATCATCAGTCACTTCTTCATCCTAGAAATAACAAATTATAATTCCAGTCTACATTACATTCAAATAATATCTAAACGTGCGCAAGAACTATAAAACCTTATTCTTTTCTTTGTCTGAATTTCGTGTGAAAAATCCAGGCATTTTAATAGCTCCGATAGGAATGAACTTAGGCTTTACTTCTCGCCCTTCTTCGGTGATTGTACCGGATAAAGCCGCTTTTACAGGGCCGTCACCGTCTAGCGGCTTTTCAACAGCAACTTCGATATTCTCCGCATCGGTTTTTAACATTAATTCCTTTTCCTCGGCTTCAATTTGCTTTTTATCTGGTGTTTTATTATCATTTTCATTTACTACTTTGTTATTTTCTGCTTCATTCATGGCTAAAATGAAGGATTCAGAAATAATATCGTATGTCGCACCAAAAAAATACAAACAAACGCCCTTCGCGTTTGATCAAGAGCTCACCTACTGTACTTATCAAACTCTTTCCAATTACTTAATATTTTAACACACAAGAACAAGGTTGTAACAATAATATTATAATAATATATAACAACTTGAAGCAAAACACGACTATCAACAGCTACGCACTTCAATCGCAGCGCTTCCACCGCGTCCGCGCTTTTTCTCTGCAAGCAAGTTCGTTCGTCGTTTGCCGGGAAAACCAATGACTATATAGAATAGCGTGGCGCGCGAAATCAATAAAGCCGTTAGTTAATTTGATGGCAACATCTGGCGTACAACTGGCGTTGCCAATATTTGGCAAAAAGTATTTCGATTCGATATCCAATCAGAAAGCAAGCGTTTTTTCTTTATCCATTTGAAATGTTTGCACTTAGTTTTGGAAAGGAATAAAACTAAAACCGCACTTATCATTCAATTTCTGGTTTCTCCATTTTTAATTGCCATTTAAATTACTTCGCACCTAAATCGTAATTTTGGGTGGGATAGTTGCATAACTGGATCCAGAAAAAGTCAATTTTAAATATTTCTTGCATCTGTTATACTTTAAAAAAAAATTGGCATATCCAATTTTTCTCCTCCCGCCTTCCACCAGAAGCCTGAGTATGAGTTTATATATATTTCAGCCAGTGCCGGATTAAGCCAGCGCGGGGCCTGTAGCAAATTCTGTCAAGGGGCCCTTGGTTTGCTTTAGGTTCTCAAGTTTAGGGTATTAAATAAGTGGAAGTGAAGCATAGCCTAAGACGTTTCGCGAATAAGGCCTGCAAGATATTTTACGCTCCTAAATTAATATTTTTTTATTACGGTCAGACAGGCGTTGTAGTGCGGGGCCCCCAAAATCGCGGGGCCCGTAGCATTTGCTACTCTTGCTACGTGGCTAATCCGGCACTGATTTCAGCAGTCACGGCGTAACGCTGAACTCTCCACTAATAGGATCACTTGATTAAAATAACAGGTTGGTGGAGACACTTTACGCCGTGTGTAACTGTGAACTCTACTTGGCCCTTCCCTGCTCCAAACTATGAACATTGGCTTAATAATAGTCAAATAGTGTTCTAAAATAGATTTTAATTAAAAAGTAGTATTACTTCAGTAGAAAATAAGCTTATGAAACTAAATAAACATGTCACACACAATGTTGTTTAAACTTCATTCATTTGTTGGACACATATTTTCCACATCCAATATTATATCCTTACAGGCTTTTATAGTTTCTATATCATAAGATTTAAGGTTCATAAAAAGATATAAGGTGTGTTCTATATTAATCTGTTCAGCTAAATATCTTGCCGCAGCTTCCGCTTTCTCCGAAACTACACCAAAAATTGGTTTTATTGAATAAATATTATTAGATTGTTGTGACTCCGAGTGCACTTGTTCTTTTTTAACATGTAACATAGGTCCAATATTCTCGAATTGTGATATTATTATCAACAACCTGGCGTTGTATTTTGATATAACAATCGCTGTTGGTACTCCATCAATTTCTGCACTACATGTCAATGAATTCTGATCAAAAACAGGATCATCGATTGTTAAATTTCCCATGCTGTGCGAGAGATCCATTTTAACTAAAATAATAAAAAATACTTGAGAATATACAATATTAAATAATGTCATTTTCAATAAAATATAAATACCATGTAATTATGTATCAAAATTTTTAAATAGACACAAACGCAACCACACGCAAAAAGTTTGACAACTAAATTCACAGACTAAAATGTACTACAGACATGACACTTTGTTAGTATTCTTTATAGTTACAATTTTGGTAGGGTACCACTAGATGTCACTACTGTAGAAGACATTTAGGACCAAGTGGCCTATCCATATTCGTTTTCGACATTAGAGTTGTCCGACTATCGATATAATTTGTGTATTTTCATTGCACTGAGGGTCAAATACGAAGTTGCACTTACGCTTTTTTTAAAGTTATTTCCATTAAAACTTGTACGGACGGGTCTGGATAAAAAAGACGACAAATATATCATATGCGTTTAGCGTCCTAACTACGTCCGTAGTTGAACCAGAGACAAAAAACGCAAGGTCGGCAAGATGTAAATGTACATGTAGAAACGAAATGAAAGAGTATCTAAAATATATTTTTATTATTGAATACAATTATTATATTAATGTTTATCTAATGCTTTAACTAATAAATCATTTATATTTGTAATTAAATTTCTGGCATCTACTACTAGACCAGCGGTAACCATTGCATTCGAAAATAGTTGTTGAGCAACCATGTTTGCCAGTTCCACATCACTGGACATTAGTTTGTGTAGTTTCCTAATAATAGGATGCCTGAAAATTGAAGAAAATTGTGTATTGTCCAAAGTAATCCATCAAAACGAGACACCAATATGACAAAATTACATTAATATTAAAATAATAGAAAATAGATCTTACTTGGGATTAATTTCTAGTTGAGGCTGTAACAATGCATAGCGACTTTCCTCATTCATATTAGCTGCTTGGGTACGAATAAAATGTCTCGCCGACGCCATTTCTTGTACCATTATAACGCAAGGATGCGAGTCCAATTTATGAGTAGTACGCACATTAAAAACTTTGCCAGTCAGTGTTGTTTTTAACCATGTAGTTAATTCATTTACTTCATTGTCTTGTAAACTCTCACTTCCTGCAATGTAAAATAATATTAAATAAAAAACGAACAAGATAGGGTTTCATTATAATCTCAATAGCAAGAATTGACTGGAAATTGCAAAAAATCATTTTAAAGCATCTCTCTCTGATGCGTTATTGGTAAGATCCGCTCATGTCATCTCATGGAGCAGCAAATACTTAGTCGCCGTGGATTGCATACTAAGAGAGTTGGCTATTTGGATAGGGTCCTCGGGGAAGGTACCAGGCTTACTGCGAACTCCCTTTTTGATGTAGTCATACGAGGTCATGACTGCAGTTTACCAATCAAAACCCCATGGTGTTCCTTCCCTCCCATGTGCTTGGGGATTGAGCAGACGGCATTCATCTAACCCAGCAGAGATGACCAGAACCTAGCTTATGGCTTCCACTATGATTTGTGCTCCAGTTATTTTTTTGGTAATAGAAGTCTATTGAGAGAATAGACAGGTAATTTCTTTACAGGATTATTATATTTAAAGGAGATATCATTTCATGGATTGTGGATGGGATCTTGGTGTAACTAAATGTAATATTTTCTTACCAATAACTGAATCAGATGTGTCATTTGCATCCTTTTGCATATCATTCTCAACAGAAACCAATGAACGGCCAGCAAATTCTTTTAATTCCAATAAAACTAATTCATCATACATCTCATAACAGAATAATACTTCCATGTTCCGTTTTTTTAATGATTCGTAATATGGCGAAGACTCCGCTAATTCACGACTAAAACGTTAAAAATTAAACATATTGTAAAAATATTATACAAACATATGTATTTAGTTTTATTATGTAAATATAGGTTTGTTACCTAGGCGCAGCTAAATAATATACAGATCTTTGGTCCTCCTTTTGACGTGCACAATATTCTGAAAGAGAAGTCCTTTGTCCTCTGTCTAATTGTGAAGATTCAAATCTTAATAATTTACCAATTTCCTCCTGTAATTTTATTAAATTGATTACAACAAATTTTTGTTACCTTAAAGGAGAATGCCTATTCGCCTAAGAAAAATGGGCCCACAATTATTTTCTCGAGTAACTTATTATAAATTATTAATTAATTGCTTTAATAATTGAAGATATCTGTTTTTTATGTAATTAAACATTGTCTATTGATTGGTAAATTATGTGTTAATATAATTAAAATGAATTAATAAAAAATAAGATATTATTTTAGAATATCATTTACTTAACAAATCAAGTGGGCCCAAAAATGGGCATTGGCCTTTGGTATGCATTTAAGAGATTGACTAACCTTTTCACTTCGTACACCGCTTGTAACAATACCTTCTTTAAGAAATATAGAATAATCTCTATAAAATGCTTCATATCCCACTGGGTCTTTGTTTGCATTTTCATTTAAGAATTTTAATAATTTATTTGTTAACACCGTTCTTAGTTTACTGAAAACAAAGTAATTTTCACAGTAAAGCTACACTTATTGTTGTAGATTGTATTTTTCTCGTAGGCTTTTTATTCACAATTGAGCAGCTATGGCTGATTGTTGTGCATGAGGTGGTCTGCATCACTGCAGCCACCCGATACTTCCCAGAAAGTGTCATTTTATATTTAAATGTACTTTAATACTAATTATAAACATTGCGAGTAATAGCTAGTAGTAGATAAAACTTACTTAATTAGTGCACTATTCTGCAATATTTCTCGACTGAGATTCAACGGAATGTCTTCAGAATCCACAACACCTAAATTTAACAGAAAACAAATTCTTTTTTAATGCAATTTATAAACATATTCAAATACTGAGGTTATTACATTATAATGAAAATAGAACAGAAAAAAGATATCGCCTGAAGTTAGGAATCAAACACACATCTTATGCTTAGTGCACGGACGCCCCGACCACATATCGATATTCTTCTATGCTCTTTCGAATGATAGTCCTTCCAACTGCTCGGTTGGAAGCAAACAAGTTGTTAAGCGCATTGATAATTACTAACAGCAGCAGCTAATGCAACTCCTATACCAATTAATATACTCCTATTTGCTATTATATTATTCTATTCTGAGAGCAAAGTACGAGGTTGCATTTACGCCGTGAAAACGTAATGCGAGATCTCTCCACCAATCAGACGATGTTATATAGACCGCCACATTTAAATGAAGCGATCTTATTAATAAAATTAATATGGACTTACCTTTAACAAATCTCAGCCATTTTGGTAAGATATTTTCAGCTTTACTCTTAATTAATATCTTTCTAGAGTACAAAGCTACCCCTACATCAGAATCTCGTGACATTTCAAAGAGTCCCGGTTTTCCTTCAGGAATGTATAGAATGGCTCGTATGCTCAATGGAGCATCTGTTTTGTAGTGCAATGTGAACCTTGGTTTATCATATGAAGTACTAATAAATTTATAAAATTCAATATGCTGCTCGTTTGTCACTTCCTTGGGTTCCATAAGCCATAGAGGCTGAAATTAAAAGTTAATAATTAAAAACTGGTGAAATTAGGTACGCCAATACGCGCCCCGCCATGCAAAGTTGTATATTAAAAACTAATTATTTTTAGAAGCATGAGCGAACCGCTATAATGTTAAATGTTACGGGCAACTTTGTTCACAAGACCATTTAGGTTAGCTAGGCCTAGGTTAAATGAATGTTTGATGTGTTTATATTACCTTAATAGAATTGACTTGTTCATTGTTTAGATATATTGGGCTGCCTATGAAGTTGCTGTACTTTTTTATTATTTCTGAAATTAAAATTAATTTCTAACTATAATACTCATCTATTGTATATATGTATGTACAGGGTGATCCATTTTAATCCATGGATACAAGTAAACCATATATGTATACCACTTAAATTAATTATGTGTTCAGGCTTCGCCGAACAGCCCAAAGCGGTGAATTCGAAACGCGGTTTGCGCGGCGAAGAAGCGTCGCGTCAACGGAAAAAAGGACGAACGACAACGGCGAGAGGCGCGACCTATTTGTTTTATAATTCTATTAAATAGTAATAAAATATTCATATTAAAATTTATGTTTATATTTTTCATGCCTTAACATTATGTTATAGTTATACTGTATTTTGTATACTTGCCTTTTACAGTGTCGTCATCGGAAAATTCTCTGCAGTCTGTTTTAAGATGTACTACTATTTTTGTTCCAATAGGCACACCTTCTGTTTCTTGTACTTCATACGTGCCTGACCTGAACCATGTATACATTAATTAGCTACAGTGGCTACTCAGTATCAATCTGAATTGTTCTCTAGCTGTTGGGACACTATTTGGGTTAGGAAATGACGGGCAAATACCAAACCATAATATAATTGATTCCCAAAATCAGGCTAAGCGATAAGTATAGATTTTTTAAAGAGTGAATTCTTTTTTCTTTTGTTTAATGAAAATATAGTTTAATAAAAAAAGTATATTAACCCATCAGAACTCCATTTGTATGGAGGACTACCGGCTTTACTGCTCCTCGTGTACACTTCAATTTTATCAGCAACCATAAATGCAGAGTAAAATCCAACACCAAATTGTCCAATAATATTGTTAGCTTGTTCAGCTCCTTGCTTTTTAATTTCTTCAATAAACGACTTAGAACCAGATCTTGCAATTGTACCTAAATTATTAGTTAGTTCTTCTTTGGTCATTCCTATGCCCGAATCCTAAAATTATATAATTATTACTAATCAAATGTTAGTAGGAGTGTTTGGCGCGCTTTTGCCCAGGAAGGTTGAGGTGTTTTTTATCCCTTTCCTTAATTAGTTTAGTGGTTATTATTGTGTAAAATTGGTGTTATTTTGGGTAATTTTATGCTTTTATAAGGCAATGGAAGCGGTTTTTTTTTGTGGTTATCCCACGACGGGATAACGCTAATATTGTGACGTGAACGGGTGAATTGCCACCAAATACTCCAAGAACGCGTCAAATTGTAAAACACCATTGCAATTTGATGCAAAAACATCAAGAATTTACTACTCGACATTGGCAGAATTGTCGTTGTTATGATATCTGAGGCAATTTAACACAAGAAGAAGAAGAAATGTTAGTACATTTTCTGCCGAAAACATTTAGTAAAACATTAAGAAGCAATTTATACCTGAATAGTAATAGTTCTATTTTGTTTATCTGTTGTGATTTTAATCTCCAGAGCTCTATCTGTTTCTTCAAGTTGACCAGCCTCGGATGATGCACTCACATTTAAATATCTAAATTTCTCCAAAGCATCACTTGCATTTGATATTAATTCTCTTATGAAAACCTGCAAATTACAAAATATAAATAAAAACAGATCAAATATGCATTAAGACTTTAAATTTAAGACGCTATCCAAGTATCTATTCTCTTAAAAAAATAGTATATATTTAGGTAAATATTACCTCTTTATCAGAATACAATGATCTTGCAACAATATCCAATAACATTCGTGTTTCAGCTTGAAATTCTCGTTTTTCTGGATTCGTTTTTGAAGATTCATTTTGTTGATGCTCAGTAGCTGTACTATAATATTTACAAAACAATAAGCGTTGATTATATTCTGAAAAAAAAAAACATATATGAAATGTAAAAATCAGGTAAATTTATAGGTTATGCCATAGGCAGCATAGCGATATTGTACACTGCAAAACTTACGTATATTACGTTTAGGTGAAGCAATGTAAACTGGTTCAGGTATGTACTTAGAGTTTCTTGAAAAATTTAAAACAAATTTACGACTACTGAAACACGACCGGCCAAAACCCACAGCCCTCAAAGCTGACATTGTTTCTATAGTTAATATAAATAAAGATTATTGCAAGCTAATCAAGAATAACAGTTTTTTCTAAAATATCAAGATAAATTACAAGTTTTCACAAGAAGAAAACAAGAAAACTCTCAACCATAGCCTCCCCTTTAATTATTTTTTAATAATGGCATTGTAACAATTAGCCAGTGTCAAAGTAAATATTTTTTTTGCATCAAGTTAATAATATTGTGCATCACAAGTCATTCATTCATCTGTGATCACATTAAACAATTGGTCAAGTCTCAGTCAAGTCAAAAATTGATCCAGTAAAGTGGTAGAAACTTCCTACAGAGTTTTGGAGGGAAAATTGAAACACAGGTTCTCTTTTTTTGAATTGTTTGCCCACACTCGTGCATGCTCACGAGCACTTAATGGTTAATAATCTACCATTATTACACATTAACACTCGAAGAAACACAAGTTTAGAAAAATAATTCAAGACAGTTAACCAGATATCTCAAGATGGCCGTCAAAACTCCATATTTGGCCTCCTAAGTGTGGCATTTAATTTACGAGTTCACTGCGTAAAGTGAATTGTAACACAACTTAGACAGTCGAGGTAAGTCGTTCCTCATTAAAAATAATTTGATATAAAATTTATTACTAAAGATAGATATCAATTTAAAATTGAATATTTAGATGAATATAATTCCATATATTTTTGACGTAGTATAACTAATAATGAAATGGCTCATCCAAGTATTATATAGTCTGTGGGCTCATCTCAGGCGTTCAAATCAGCGTCAGTCACTTTGCGTCAGTTGATATTTGTTCGCCGTGGTGTTCGTTCGGTGTTTTTTGTCGAATTGTTTGCAAACTTTATCTCAAAACTTTCAATGACAATAAGAAAATTGTGAAGTGTAATTTAAAAAGCGACAGTATACAATTCAATAAACTATAATTATTCTCATAAATTGGAATATTAAGAAAAGTTATTAATGTTATGAGTCTCGTGAAATTTTGATTTGATAACTTGTTTCAAAACATTTATCATTTGAACGTCCTTATATTCGTTTACTTGTAAATGATACAGACTGACTTTATAATAGTAATGAAGTGTTGTTACTAAGTGTATGTTCTGTTATTTGTTACAGTATGGAAAATGTGTTTCTTAGTGAAAGGACGAACTGTTTATTATTTACGAATTTGGTCGTAAACATGTATAGGCAGTCAAGTGACATTAGCAGTTAAGAGTGAGGACATTCTGGGTCCTTTTCAAAGACAATGTGGGACAATAGGTAAAGATCGTGTTCATTAACAGTCACCGTGGAGCACCTGGTGGGTGGTGGCGGCGCGGGTGGCTTGCTGCCCGGCGCAACGCCCGCCCAGCACCCTCCTAATATGCTGCAGCCTATGGAAGAGATGATGTTGCCACCGAAACGCCAAGCTGTTGTTGATCGTCTACGGTAAGTTTAATTTTCTCCATATAGTAAAGATGTAATAAATACTATTATAATAAATCAATGAATCAAGTGACTAATTTGTAATATAGACTATTAGACATGCATTTGTTGTGCCCAATTGATCTCGGAACATCCAGGATGAGTCAACGGGTTGATTGTGATAACAAACTTACTTTATTTTTCTTATTTAGGCATAGTATAGTAGTTATCTTAGTTATTTGTTTAGGATTGCCTATAGTTTAAATTATAATTAAGTTTAATTAGGTAATTCTGGATTTGGAATTTAGGGAGTAATTTGTATGCGCAGATATGTATAATTTTTGAATTTGCCTATTGATTAGATACACAGATAGAACTGTTATATTAATGTCTGACTACCTGTTATATTAATACACCTATCTATTCATAATTTGGTATCAGAAAGAATGGGCACCACATCAGCACATTAAGGCTCATAGACTCTTTCTGATACTGCATCAGGGCTACATCTAATGGACATACGTCTCATGTCTATCAAAAAAAGTATAATCACATAAATCAACCATGATTGCTGCAAAAATTTTGAAATAATCAAAATATTTCATCAATCAAAATAGCTAATAAGCTTTACATCGGGCGGAGTGTTGTCACATGCAAAATAAAAATCAAATAATAATGATAAAAGGTTTAGTTAAAGTATCCAATTTCTAGTCTAGTTCCCAACCTTATATATGGGATCAGCTTTCTGTCTTCCCATACTATGGGATCCATCAAGTGTAGTTTGAAAAGGTATCTCATTTAGCAGGCATAGCGGATGCGACTGCTGTCTGCAGATCCCCTTTTCTAGCTTAACATCAGGTTGAGTGTGGTCATAATATGACGTGCTAAAATTTAAAAAAAAATTGTATTCCCAAGTTAGTCGCGTAAACATTGAATATTGGTAGCATTTGTCACTAACCGAAATCGTACATACCTACAAAAATATCTAGTTATAGAGATTTAACGATAATAAAAGGAGAATGCCCCTAAGAGAAATGGGCCCACAATTTTTTTTCTCGAGTTTCAAAGTCATTTTGTAGGAAAATAAATCTACATTCCTTATCACCAATCAGTTTTAATTTTTTCATCCAAGTTATTAAGTAATTGGACTTTTTCTGATATAATATTTGAGGTTATTATTGTATTAAAAGCTTTAATAATTAGTAATATTTATACTATTTTTTATGTTATTAAACAATGGATATTGATTGGGAAACGATGTTTTGATATAATTAAAATAAATTAATGTAAAAATAAGGTATTATTTTAAAATATTGTTTTGTTACTATTAGGTTACTATAAGTGTTAGGTCAAAGAGAATTCTTTAAATTAATATATTTCATATCATTTGTTTCTTATTTTTATTGTTAAGCAGATTAATAAACGAAGTAAAACAATGTACTCGCTGTGTCGCGTGCGCGCAAGTATTGGTTTCAAGTTGAGCGTTTTAGAGTCAAACGCAGATTTTACCCAACGTGAACCGCTATGCGACGTGCTGCAGTTGAAATGCTGAACGCCTACTTACCTCACTGTAAACAGACAGTTATGTAATTTCACGAAGCAACAGCATTTGTTATCGAATCTAACTCATTGGGAAACCGTTTTGCTGCTTACGTATGCGTTATAAAAATAAGTCTAGATATACTCAGACTCGGTTCCTCATTCGATACTTTCTAGAATTCATAATAACTATCGAAACGATGGAGAAGCAGTTAGGTATTATTATTTGATCTGAATCAAATTTTATTCATCAGTATCTTTGCAAGGTCCGGTTTGAACGGTAGGGTTTACGCGTGCCGATGGTGAGCGGTTCTTCCTTAAGTCACGACATTGACCGCACGCGCCTGTTCTCTGACGACAATTACATAATCACTCCGACCATTTTGGACCGTCCAAATGCTGGTCATCACAATCGCACTTATCTGAAGGCGTTATCATGACGATAAACGTAACGAAAAATTGTACACATAAGCTGAATAAGATAAGAGGAAAATATGTTGTAAATTAGTACTTCATAATCGTGAAAATAATATGGATACTTAAAAAATATAGCTACTTGCATATTGCAATCTGTGGCTTTAAATTATAGTACAGTATAGCATAGAATACATTGCATTTAAGTCATAAAATACCAAAAGTAACGTAGGTTTGTGGTATTTGAGATTATCAGCATAAAAACACTATCTGTTATGGGTAATTAAAGAATTTGAATTCGACTTTATTGGAAGGGACGAATCTCGAGTACCTAACGATAAAACTTAATTGGATATGATTCATCAAAAAACAAAAAATACGTAGATACGTTGTTACAAACTTTTGCTAACTAAACAAGATAATGCTTAGAATTTCTTTACTTCCGTCGAATGACGTCGTTGTTCGCAATAAAAACAGGATATTTACTCATAACTAACTTATTTAAATAACATTAGAATATATTGTTAATTAAATACCTAATTAATACGTACGTATACACTGCACAATGATCCCAAGTAATAAATTAGGAAACTTGTGCTAATAATTAGGGTAAGGACAACATAACAATAATTATATATTATATTTTCAAATGAGAATCGAACCCAGGGACTAAAGTCAAGAGCCAATCGACAGTTGTCACCTAAGTGTTAAAGAAACGTTAGAGAAATCCCATGTATTTTGTTTTCGATTCGTATCGATTGACTTGACTAGAGCCCCAGGTCGTCCGCGTTACAGAGTGACGCGAATTTGTTCAACTTTTATATAGGGACATGAATCTAATGAAAGTGCACTTTTAGTTAGTACCTACTAAATATATTTCGTTATAAGGATAAGCGACGTCCGTTGATAGTAAAGAACGGGTCAAAAATCCGTTTAGCTCTTATTTGAGAAGGCGCGATGCTATTACTTATTGTATTTTACCCCTCGTTCAACGGTACAAAGGGGTCGTCGCATTCCACCTGCATATTGAGCATTCAATCCGTCGAAAATAAAGTTTTAGCCTCTTTAAATTATTATATTATACGAAAAATAGAAGTTTTATTAATTTGCGGCATGTTATCACAGATACAAACTACAGGCACCAGTCGTCTTCTCTTTGCTGGTTTAAAGAGACGAATGTGCACCGTCTAGGTTGACAGTGCACGTTAATGTCAATATGCTAGCCGCATATTCTGATAGCTGATAGATCTCCTAAGCTGATAGCGAAAAAGGTGGTACTGTGAGTGAAAAATCGAAAAACTTTGCTAATAATTAAATCATCATCAGTCTGCCTAACACCAACCACTCTTTAATTGGTTTTTTAATATAAAAGTTCAAACCGACTAAAACCTAAAAATAATAGAGTCTTCCTGTGATCTATGCTTGAAAAGTTATCGAATTGAAATATCTGATCAGACCTAATTGTATGCAAATTTCTTTATAAATTCATAATGTTAAACGTTAATAGAAATAGGTATCCACATATTATACATATAGATGTAGAATATAGGTATTTATATATATCTGAGCCATCTCTATATGATTGTGCGTATGATTTTGTTGCAACAAGTGAAATATCCGAGAGTGCATGCATCGCGCGGGCTAGACTACTAGTAACGGTATTAAACGACCGTCGAGCACACCACCCAGATACATACCTTTCTACTATTCCACACATTATTACCTGCGTTGACATACGACGATATACTATTGTGTAGGTATAATGCAAAACTAAATGTTGTGTAGACAGTTTTTAATAAATAATTACTGCATACGCTCGTCTGTATTTAGAGTATTTATTCTCTCTAAAGTTGCAGACAGAGTGATGATGGTTCTGGCGTTCTGTGGTATTGCTACCACTTGCAAGTGTAACACCCGTGAAGCCTTGCCGCGTTTCGGGGTCAATGGATGCTGTACATTCGTCTTCTTAAGCCATGCCAGCTCATAGTCTCTAGCTCGACATCAGACGAAATGTGCTCACATGCCAACTTTGATCGTGGGTTCTCTATTTCTTATATTATCCATTATAATTTAGTTAATTCAACATTAATTAATATTGAGTTCAATTTTAAATTAACTACTTACAAACCTTGTGTATAAAATAACAAAGTAGCAGTAAATAAGTTGATTTGTGTTGTCCTTGTCCTGATATCAATAGCACAGGGTATTCTAGAATGAGTTCAGGGCATTGTATGTATTATCATGTTACCTACATTTATTATTTAAAAAATATAAGAGCATCTAGTAGTTGCGATAATGAATATTCGTAACTTTAACTAGTCGTAAGTGACGATCGATACCATTCGGTATATCGGCTAGAGTTGGGGGAGACGGCCCCTCTTGTTATTTCTATGCTTTGGATATAAGACTGACTACAAAATATACCTAATAATAGTAATGTGAGTAAGCCGTCCACTGCTGCTTACGTTTTACGTTAAAACAATAACCTCAGTCGATAGTTGTCAATGTATAACAAAACTGTACAGTTCAACGCACTGTAATAATCGCTGCAATAAAGGACAATACTTTCCAATTTCGTTTATCTGCTAATTTCAATTGAATTAATTAAACTTGAACGCCTTATCATACATTGTGAACGAGGCGGGTAGGTAGTATGAATAAATATTAATTATGAATACATAATACGTACGTATCAGGACAAGAAGATACCCAAGAACTATATATTATATTATAGTATTTTTGTAATATACCTAGGCACCTACATTTTTTTCGAAGGGGAAGCTAACCCAACCCAGGAGGAGCTCGCAACACATTCATGCGCCAACCACTACGCAGAGGCGACTAACTTACGAGTATCTAAGAAATAACAAATCTTCATCACGCGTCTTTATTTCTCATATTGCGGTATGGCAGAGTTGAGATGGAATGATGATTGAAAGTGAAACAATTGTGTCGGATGTAATATAACAATGTTTTTTTTTGTGTGTTATGATTTAGTGTACCGGTAGGTATTCAGAATGCCTAGGTAACAAGTGAGAGGAGCGGGGAATGCGGTTACATCACCAAGAGCGACGCGAACCAGCGTATCACTATGTTTGCGTCACTCTTGAACAATAACGATCTGATGACGTGATGCACATTACTACAATATTCTAGAACAAAATAGGAACTAATTAATTATTGAAAAATACTGTTTGACATTTTAAATGCTAGATTTATGATGAAAATTGTATAGAAAAAAAAACATCACGCTAAGGGTGGTTTGCACCAGAGATGGCCGGTTAAAGTAACTTTGACTGTTACTTTAACTTTAACTTTGACAGTTACCTTTACTTTTACTCCACGCGCGTTGCACCATCATGTAAATTAATTCGTTATAGTTAAAAGGGTCGCTGGTGTAAATGAATTCTCTCAATACAAACAAGAGCGGCTTTTCAAAGATTTGACGTTAGCGACATTGATTTAACTATTACTTTAACTTTGACCGGCCGAAATTCGCCAGTAACGGTTAAGGTTAAAGTAATCGTCAAATGTGACAGATTTTTTTTGAAGCAAACCAATTTTAACTTTAACCATTACTTTAACTTGACAGTAATAGTTAAGTCATATGGTGCAAATGGACATAAGACAGCCTAAGCTAAATTGGGAACCATCTTCCTCTATGCGCGTGGATTATTATGCGCAGTTTTCAATATAATTTTAATTAAAAAATTTCAAATGAAGCAATATTGGTGGAGAGAATTCACTTCACGCCGTGACAGCGTAAATGTAAACTGATACTCAGGCCTCTGACCACTGAGCTATTCTGCCATCGCGCTTTACGGTCGTGTTGAAATTCATATATCGCCAGCCCTTATATCTGTTGGGCTCAAGTTGACTTAGACTGATATTTTTCCCCCAAAAAATGGTGCTATTCAATTTTCATTATAGCTATTTATTAATTCTGTTTATTGGTTGTGCGTAATTTTTTAACATACAAAGGCAACAATAATATTTAATATGAACAGGTTGAATATTGAAAAGCATCGACTGGAAGATATTGTGATCTTCCTGTGGGCATCGGTGTCAGTGACATACAATCAGGAATTTATCGGAGAGTTGTTTACTTTAATGGATAAGCGTCATAGTGGTCAATGAACCAAACAGAACACATATTATTAACTGTTTGTTACCTACCGCGTGGAATCAGCTCGAAGCCGGCATAGCGGAGGCGACTGCTGCCCGTAATAATTCCTCTGTAGTAGCAGTTGTTTCCGTTCATGGATCGCACTCTAGCTTTACATCAGACAGAGTGCTGGCATACAATAAAATAAAAACTATGTTCACATTGCAATTTTTGCGAGTTTTCATATGTCATCATATTTTATTATCTCTGTATGTAAAACGATTCTTGGTAATTAGTTGAGCGCGTCATTAACTCGTTACATTTTGTTACATATTCTCTTACAAAGTTATAGTAGGTAAGTTAATTTGATAAAATCTAATATATGTGTTGTAAAAGTTAAGCTTTCGTTTCTTTTGCCTTGCCAACGTTGTCGTAGAGAAAGTGCACCCTGGCGCTTGACTTGTATGCAATTAGTTGCATCGCGGGCGTGGGCGTCATTGCCTGCACTCCTGCAAGGGAAAGTGTATGATCCATTACTTTTACATATCGTCCACACGCTGCTCTCTATGTCCATATCTAGATATGACTGTTTGTAAAATCTTTTATGTGTGTGAGTGTGTACTGTGTACATACATACACTGTCAGGTGTGTCTGCTTATAGCCAACTAAATGACGTCTGTACTGTCTCTCGATCGTTAGTTACATAATATTATGTAGATATAAAGTATTATTACGGGGTTTTAAATTAGATTCGTTCTTCAGGGTTTAGTTTAATTATGCTAACTATAAAGTACCTATTTGTAATTGATTATATATTTAAAAAAACAATAATATAATAGGTAATAAATAATAATGCAAATTAAAGTTTTGAAGTTCTGTTAATGAAGTCTCAATGTCATATTTTCTGTCTTAACCACTGACTGTCTAAGTAATATTTATTTAGAATATTGTTTAGCTGTTGCCACCCGGTGATATCGAAATTATGTTACCAAATGCGCAGTAGCCGTATGACGTGTACAAATAAATGCCTAAACATTCAACAATTGACATTGTTTTGTCGTCGTCCGTACATAGTTTTTGTACTTGCCTATTGCTATGATAATTTTGTAAATTGGTAATACTACTAACTTTTGCGTTTATCAATCAATTATGAAATCAAATTAATATTAAAAAAAAAGATATTTTCAGAAGGCAAAGGGCCTGGCCCATGCAGCCTTATATTTTTATTTAATAATCAGATCTTTCAGCGCCAATATTGAATTATTTTTAAAAAGAAACTACACTATTATATGTTGTCCAGAAAAATCTTGGTTTTGGGGGAGTCGGGCTATTGTCAAGATTCGCTCGTTCAGAAGTATCGTAGATTTGCTAACAATAGAATTCCTTCAAGGGGAGCGTGAAAAAGCACCTCAGGTCGGAATAGTAACGGCGACTGAAGCCACCGTGCAAGAGGATCTCCAGTCGTCAGTGCTTATCATCAGGCTAGTCTAGGTCATATGTCGTGTCACCATAAACAAAATTGTGACTTTGAATTTTACGCTGTCTTTATATGTAGAGATCATCTATATCTACCTGTATATATACTATACTATAATATTATAAAGCTGAAGAGTTTGTTTGTTTGTTTGTACGCGCTAATCTCAGGAACTACTGGTTCGAATTGAAAAATTCTTTTTGTGTTGGATAGATCATTTATCGAGGAAGGCTTTAGGCTATATAACATCACGTTGCGACCAATAGGAGCGAAGAAACAGTCGAAAATGTGGAAAAACGGGGAATATTATTCATCTTTGAGGGCTTCCGTTGCGTGCGCTGCGAAAACCGTTCGAGATACCCAAAAAATATGTATGAAAGAATTATTCCTCTTGTAAATTATCTAAAAAAATGTCCGCGACGTTACTATGGAAACGAAGTTAAATATGACGTAATCATTTCTTACTTTTCATACTTCGAGAGTTGTTAAATTGATAAGCCCGGGTAGCACCGGGGATCAACAGCTAGTGTAAAATAATCTGTTATTAAGTAGTGTAATATTATTAACATTGGCTCAAGGTGAAGTCAGACTTTAATATTTTTGACTAATATTGCAATTTAAAAAATAAATTGCTTTACCTAGATATGTATAGATCTAACCTGTGTAACCGCTGTTAGTAATTTTCATTGTATCTTTTTATGGTTGCCCGGCAAATGACTACACTATCGCCTGATGTTAAGCTAGAACAAATGTCTGCAGGCAACAGTCGTATCCGCTATGCCGGCTCGAAGAGACGGTTATTCACTGCACTCCTTTTGTTTAGAGTTTAGAGACCGTGTGTTTTATATCAAGAAGCGAGTTTAAAGTTATTTTCAATTTTTATTGTTGAGAGTTGAAAGTAGGGCAAAAAATTCTTTTTTTTTATATTTTACGGGATCACCATGATGGTACTTATTATATATTAAAAATATGTTTATAAAAATGCATATTAATAGTTAAGTAATATTTAGAGACTAAAATATCGGTGGTGTCTTTGTGTGATGTGCACTTTCACTTAATCTCGGGTGAATGTCACATGCCGTGCTCTAGTCTCGACAATAAATAACAGTTTCAATAAAAAAACTAAAATAATTATTATAGACTTTCCCACAATATAAAATTTGACACTGGTCACCTAGGTGATAACGAAACGTCGAATCCCATACTTTTGTTTTGATTCGGGATTTGCGATTTGCGCGGGACGTAGAGCTCCTCCTTTCAGACTGTGCTACACATACAACACATGTTTCACAGATATTGATATCTTTCAACAATCTTTTAAAAAGTGCATTAAATCGAAAATGTATAATGAATTGGGTAGATGTAGGTGTGGCAGGCAATGATGTAATGCTCATTTTATTGTTGCTATTTTTTTTTCTCTTTGAATGCGTTTACTTCGCCAATTTATGTACATAGTGAAAATTATTGTAGGGTGCAGTGATGTTATCATGATCTACTTAAACATAAAATCTCCTCGACACTGCACCTGTAAAGGAGAATGACCATTCGCCTAAGAAAAATGGGCCCACGATTTTTTTCTCGAGTTTGTCGATGTTTTTTAGTTAATTTTGTAGAAAAATAAATCTACTTCATTATTACCAATAAGTTTTATTTTTTTCACCCGGGTTATTGAGTAATTAGATGTTTTCTGATGCAATATTTAAGGTTATTATTATTTTAAACGCTTTAATAATTGATTATATTATAGATGTTTTTTATGTAATTAAACATTGTCTATTGATTGGCAAATTATATGTTGATATAATTAACATGAATTAATAAAAAAATAAGATATTTTTTAGTTACCAAACTATTAGGTATCAAGTGGGCCCAAAAATGGGCATTCTCTTTTCCAAATAAATAAATAAATTCGAACAAGTGACTATCGATTGGTTTTTGACTTTAGGTCCCGTAAAGAGTACTCGAGCCCAAGATGGGATAGCTTTAGGCACTGTTATGATTCTAACTTCTCGAAAAGATCCAAAAATTTACAAAGAGCCAATATGTTCCGAGAATATGTATTTTTATTATATTTAAATAAATTTGAATCGCCAGGGCATTGAGCCCTTTACGTGGGCGATTTAGACATTTTCAATGTACGTTATATCCAGACGTCTTGTTACGAGTTCATTAGCTCTGATTTTAATAATTATTGCAGTTATTTAAAAAAAAAATCTCAGCAAACTATAGTCTTTAATGCACTTATGTTTATTTGTCATTGATAAATATGAAACGTTATGCTGTTGACACAAGGTGGTTTTTTGTCTATCGTTTACCTTATTGGAAAAATTGGTATTTGTTAAATGTTTATATCTTTTTTTAACAGACGCCGAATTGAAACCTATCGCCGAAGACAATCAGAATGCGTGCCAAGATTTGACCAATCATTTAATGGTGCCTGTGAACAACAAAACTTGGAGACCAGCGCCTTACAGAAGCGGTTCCTCGAAGGAAAAGCTAAGCGCCAAGCCAAGAAAAGCGATAGAAAACCTGATCTTCCTGCCATAAGTGGAAATCTGCATAGCAGTGTTCACGTGGTAAGTGTGAAGTATTTGTGTAATTATTACGTAATGCTATATTGCAAATTATAATGAACCATTTTTTGCATATTGACCTTTATGGCGCTCGAGATAAGGTTCATACGAATAATGAAATAATGTGATTACTGATTATATATTATAGGTAATTTTTTTTTTAGTTTCAATACCAAATATTTTTAAATACCTACCAAACGTATTTTTTCTGCTTAAAAAAGTATTGTACATAGCCTATATTTTTTAAACCTATTCTTACGTATAGTTTAATCAGCAAAAGTAAATCAGACACCTTTTTAACTTTATCATATAAAATATTAAAGAGGTTAAAACGCTCTCGCTAAGCTTACGTGAATTATTAACTAAAAGCAGACTTTACTGCCTACCTACATTATATAAAATAATATGAATAAAATATTATGAACGTACAAAATTAATTGATCAGTTTTAAATTTGTATCAAAACAAAAAGGGTTTCTTTTCGCTCTAAGGTTTTAAAGAGCGGCCGTGGCCTAGCGGTTAAAGACGTGGAGTCCTCGATCGAGGAACCCGTGTTCAAATATTGCAAAATTCTGGTCGGTACAATGTAATTTCGTTGCGCATGTGTTCCTAAGTCGTAATGTACCTAGGTAGGCTGGTTGATTAATTCCAGTCTGCCGTCTCGGAGTAGTAAGTACTGTGAAAGTAAGTGGGTCGAAAGGAGTGTGTATTGTCAATTAGTGTTCCCTCGTCTCTTTAAGCCGGCATAGAGTTGGTGACTGCTCGTCGTACCTTTTTTTTTGCTAGCAATTGTTTCCGCTCTAGCTTAACATCAGCTTCTACCTATGTGAAAATCTGTTCCCTTTTGCATTCAGTTAAATATTATAAAATGATAGAGCAATGTAAGAATTTAGTAGGAAGTAATTTGCAAAACAATAAAAAAAGAGTTCGTGTAGTTCGTACGGTCGCCACTAGACCATGGCAAAAAGATCGCCTGAAATAAATTAACCCCTACTAGTAAGTTACATCAGGTCGTAGGGATGGGCGTCGACCTTCGTCGCACGTCCCGAGTATCACCTTGAGCCGCACGCAAACCGACGACTTCGATAATTACAACAAAACGAAAAAAAGAAACGTCCGAGTCCTTGTGTCATGTTGTTATACCTATACCAGTTTTCATTAACTTTACAAAATACTTTATTTATATTGTTTAGAACAAGATACCTACCTATATGTTGAAAAATTAATAATGAAATAAATAAAAAAGTAAGTCTGTAAAATTCGGCTAAAACGTATTGGCATTTTGCATTTGTTTTTAAATTGAGCCTTATTGTTATCAGAATAAAGATATACCTAGATAGGTGTAGGAACAAGTGTCTGTAATGAGAGAGTAGTTGTTAGCGACCTCCAGTGTGCATTCAAGCATTGATCAAACAAACGTAGGTAAACGTGATGGGCACACGACCTTGCTGTTGTCCCTTGACACTCTACGGCTCATTGTAAACATTTACATTTGTTTTCTATTCAAAATAATCTATTTTTTAGTTTTCAAATTCATTATCTGCGATAATAACTTAATCTGTGATATCACGCCCGCGCCTTTTTCAATAATAAATAGCGCTTAATTGACAAAACATATAGGTATGGCATTCTTGTTATGTAAAAGCAAATGCAATTATCTAATATCATGTACTTAATATTACAAAATTATATCAAACTTAAATACCTATTTGTTAATTATAAACAATACACGCGAGGACACCCACGTAACTTTTTTTTACGTGAGATTCATGCTCTAGAAATACATTGACATTATTGCCCCTTTAGAGTTTATAGGACATAGGTCACATAAGTTATATCTAAAAACTAACATCCAGTTTAAAAATGTTAATAACTTCATCAAAAGTCTTCATCAAAAAAAAAGAAGAAATAAGGAAAAAAATTTTTTTCAATCGTTGTTAAATGTACTAAATTAACATAAAAGAAACCTTAAAATGCACCTTCAGTTCATAATGTTTATGTAGATTAAATTTTAGCATCTACACAGAAACACTAGATACAAAGTAACAAACATGTTTTCTTGTAGGCCATCGTTAGTTAGTTGGCAACACTTAATTATAACGGGTAGGTTGGTATAATTCCTAAGAACGACACGTGAACGTTCAGTAGGAATAGACGCACGTGTCGCACGTGTTACATTGTTTAGAGCTTGGCTTACATACTACCTTATTCTTAAATCTTCGAGTACTTTGGTCGATTAAAAAAAAACTAAAAACGATCCTATTGAATCGTTTAAATTCGTTTAGCATTTTAATGTCTTCTTTGACATCATAACATCTTTGTCGAAAGACACTGACAATAGTGCAGTATTCAGCAAAAAAACTTAAAGACATTGATTGCTATGCTATATTTATAATAACACATAAATTATAAATTACTTATAATCTATAATTTTTAAAAAATTGGCTTCAATCTTCTCCGAAATTCTGTTACTCTTTAGCATAGTAGATATTTGGTTAAAATACGATACGGTCACATAAATTAAAAATCTAATCATTTGAAACAATCTAATTTTTCCAAGAGTATGCCACTTCCTTGAAGATCGTGTTATTTTGCAGGTTTCTGTATCTGAGAATCTGTTAGTGACATTGAATATTTTCCATTATTCCTAAACGTGAATTATAAAAATACCTAATACTTTAAATTCTGATATTGCTTTTTAATTTGTATTAATGCATTATTTACTAGCATTTTTTTAGTAACTATGTATTTCTTTTAAGGAAGTTGTGTTTTTTGCAGAGTATAATATTAAAATAGTAATTTTGATTAATAGCAATGTATGTGATACGATAGCGTAGGTGGAAGTAGTTAGTAACATCTCGATCCGGAAGTATGGCGACATCAATTGAATAGACTTGACCCACCGCGTTATGCCAGTGTTGCCATTTGTTAGTACTTTTGTTCTGTCTTATAGACTGTTTCAACAATTAGGTAGGTATTTGTTTCAATAGAGTTAATTGATATGATCCTGTTTTGTTCATCTTTTATATTGGGTACATAAAGTTTCAAGATTGTTTTTAAATGTAATTAGCTTGGCATGTGACTATATTCCGCCGGATGTTAAGCTACGCGGTCCGTGAGCAGAGACAACTGCTATCACAGAGAAATGCAGCAGTCTGCTCTGCTATGGAGGCTTGAGGAGATGAATGTGCATAGGGTGCATATTGATATTGCGCGCTCCTCCCGTTATCCTCGCCTACTTTCAAGCTGCTTCCGAAACGCTACTCACTTCACGGGTGTTGTGTGGTACCGGCTAGAACTTTTCCTCTCGACCGTGAGGCCCAGGTTGAAACCACTAGGCCACGGCAGCTCTAAAAATTCTATTTTTGCTTCTTTTGTACATATAGACGGTTATTGTCTGCCTATTCAATTAGAAAGTTGACTTTTCATTGTCGTCCGTAGTTTTCCGTACAAACAACCTTTGCAAGAATAAAGTGAGAGTATCGTGATTTCAATAATAAGTACCTACCGTTAGAAGGTTTGATAGTAGGGCGGATTGTTGTGCAAACTGCAGACGGCGCGAGCGTGTTTCGCAATGTGCGCCTCGCATTGTCTCGCGCCGCTCACCACAATGACCTTAGTACGATTGCGCGCACTGGAGGACAAATCTTAAACCAAAATAAAATTTAAATTGACAACTATCTAGTAAAACAACGAGAAATAGAAAATATAATATTATTTCAAGAGTGGAAGGCAGACTGATGTTAGTTATTAGCCCTAGTTCTGGGGGTAGTACCGCCGTTGTCATGTGTAATACCCCATAGTACTGACCTAGCCGCGTTTCGGGATCTTGGAATGCAAACAGACGGGTGAAACAAGAGCCCTGTAGATAGATACATAGTGTAAATTTGTCATCTTAAGTGGTAGCTAACTACTGCCTTGTATCCATTTCTGTCACTTTTGATAATTAGTAGAAACAACTACTTCCGTTTTTAGATTCTATTGGCCAAAAAATTCGTAATTAAGCTAATTTGTAGTAGCACGTGATAGAAAGCGTTTTTACGTCGTACGTATACGTTTTTAGTCTATTACATTCGATAATTGGGGCCCTATGGTATCAGTGGTTCTCGCTCATGGGCCCCGCTCTATCTTAACATGTGATCATATTATGTCTGGTTAATATATAAAAAAATTGACTTTCGTAATAATCGAATCAACGTCTACAATTATAATTAACCGATCTAATCCATTTTAACCCTACCTGAACAAGGGGAGAAACGTTCAGCGATATGCATAATGATATTGCAAATTATTTTCGCTGCAGGGAATTTTTTTTTTTATTCTAATCCATGAATTTTTAAAGTATGTAAATTGTAAATCTCAATGACAATTCAATGTGAGTCAATTTTGTCATCGACCTTCGTGGTATTTTATAATAGAAAATGATGTTTTAAATGAACAAACTTCTTCTGTCTGGTCGGTTTTGTAAAAAAATGATATCCAATAATTTTTAATCTCGTGGTTGACTAAAGAAACATTATTATCGTTGTTGTTTTGATTACACGGTTGAAATTTGTCAATTTGCGCTGATATGTATTCCACCGAACCAATAAATACATGTTACATAATTTATATATTTTTTATATTAAATTAAATATGTTGCTACTTGACCAAAGATGTTTAAACTCCTTGTACTTGATTATTCTCAGTATAATAGTAACATAATTACGCGCTGATTATATTAAGAAAATGATAACACTATATGGTTTTATCAATGAGCGGGTTAACTACCATCAGTATATTGCATAGTCCACATGAATCATCGTATTCACTGCGAATGTAATTTCTGATTTCTGTTTAGTGTTAACTTTTTAAACACCAATATTTATGCATTACGATTAAATGGGTCATTTAATATTTAACGATTTGAGTGCGGAAAGAACGACTCTTCTTTAATGTAGTGTTAAATTATTTTTTATTTTGTTTCAGCAACAAAAATTTGGTTGTGGTGACTATGAACCTCCGGCGAAGATGCAATGCGGAAATGGCGCCGGCACGGGGGAAGCGCTCACTAAGTTTTCCGTGGAAATTGTACAGCAGCTCGAGTTCACCACGTCAGCTGCCGATTCGCAACCGCAGCAAATTTCCACTAATGTCACTGTAAAGGCTCTCGCCAATGCAGTAAAAACCTCCGGCTCCCCTCCGCCTTCGGCTCCTCCGCCCAGAGTGCCTACTCCGCTGGATTGTGAAAGGGAATGCAAAGCTGAATGCAAGTCCGAAGTAGCCGACGACGAATTCGTCGGATTGGACGAATGTGCGGCGGCATTAGAACGCGATGCGGCTTCTGCATTCCCCGGACTGGCTGATCTCATTGGTGAAGACGACGGGGACGAAACCACCTTCGAGGATTTAATTACTGAGATCTCAGAGTATCCGGAGTTTATGAAGGATTTCGATTTGGATAGTGGAAAATTGAACGGTAATCAGGAACCACACGAAGGTGAACCGGCACCGAGGTACGGTGGAGAGATGTCCCCGGCGGCCCAGACGCTGAAGCATATGGCCGAGCAGCACCAACAGGCGGCAGGAGCTGATTGGGCTAGATATCGTGGATACGGCGGCGCTTACAGGCCGCGAGCGCCACAAGACCACCTGCACATGAGTCAACAACAACAGATGCATCTGTCGCAACCGCATCATAATTTACAAGTAAGTTGTTATTCAAAGAGTTTCTCGCGAAAACTCGTAAGTTATCATAACACTGGAAAATATTTTGAATGTGCGGCCGTTACCTCTAATTTGGCGGCGGCAAAGCAATGGCACAACAACGAGCGAGATAGTATCATACATTGTTGCTATATTGTGTGTTAATGAGTGTAATAGTTGGCAGGTCATAAAACCTAGATAGTAAATTGCGGTTAGTAATTGGAGTCTTCTTTATTGGGTAATTCGTGACGTGAAAGGACATAAAAAACGTGGTAGTCTGGTATCGACCGAGGCGGTAAAGTGCGCGCGCCGTGTCCCTCCGCTTTGCGTCCGTCTTCCCGCCATATCACATGCTTTACAACTAACCTATAACAACATTAAACACTAATAACATATTATTAACATGTTACAAATTTGAATAATAATATGTATTATTAAGTTACTTAATAAATAATTCAATCAACACTCGAATAATGAAAACCGGTTAGGATCACGAATATTTAACTCTATGTAGACGTCTGAAGGCTGATATTCAGTTGAAAATGTCAGGCGTGGTGTACGTAAAGTTTCAATGTTTCCATCAAACTTTACATTGGTAAACATCGGAGTGCACTTTCAACTGCATAACTCGCGGTTTCCCGCGTCTGAACTTTCTATATCTGTCTCTACTTTAACGTTGGATTCATTCCATCAGCCTACGTATTACCATTCCTAAATAATTAGTATCTCTGCACCTAACGAACAGATTGTTGTTATAAATTGTGGCGGAGGGTTTGTAACAGATGTTTGGCAAGCTCGCGGCGTTTGACCTTATTAAACATTACCGCTGTCCTCATAATTGGAAGTGTGCGTTCGTGTATTTTGCTCGTTGTTTGTGTCAAGCCACAATTTTAAACTGTTACAATACTACGAAAAAGATTTGTTCTAGGAACAGTTTACTATTTCGATATAGATATCTATGAGAGTACCTACTCAATTTGGGTTACTATTCTTGAGATTTAAGCTCGTCGATCGAGTGGATGGGGTTAACCGGAATGTATATATTTATGTTTACTTTCCTTATCAGTTTAGATGTTTTAATATATAGGTAGATAAATAATAAATATTGTTTTGTACACAGAATTTAATAACTTCCTATATATAGTGGAAACTTAGGAAGTGTTGTCACTTGTGCGTACATTAGATATCGTGACGGTAAGCGTCACTCGCATTATTCTCCCTTGTCTCTAACGCGTACACAGGCCGATGACTTTTCAAGTAGAGCGGGTATAAAATGAAACAAAAAAAGTTTGTACCTACAGACGGCACTCCCGGCTATAGTTTCCTGTGTGAGGACCACGTGTCTCCTCACAGACCGTGTCCTCTTAATACGACTAATTTAAAAAACTATCTATATTTTTGTTCTATTGCCGCGATCGCGTACTTATATTGACTTCATGAATGTAATGTAATTGATAATTATTATACTTTTTATGAGTTACGTCATTTTTCTTTTATTTATTATTATAGTTTACATTTGCGGTTTTGTTTCAAATTAGGATAGGCAGGAGCACTATATATCCTTACATCTATTGTATTTGCATAACACATATATTTGTTAGCTTACTTCTATGTCTCCTTACCGGGGTAGATAAAACTATGGAGCGCCAGTCACTTCTCTTTCTACATACTGTTTTCGTCTCGACCATGTACATTACTCTCTTCATACGTGCACGTCAAGCATCCTCACTCTTCGCCTGACCCTTGCTGAGCAATAAGGTCATCTAAGGTAGTGGTTCCTAAGCTTTTTAGGTTAAGGAACACTTACAGAATCCATTCCATCAATTAAAAGACACTTCGGTTTAAATAAAAAAAAAACTTTTATTAGGAATATTTTTAAAGTGAAACATTTTGAAATTGTTTCAATGTTTTATTATTGTTTTAAAGTTCGATATTATGTTTGACAGTTGTATGCGCATGTCTGGGGTAGCTAGATAGGTAGATTTTTCTACGGAACCCAATAGGTCCTGCGGAACTGAGTTTAGGAATCCTTGATCTACGGCGCCCCTTTCCGACACTGCCATCCACTTTTGCATGTTGAATCTGTCATGAACTTTACATTTCGGAGAGTGTGCACAATAGCTGCACAGTTTGATTCTGTCGTCCCCTTTCTTTTATCGGTCGTCGGCGAGGTACCATCCGTTTATGGTCCAAGTTTCTAAAGTACGTACGAGGCGTTTTGACATCACGTTCCTTGTACGCACTGCGAAATTGTCGAACCCCCTTCCAGTGTCTGTGTTTCCCGACAAATACGATACGGGTCTTTTTAAATTGAAGGTAAATAGGTAGCTAGGCAAGCGTGCTCCATCTTGAACGCATCACTGCGTAATATCAGGCATGACATATGGTCAAACGCTTGCTTATTAAGAATTTAATAAAATTTATTATCCATCCTTTCCTATTTATACATATATTGTAATATAGAGCATACGTGCGGTTAGGGAATGTAAATCTGAGATGTTATAGGAAACCACCCTAGACGTACTAAAGGGGGTGGCCGCTCGGAAATTGACCAGCCACCATATACTTACATCAGCGTCGATGTAAATGACACCTTATTCCTCGTATTGTAGGGTTTAATTTAGAATAAGGAATTTAATTTATTATTAACGACATTGACTGGTTTAATGTGTATCAATAAAGACGCTTAATTAAATGTTGATATTGTTATACATAATTATTATACATAGTTATTTTTATATTTGTCTAAGTAATAAAAATAGTTTTGATATCGTTTGAAAGTAGCTAAAACATTAAAACGGTAAATGTTATTTGATAGCGTTGATAATAAAAAATGTGTTATTATGTTTTGTCGAAAATATAAATATTGTATTTTATTGTTATAAAAATAATAATAATAATATAATAACGTTATTGGTGATGCGTGTTTTTGTTACTTCTTACGTGGGTGCACTATGGTCACTTTAATTGTTAAATGAAAGGGGTAGGTAGCGATGTAGTATGCGTCGAAACTAAGCTATTGGCGCTTCACGTGACCGTGTCGAAATTCCTCTGTTTTAACGATAGCCCTTCCCAACTGGGTTGACGTAATTTTTTCCACTATAATATTTATTTTCTAATTTTCATCATAATGTCCGCGAATAAGGAAATATTTAGGACTTTTTTTAAATATTCTATTTTAAATAATAACGAATAGTGTTAGTTTGAATATGTATGTGGTAATTAGTGTCAAGCTGGTCAAGGTGATCGTGATAATTAAACAATTGAACTCGTTTTATTGAAATCGAAGTTTTCTTTAGTCATTACAATTACTTGCCTCTGTGGAGATAGTAAGAGATTATTAACGGTAATTATTTTTGTCATATTAAAATGTGCAATTTGTAATTATTAATAAAAGAAAAGTAGAGTTGAAAATGTCAAAATACGCGAAAACCTGCGGAAGTTTGACTTCTGACCGATAACCTATACATCCATTTTTATGAATTTGTTCAATCCTATGAAATATTTCCATTCATAAAAGTTGATAATGTATATACAATCAGTAAGTTGGTTATGCTTTGTATCGACGTCGGTGGGAGGGATGAATGAGCCGAGTCCTCGCGTGGGAGGTCTGTGACGTACTTACAAAAATAAATTTGAATTCGACTCACTCTCGTGACGTCAATCCTGAATCCGCCCACGTTTCAATCAAAGCCTACACGATTAAATTTTCATGAAAAGGTATCTCTTAATTCCTGAAGGCGAGCGAATGCCCTATGACGTCAGTATTTCGTTAAATAATAAATGTCACATGATGGGTAGGCGTTGATTCAACAGTGGTTTGCGAAGATGAATAATTAATTTTAATTTAATGTATTAATTAAGAAAAAAAAATAGAGAAGCTTAATATAATATTATTGAATCTCCAGCCGTAAATTAAACGTAACATTTTATAGGTAATAATAATTTAAAACATTGTAAAATGTTCCTGCTGGCAAAAATTTGCTGAAATGTTGGTGTACGGGTGGCGCGGCGCCTGTAAACCTCATCGGTCGATTTCTAGGGTGAGGGTGCGCGTTCCTAGCAAAACGTATTTTAACTATCTAAAAATATATTTAAACAAACAACTATAATCGATACAATCTTTAAGTTTTAGGAAACAAAAAATAAATTTCCCATGGTAAAGCGCGGTTTGGAGACTCGAGATCATTTTTTAAATCGATGTGCGACGAGATAACGCGATTCCGTTATGCAGTCTGGCTCGTCGTTACAGTAAACATGGGTTTAGCGCGGCATGCTCTCATATTCACACCGAGCAACAAAAATGCCCGGCCATCCAGCAGGTAAACCTCCAAACTGGTTTCTACGGTGGCACACTCCTCCGCGATTGGCAGCTGTCCGCCGACACTCACAGACGATGCTCCCTGTCTGTACATTTATTATTGTGCTCTGAGAGAAAAAAACTTATCTACCTACATTGTTATGCAAAGTTGTTTGATCGCCTTGTTAGCTGATTTCTTCGATGTTAACAGATGTGTGTTGACTATCGAGTATTATAAATATTTACATTACGAATGAATACAATTTCCTTTTTCGTTTATAAATAACTAAGGATTCACCACTTATGAATGGCGATTTATCTAAGCCATATTATTGTTTGAACTGAAGGTGACAATAAAATTTTCATTGTATGGGAAATTGGTCCACCATAAATCGTAATACATCACCACGAGTAGGTACCGTCCCGGGTGGCACTCATGCTAGCTCCGCCAGTAGGTTAGATTTTCGATAACCTATCACTCATTAATTTATTACCTACAAATTTTTATTATTTTTATATGTAATATAGGTATTATTATAATCAATCGATCTTAGGGGCCTACAAATTGTTAGTTTTAGATTCACAACTTGATTTGCAAATAATAAAAAAAAACTAAGTGTGTGACAATATGTGGCCGCCGACAAGGCCGCGCACTCGCACCTGTGCTGGGGCCGCGTAATGCCTAACGTTTAAATATTGTATTAATTACCGCGAACCTGTTGTATCACACACAATAGACAGAATTTAAAACAAGCGTTTTGACAAAACGAGTTTTACACATCAATTATATGTGATCGCTTAGTCTCGTCTATATTACAGCTTGTACGTAATCATTATAAATAATGTACTATTACGAAGTTCACACCTGTGTCTCTGCCGGGGTATGCAGAGCCTTTGGAACGACGCGACACGGTGGTATATAAAAACCACTTTCGCCTTGTGGCCATTACTTTTATAGGTGTTACTTTTCTTATCTATATAGGTATGTATAATAATGAAAAAGTTACAAAAAATATGTTTAAATAATTATTGTATTTTGTGCATATTTGGTGCAATAAAATATGATATGAAATACAAAGAAAAAAAGACAAATCGCGAAATATTTACTAAAAAGTAGTTTACTAACTACTCAAAGAGTTATTTTTATAGGACAAAAGGCGTGTTGTAGGTCTTCAATGACGTACACGTACGAGACGAGAAGCGTTTAAATTCATTAATCCAGACTACAATGCAGTCAATTAACTTGAATATAGGACAATATCTAGAATTTATAATTGAGGCAAAAGTTATCTTTGTTGCACTGATGTAGCTTGCCACGGATAAATTTAGTTAAAATAAGAGTAATCTTGTGTAAAAAGAAGATTGAAAGGATAAAAAAAACGCATCTCGATAGAGCGGCCGTGGTCTAGCGGCAAGACGCGTGAACGCACGATCGATGAGACCCGTGTTCGAACCTCGCTAAAAGACCGGTACCAATGTAACTTTGTTATATGTACTTTGGTCGCTCAGTGCCTATAGGCACTATTACAGAGTGGTAGGCAGACTGATGATGGTTATTTGTCCAGTCTGTCGTCCTGGGGCAGTACCACCACTTTCGAATGTAACACCCGTGAAGCGACCTTGTCGCGTTTCGGGAATAGTTTGAAAGTAGCCACGTATAAGAGAGGAGTGTGCACTGTCAATCTAGATGGTACATGCTCGTCTCCTCAAGCCGGCATAGTGGAGGCGACTGCAGCTCGTAGAGATTTCTCTGTGGTAGCAGTTGTTTCCATTCATGGACCGCACTCTAGCTTTACATCAGGCGGAGTGTTGTCACATGTCAAGGTGCAATAAAAAAACGCATCTCGAATAGAAGAATAAACAAAAACTGAAACTTGATTTTCCTTAGGTATCAGCTGCTCAACACATGGCTGTCAGTGGAACGGGTAATGGCATGTCAGTCGCTGCTCAGCAAGGGATGTACGCGAACTTTCAACATCAGGGTACACCGCAACAACATCATAGACAACGTAAGTAGAACGACAAATAATATTGAAGCCAATCTACGAATTTTGACAACTATTCTGCTAGTTATTTAGATAAATTAATTAATTTAAGTCTTGCTATATACTTTTAAATGTTTTTTAAGCTAGTCGCACAAGCACTGAGCTACCCAGATACATATAACATAGTTACACTTGTACCGGCCATAATTTAGCAAGGTTTGAACGCGGGTCTCATCGACCGTGAGATCCGTCCTTTATCGCCAGCCCACAGCCGCTCAAATTTCAATTTATTAAGTTCTTTAAAGCCTAGACTACGTTTATCTGTTAACATTTTAGTTGTGAATATAAATAATTTTACAGCGAGTGGTGGATGCGAATCATACACGGTGTCGCAATCGCAGAGTATAAATTTCTCGCAGCAGATGTGTCCAAGACCTCAAGGACCGAGTCAGAACACTGGACCTGGAGCTCCCTCGCAACAACCACTCGGTAATTGTATTTTTATAAATATGTTAGCTATAGAAAAAACTTAATTGATATCTTCCGAACTGAACCTTTATTTTCTCCACCATGTTTAAGTATAGTGGGATCCATGAGCGGGTTCAATTGCTTCCACAGAGAAATGTCTGTGTAATGCGCTATGCCGGTTTGAGGAGATGAATATTTACCATACATTGACAGGGCACACTCCTCTTGTTATACTCGAATACTTACCAAATTAATCCTGAAACGCAAAAACTTCACTTCACGGATGGTTACACTCAGAAATTAGGATATAATACAAAATTACAATTCTATTCTTTTGGTTACTGATTACTCGCTTTTGGTTTTATCTTGGGCAAAACCCAAGTTAAATATAACTGAGTGTTGGTAACAGAAAAGCTTCGACCGTTAAAATTAACTGTATGTTTTCCGTTTACGTGTAAATATGTTGCTATATTTTTATTTAAAGTTAACAAAATACAAGTAAAGGAAAGTATACGTATTAATTACGATAAATATAAAACATTATAATAGGTGTGACGGCAGCCGGTCTATCTCGTGAGCAACAAGCCAAGATGCTGCAGCAACAACAGCAACACATGTTGAGAGCTCAGCAAATGAGACCGCCGCCTCCCGAATACAAAGCGCGTTTTGTTAATGCAAACATGGCGCCCAATACTGCGGCTCCTAGACGTGCAACAGCGCCGCCGCCCCAGGCTAACACAATGCCGAGGTTCCCTCAACACGCACGCTCATACTCGCCTGAGTGGAGGCACGTGCTCATGCAGCAACAAGCGGCGAGACAGCAGTTTCCTCATCATCACCAAGGTTAGTTGAAGATTTTAAAGCCATGATTTCGATGAAAAAGAAGCTTTATGCTATTGTAATGAGGTTAAACGACAATGCCCATTTTTGGGCCCACTTGATGTCTGATAGTTTGTTAATAAAGCAATATTCTAAAATAATATCGATTTTATTCGTTAGTTTATATCAGTTAACACTTGACAGTGTTTAATTAAATAAAAAACAGTTATCATCAATTATTAAAGCATTTAATATTATAATAACCTCAAATATTGCATCAGAAAAAGTCTAATTACGCAATAATCCGGCTAAAAAAAATTAAATCTGATTTGTGATAAGGAATGTAGATTTATTTTTCTACAAAATGAATTATAAATCATCGGAAAGCTCATGAAAAAAATTGTGGTTCTATTTTTCTTAGACGAATGAGCATTCTCCTTAAATGGCATTCTACTAAAATAAATAAATAAATAAATTAAATACAGGTGGTTTCGGTATGGGTGGTGTTGGCAGTGGTGTCAACATGGGTAGTAACACAATGTCGGCGCAACAACAGCAACAAATGCAATTACAGCAACGAATACAACATCAAATTATGCAACAACAACAACATCAACAACAGAGGTATGTACGCTCCAGCATAGTGACGGTGACTCGATTAAATGACGAGATGAACTAGTCGAATTCAATTAAACAATTTATTTTTTTAGTTTTATATGGCATTATAACAATTTGCCAGTGTCAAAGTAAATATTTTGTATCAAGTTAATAATATCATTCATTCATCACACTAAACAGTTAGATCAAGTCTCAGTCAAGTCAAAAATTGCTTCAGTAAAGTCGTAGGAATCTTTACTGAAACTTCCTATGGAGTTTTGGAGGGAAAATGGAGACACATGTTCACTTCTTTTGAATTATTTGCCCACACTCACGCACGTCCACGAACAGTTAATGGTTAATAATCCACCATTATTACACATTAACACTCGAAGAAACACAAGTTTAGGAAAATAATTCAAGACAGATAACCTAATGTCTCAAGATGGCCGCCGAAACTCCTAAATTAAACAATTTGTGATTTGACATGAAACATGTTCTTTCTATCTCCAGCAGGACACAAAACCAGCAGCAATCACCAATGTCACATCTACTTATGCAGCAGAATCAAATGATTAATGTACAGGGACAGGTATGTAATCGATTATTAATATTTATTTAGATATAATTATTTTTTCATCTAAATAATGATTTTTTATAACTTCCAGATGTCAAACGTTCACATGAATCAATCGCAGAGTATGTCTATGCAACAGGGAGCTATGAGCAGTCCGATGCACTCACAGAGCAATGGCATGCCGACCCATAGCATGCCGCAGAACACCTCCATGTTACAAATGCCTTCGCAGCAAAACAACGACCACTTCCCTTCCTTGCATAGCGCTTCCTTTCCCGGACAAGTACCGGACTTCAATTTGGACTTCCTGGACAATATGTCTTCCAATGAGACCACTGCGCAAGAGTTGCTTCGCTCGCTCGATAACTCCTTCCTCAATGATATACTGTAGGTCGGTATGATAATGTTTTAGAATATTTTAATTGTAGTGAATCGTTGTTTTTTTGTTGTTGGGAGTTTGAAATCTATGAAAATATAAGACATGCAGTTAAATCTATGTCGATATACGAGTAAAAGGGATTTCAAGATCGCAACGACTTTGTTGTTTTTGACAATATTATACACAAAATGACCAATCCTGACTATTGATAATGACCAAAGGAGATGCAGAGACGATGTATTCGAATTAATTTATATTGTAGTTAACGAAATACTATTATTTATAACACATTTCTACATTTGACTTTTAGTCTTTTATATGATCTTTGGATCTCTTCACAATCCACTTAAAAGTAGGTTTAGATCTAGTGTCGGATGCTGTGGGGGATCCAATCGAAGTGATCGGATGATGTAAAAGCGACAATTGTTTTGTATAAATTTAATTTATTGTGAAAAATAACCATTGAGTATTTATAGACTTACGGCTGTTTATACATTTTTTTTTCTTGTACATATTTATAATTATATTTATAAGATGTTTGTATAATATTAAGTAGAATAATTATATTTAGTAGAAAGTTTGAATTCTATTTGTTTTATAAGATATTTAGATGTTTTGAGATATTCCGGATATTTTTATTATGAGATGCGTTATTTAATGCACAAAAAGACATTATTATTATTATTTATTATACACATTGCTCGATCAATTTGTTTTAAAATATATTTTGTCAATTTAGTATGAAATTGGTGATTCCTTACATTCTGACCATGATAGGTGATAATGTGCAATTCATCATTCATCATGCGCGTTGGTCTGTCCGCCTGGGAATGGCCTCGTTTATTTTATTATAGTGCAAAATATATTATATTTATTATAAGGTCATTCCTTCAAGTCGTGTGTATAGATGTTGACTCCTCTGAATGATGAGCTGATGAATGAAATCCGACATGTCATTAACGAGTGACTTTTAAGTTACCTATTAAATTTAAACTGTTGCGTAAAAGACAAAGTCTAACAAAACTGCTACACTACAGCTCACGCTCATGTTTCTATAGGGGTAGGCAGGGATTTTTGTTTACAACTGGTAGCTAGACCTAGATGACCCAAGATCAAATGGGAAGTAGCCTGTTATAATGAGAGGAATGTGGACCGTCTAAACTGGTCTCCCTTAGTTGACATAGCGGAGGTGATTGCGAACATTTCTTCGCTTCACTATATAAAAAATAGGTAATAAATGTATTTTTTGATTGGATAAGAAGACATGTCTAGTTTTGTTCGCCAGCTCCACAAATAATATAGCATCAATTATATATTGTTGTAGATAGATTATTGTTGGCATTAAGTATGTTCATAGCATTGTTATTGTTAAGGATCTCATGTATCTTAGGGAAGGGATTTTGGGAATCTGGATTTTATGGTATGTTATGATACACTATTATATTTAAAGTCTAAATTATACAAAATATTATATTGTAATGTACAAAGAAGGCTATAGCCAAAAAATGAGATGTAAGCCAAGAAATGAGCGCGCATACGGGCGCTCAGTCCATCCTCCGAACCGAACCTCGGCTGAGGACATCTCGAGTGTTACTACAATCTTTAAAATTGAAAGAGGAAGTAAATTATTATGTATTCAAGATACCAATGAGTATTGATTGCAGAAGTAACTAGGGGCCGGTAATACAATTCTGATTTGTGAAGTACATTAATGTTTCCCTCGCGTTGCAGACTGACAACTGTAACTGTTTCAATAGTAAACAAAAGTGAACGTACTGTATCATCCTTTTTTTGTTTTAATTTAAGCTTTAGCTAAGGTAGGATTGAATTGTCGGCCCTAAAAATACGGCGGAAAGTGTTTTGCTATTATATTTGAATGCGGGTTTTTAAATACGGACTAGTTTGGACGCCCGAATGTTTTGTTTTATTGAATAAAGTCTAACAACTCTTATTTTATACAAAATTAATATGAAAATTATTCTCGGGCGTACAAACTTTTCATCTTTACTAAATTGTTGATTACCATAATATTATTATATCCAAGTACAAACCCTTTGAGTTTTTTTTAACATTCTCGCTTCCCTCTTGTTAGAGGGGCTTCCCTCGCATACTATAACTGACTGGCCGAAATTTAAAAAAAGTTTTTTTTTAAATTTATTTGGATGGCACAATGATTTTGTCCTTATGAAAAGTTCCCTGGGGATGATACGAAGTCCGCAACAGTTATTGTGAACAGATTTTTTCTAAATAAAAATCTAATTGATATTTTATGTTATATGACCAATTAATGATTTTTTTATTTAGAAATGTTATTTCTATAAAGGAGAATGCCCATTTGCCTAACAAAAATGGGCCCACAATTTTTTTCTCGAGTTTGTCGATAATTTTTAGTTATTTTGTAGAAAAATAAATCTAAATTCCTTATCACCAATCAGTCTTAATTTTTTCACTCGGGTTATTGAGCAATTAAACTTCTTCTGACGCAATATTGGGATTATTATTACATTGAATGTTTTAATAATTGATTATATCTGTTTTTATTCAATTAAATATTGTCTATTGATTGGCAAATGATGTGTTGATATAATTGAAATAAATTAATGAAAAAATAAAATATTCTTTCAGAATATTGTTTTGTTAACATACTATTAGATATCACGTGGGCCCAAATATGGGGATTCTCCTTTAGCATATGTATTTATATTTTTTAAATCCATTGTACTTAATTTTTTTATAGATATTTATTTATATATTATAAAAGCAATTTGCGATATTTAAAAAAATATATATAAAAGTTTTAAAAGGAGCGAGAATGTTTTCATTAAGTAGTTTTTTTTTGTCTAATAAGTATTGTATTTGGGGTAAAGATTACGCAACAAGTTTTGATACATGAAGTTTTTTATATTTACTAATGCAATTTGTATGCGTTTTTTAGTTATTTGTCGTTTTGAATCAAACTTTATTATAAAAACGGCGCGTTTTGTTATAAATTTATTTATTACTCAAAGACTAATACCAGCATAATACGATCGATGTACCCCGTGTTCAAACCCCGCAAAATTCTGACTAGTACCAATGTAACTATGAATATGTTTTGTTTGTTTATTGTAGTTTTTTTTTTGTTTTTTCAAGTCTGCAATAACTTTGTACACAAATTGAGCGTTTTATCTGGAAAATATAAATATGAATACCATGTGACAATAAATCTATAACGAATCATTTCGCCGATATTGGTTTTATTGCCACTTAACTCACGCCTTGTTCCTACCGGGGTAGGCAGAAACTATGGAGCGCCAGCGAATCTTCTCTCTACATATTGGTTTTTATCAAGAGTATCTTCACTTGTAACACCCGTAAAGTGAACTAGGGTCAAAAGCCGAAGAAGATTGTCACTCGATAGGATCGAAAACAAAATGTATTTATTTTATTTTATATGGCATTATAACAATTTGCCAGTGTCAAAGTAAATATTTTTTGCATCAAGTTAATATTGTGCATCACGAGTCATTCATTCATCACACTAAAGAGTCAGGTCAAGTCAAAAATTGCTTCAGTAAAGTCATAGGAATCTTTATTGAAACTTCCTACGAAGTTTTGGAGGGAAAATGGAAACACATGTTCACTTCTTTTGAATTATTTGCCCACACTCACGCACGTTCACGAACAGTTAATGGTTAATAATCCACCATTATTACACATTAATACCCGAAGAAACACAAGTTTAGGAAAATAATTCAAGACAGATAACCTAACGTCTCTAGATGGCCGCGAAAACTCAAACAAAATGTATGGGATTTTCCGTTTCGTTATCATTTGGATGACAGTGGAATGTCAAATCCCATATACTTCGTTTTCGATTCGATCAAGCTATTGAGGCCCTAGTCATATTTACAGATATAACATAAGTCTAAAGATATTTTTGACTCAAAATATGTAATAGTGTTTGATGTGGAATTTATTTGATGAAAAACGACAAATAACTGATATGTTTTTGGTAAATAGTGAATACAATGTCTTATTAGGCTGTTAAAAGGAAGCTGGTTCGTTCCTGCCAACAACGTTTGTAATCATAGCAACATTCCAGAGCCATTGTTAACGTTTTATTAACTTTAGGACCAATTTTAAATGTTCTTTAAAAAATAATATTATTCCATATTGATATTTTGTCTTTTATTTTATATTTTAAATAATTATTTCCATTCCTTTTTTACTAATACCAGAACTTAAAGAGTGGTAGGTAGACTGATGATGGTTATTAACCCTATCCCGGGGTAGTACCACCACTTTTGAATGTAACACCGGTGAAGTAACCCTGTCGCGTTTCGGGAGCAGTTTCAAAATAGCCAAGTGTGCACTATCAGTCTGGATGATGCATCACGTCTCATCAGGCCGGCATAGCGGAGGCGACTGCTGCCCGTAGAGATTTGTCTGTAGTAGCAGTTGTTTCCGTTCATGGACCGCACTCTAGGTTTGCATCAGGCGGAGTGTTGTCACATGCCAAACTTAAATAATAATAATTAAAAAATAAACTACACATATTAATAACTAATGAAATAAAAATGCAGCGTAAATAAATGCTTTAGAAAAAAATAAGTTTTATGGCACGACTACATTTAATTGATGGCAGTTTTAAAATAATAATAAAAAAATATATATTTAGCAGTCTATATCACATGTTTAAAAGCTTACAAAGGAAAGCTTTGACCGCAGTTTATTGCGGTGTAATTTTGTCGCTTTCCCGCAATCCTGTAAGTTGTCAAAATATTATACAATTAAATAAACAGCGCGGTCTGCCTTATTCTAATTGAAAATTGCTTAAAACCTTGATTTAAAGCGGATTCTCGATAAATCTGCATGTAGCAATCGCTTCCCCTATGCTGGCTTGAAGAGGCGAATGTACACTTCAAACTTGATTCAACTGACACTGCCTCATGGTAGCAAATTAGACAATTACATAAGGCACATATCCGCGCAATAAATAAAAAAAAAACAATTGTTTAATATTTTTATCACCACATAATAGACTCAGCCTGGTGTTTCGTCAAATAATCGGAGAACTTCTCCAATTTTTTCTCTAAAGCATTTATTTCCGCGGCTAAATCTCATACGACCTCGTTCGGTCTATTGTGAAAAATACGCGGATTTCTCACACGAGGACTGTAAAAGTTATTCGGTTGAACGTATTTAGCTCTTATTGGTTCGTCGTGAACGCCTATTTTTGTATGGTAAATATTTTCATTATAATTATTATCTATAGTTTTCTTAACGAAGGAATTTGAAGCGGCTCTTCGCCTTCGCACCCAAAAACATGAAAATATTGTACTTAATAATAAACCAAACTCAAACAATGCTACTCCGAATAATGATAACATAAATATGATGTATTGCTGATGATACCACTCTTCTAAATACTCCAAACAACCCTGGAATTGGAAAAAAAACCAAATAATAGAAGAGATTTCTATAATCTCGCTTAGGTAATTCTGACCGATACCAATGGTACTGTAATGAAAATAAATAAATTGCATTTTGAAAACTTAATAATGGATTTTTTTATTGTAGCTCGGCATGTGACAACACTCCGCCTGATGTAAAGCTAGAGTGCGCTCCATGAATGGAAACAACTGTTACTACAGAGAAACCTGTGCGGGCGGCAGTCGCCTCCACTATGCCGGCTTGTCTAGGTTGACAGTGCACACTCCTCTCGCTATAACTGGCTACTTTTATTTATACTGAACTAGATTTATAATATTAGTAGGATATAGGGACAAACCTGTACATGCCGGTACTGTCCATTTGGTTTTACCTCTTGACAGCGTGATTCATTCACAGGTCGCGGGTTCAAATATGAGATGACGTCATAGTCCTGAACACAACAGCTAAGCGGCACGGCTAAACCACGTGGTCCAAGCCTACGGAGTTGCCACACTGACATATCGTAATTCCTCGCGTCTGTCATGCCGCAACACTCGAACTGAAAATCAAGAGAAAAGATTTATTCACATCCCACTGCTAAGTAAAGGCAAAAAGGCTACAACTCACGGCTTGTGAACCATCTACGAAGATAACCGGTACCACACAAAAATAGCATCAGGTAGTAGTCGCTTGAATGTGAATCACCCATTGACGGGTACACTCCTCTCGTTATACCTACATTCATGCTGGCCCCGAAAAGTGATTATATAGATCACTTCACGGATGTTACATTTGAAAGTGGTGGTGGTATTTAAAGTATTATATTTACCTCAGTTTGGGCAAGATCAACAGCTGCAGTAAAATGTTCATAATCAGGTACACCATAATGAGCTTGCAATGCACCAATGGCACCTCCTTTAGCACCTTGAAGTCCAGCACAACGTATCCAAACAGCTGCCAAGACTCCTCCAGCACATTCGCCGACAATTAATGAAAGAACCATTAGAAAGTACTGGAATTTTAATATAAAATGGTTAGCTATTAGGAATGGTGCAGGGCGAGGTCTGGATAAATGTTAACACGTGTCCGGACTCCGTCCACATCGAGTGAAACACCGTGGCGTTTTAGTCAGTATGCCAATTACCAGCGCTAAGCCGGAGAGTCGGATATAACCCTGACATCATCCCTATGGACCATCGGGATTTCCCCACGTTTTATTAATTAAATTATATTGTATAAGAATGTAAAAAATATATTTTACCACAGTAAGTATAGCATATCCAGGGATATAAGTAGCCCAACATCCCAACGCAGAAGTTGCGCACACCGTCAACCCAGCAACGAGTAAAGCGAGTGCTAGATAGTAAAACGGTGGCTGTGATAATCCACTTTCAGGTGCTGCCAATAATTTTGATAGCAACACTCTTTGCGAATCACATAGTAATAGAAATCCGCATACAACTTTCAATATTCCCAACACCTAAAAATGTTAATTTTAATATACTTAAGTACTTAATAATATTGATAAATAAAAGAGAAAGTATAACAGTAAAATTACCTAGTCGCTTTTTGGGATCAGCTTGGAAGTAGCCCAACATAATATAAAGAGGAGTGTGCCCTGTCAATACGTCCACATTCGACTAAATCCTGAAGCTGGCATAGCTAAGGCGCCTACCATCTCCAGATAGATATTGCTCTGTAGTAGTTGTTTCGCACATTAGCTTAAGAGGGAGTGTAGTCATTTGCCGAGTTGATTTAAAAATTTACAATGTTACAAAATATTTATAACAGTTTGGCCTTAACCAAATTAGCTTGAATACTTATTAAACAAAATATTTCGTAATACGCAGATATTTAACTCGAATATGGATGTCTGCATTGTTCCTAACCAATTCTGCCTACCCTTGATTGTTACGACTTTGTGAAAAATAGATAAGACATTAGGACTTTTATTGTTTAAAGGGACGTTATCTCAGGCATGTAGGCAATTTTAATTCATTAACATTCCACATTAACGTTTCTCGTATGCTTAATTATAAGTATTTATAGAAATACTGACAAACATTAATTATTGACTAACCACTATAAATCAATATGAATGAAATAGGGACAACCCTAGCTTCGATTTAGTTTTAGTGGATAAAAAATTATAATAATACTCATAAAACGAAAAAAAAATGTTCGTTTCAAAAGGAAAGCCGAGAAGATTCGTTGCGTTGGACTGAGTTTAAATATATTTTTTTAAGTTTTTAGATACGATTTACTTCTTCATTTGTAATATGTATCTAAACTATATATTGAACTTCTAAATTTATTCTACGCGCAGATTGGAGTTTATAAATGACGATCTCTTAAATTTTAATTCCTTATATTATGCAACCGAGCACGCCTTGGCTTCCTTCAATATTAATCAATAATAAATTTAATAAAAACAAACAATGCACAAAAGTGTAAGTACTTACAAAGAAAACAGAATTAAGGAATCCAAAAATCACATTCGCATTACAAATTGTTGAACACTTCATTGTTTTAAAAACATTTGTAACAAATTCAAACACAAAACAAGTGTAACTCTGTTATGAATTGTTTAGTTAGTGAACACGTGAATATTTTGAATAGATTTGCCGGTTTTGGGGAGATACGCTCCGCTGGGCAGTTGGGGAGCCCAATAATTAAACTCGAGTGTTGTTTAAAAGGAATGCATGAGTGACTTTCGCCATGCATCATCATTGCTATACTTTTGTCCTGTAAATACCATTTCACATTGCTAGCCTATGACAATGCGAAGTACACTTTTTTGTACTTATTACGGTTACATTATATATTGATAACATCTTCAGTGACAATTACGAAACCAGATGATTTTAAATTAATAAAATTTGTGATTAAAAATAAAACAATTTAGAAAATAAATCTTTAATAAAAATATAATTTAAATTTATTGTATTAAAAATCAATGTCCTTTTTTTTAAATCCGCCACATGACATGGGTGATGAGATGATATCATCTTGTTCGCGTTCACTCGTCTCACTAAGTTCTGAAAAGAAAAGGAAAAGTTTATTAAAAAGCTTTAACTTTCTTTTATAGAATTGGGGCATGTCACTACACTACCTGATGTTATGTTAAAGTGAGACCCATGAGTAGAGAAAATTGCTACCAAAGAGTATATAGATAGAGTAGTCTTATGCCTCAGGACGGCAGATCGGATTAATCTGTTTGTTATTACCTACCACTTTTAAATGAACTTAATTATCAATTTTTATTACCTGGAGGTAAATGCAATTTTTCAATAACAAACTTCTTTCTTCTTAATTTAAATGCCAAATCTAAAGCGGGCGGTACAAAAGGCACCATAGAATTAACAGTACTTAGTTTTGTAATATGAAATAGGCCGTTATAATCTTTAAAAACTGGATTTGTTTCACGACTCGAACCAGCAAAGGACTCTAATCTTACTGCATTATCAGCTGAATATTGTAGTCTTTTTATTAATGCATCATCCTGAAAAATAATAAAATCAATATAAAAACTGCAGCTGATAGCTGATGAGATAAGAAATAATATAAATTCTTATTTTTGTTAAAACCTTAACAAAAAACACTAGAAAATACTTTCAAGATTATTTTATTTAGATGTGGGCTCACTATCAGGTTCAAACCGGTCCAAATCTCCGAAAATCCTTAACTGGTGACCAAGTATCCGAAAAACCACTTTGTCACTACAGTATGCTCTCTGTGTTATAACCATAAAATATAGAGAAGTAACCGCGCATTCTCTATACAGCTGTGAAGTTTTAGTACCACCACTTTCGAATGTAACACCCGTGAAGTGACCTTGACCATGTCGGGAATAGTTTGAAAGTAGCCAGTTGTTTCCATTCATGGACCGCACTCTAGCTTTACATCAGGTGGAGTGTTGTCATATGCGAAGCTAAAGTCATGCTGATCTAAATAAATAATAAAAAATTTAAAAAAGTTGGAAAAGTGTGAGACAAGGCAACCTTCTAGTTGTAGCTAGTAGTTACATCTTTCTCCATGACTATGTCTGCGTGTTTTATATTGCTATTGCCCACTCCATCCTCTATATCCATGGTTACAACTGAGTAAAAGTATATCATCATAATAAAAAAATACTTACATCAAAAAGATGTGTAGGTAAGGTAACAAATACAACTGAATTTGTATTTCTAATAATTGCTCTTAAACAATACATAAACTTTAATAAATCTTGTCCATATTTATGAGGATCGGAGTCCTGGTTACAATCTAACGCCAACCATAGAGGTGACCCAAGGGATAATATATTTATACGTAGAATATTTTGTTTTCCATTAAAACTTATTTGATATTCCTCCTTCGAAGTTAATTCTTTGATTTTTTGTAACAAACTTAAATATTGAACATTTTGAAAATCTGTAAAAATATTATAGTACTAAAATTATGCATTCTATGCATTTTAGCGAGAGGAGTGTGCACTGTCAATCTAGATGGTACATGCTCGTCTCCTCAAGCCGGCATAGTGGAAGCGACTGCTGCCCGCACAGGTTTCTCTGTAATAGCAGTTGTTTCCATTCATGGACTGCACTCTTGCTTTACATCAGGCAGAGTATCCAAAATAATATTGAGTATAGTATAAATATATAAAAAAAGAAACACAATTATAGGTGTACATATAAATATACATTCCATGTATATTTGCTTCAAGCAGCTATTGAACCGAGGAGCTCCGCATGTCAAACTGGTATGCTAACCAATCTGTCATTGAGTCAGACACAACCCTATGTGGATTATATAATTGACATTATTTGTCTCATAATAAGAGATTTTTAACACCTTAATATTAATAATTTTATTCAAAACATACCACTATGCATTTCCATCTTATGTTTACCATCCCAATAATTTATATCACAGTTTTTTAAACTATCACTATTGAGATGTTTGCTTAGATCAAAATGATGGCCAAATAATGTATTCTGTCCAAATGAGGAATCCACTTGGCTGAGTCCTTCGTACCTCCAAGCTATTTTCATTTTATCTACATCCTCAACTAACTCAGTGTATGGAGTCTCATCTTCTGGCGCAACTGTACAAGGTTGAGGTAATTCTTGTACCTGCAATTAGAGTTAAAACATAAATAAACAAAGTAAATAAACACAAATCTTACTTGGTGAAATACACCTTTAGATTATCACATAAAGTGAAGAATTAAGATATATTCTTTACATAATTTAAAAAGTTTTTCAAATTCAACTCACAATTTGCACTAATATACATTTTCAGGTGGATGGTCAAATCAGCAACGGAATATTGAGGCCGACTTTGGAAACTAAAACTGCATCATCAAAAAATTCCTTTTTCCCAGCTAGGAACGAAATTAGGAACAAAAAAAACTAGACTACTTACAAAATCCTCGGGATTTTCATCAAGAGTCGCAATCAGCATAGGGTGACCACAAACTACACCTTCAGCTGCGAAATATTTGCTCATAACTCTGCAATAATTGCCGAGCACATCTTCTTCTGAAAATTTGGCAATTTATTTGATAATATTGAATTTGAATAATTTATCCTAATTGCTTTTTATTTTCAAAATACTAACCTATTATAAAAATAGAACCTACTGGTAATCCGCCACCTAAAATATGCAATGAAATCTATGAAATTCATATTAGGTTAGGAATATTTTTATTATTCAGAAAACATTTTCTTACCAACAACATGGTCTAAAGAAGGTATTCCAGATGAAATATAAGTGGTATAATTTTTTAATTTCGTGCCGTTTATGCTAGACATAACTCGTTCACAAACGATATCCGAAAATCAACAAAACCACGCACACCGACTCGCCATGTCAATCCTGTCCACAGACTATCCTGTCTTCATTCAGTCTTCAATTATTGAAAATTATCAATCATTGTCAGTCAGATTAAAATAATATTCATTATCGTATTAATAACGTATTTATTAAGCATGCTTTAGTTATTATTCTGAAGATTTATATGTTGTTTTTGTTTATTGTTTTTATAAAAGTTTCCCGTGGTCGATTGTAGAGTTGACATGTCTAATAATATGATCTGTGGTTGTGGTCTTGTTTCTCTGTGGTCAATGGCTTTGTGAAATAGATAGATAACCTCAAAAAAGTGGCTGACGTTTTCTATTTTAGTGTCTGGTTTGGTGGACGTTGTATTCTGATTTGTTTTGCGCATACGAAAATACATTGATTTACTGAGATTAATTGAAGATAAAGTGTCCGTATAATATAAATAAATTATGCAGGGTCCGGCAGTATTTATGGAGATATCTCTTGAAGATCAGGTTGTTGCACACGTTTAACCTTTCATTTAAAGTATGCAAGAATTATTAATGATCTAGTTGTTTAAATATAGGCTCAGGAGTTAAGAAAATACTTCAAAAGTCTCGGAGCAGAAATTTCAGAAGAAAAATCTCCCAAAGGGATCGAGGATGATTTACATAAAATTGTCGGCGTATGTGATGTTTGCTTCAAAGAGCCCAACGAATCCGATATTGAAGCTATTTTAAACAGTATTGTTTCTATAATGGTTTCTGTAAGTAGTCCTTATTACAAATAAAGAAATAATTTATGTAATATGTAATAATAATAATTATGTTTGCAGATTCCTTTGGAACGGGGTGAAAATTTAATCTTGGCTTACAGTCAGCGTCTTACGAAGGCACCGGGTCCGAAACTTGGTTTGGTCGCTCTCCAATCGTAAGCAGAAATTTAACTTTAAATTATTAATATCTCACCACAAAAATATAGAATAATTTAAAAATAATATTATATTCCAGTTTATGGCGTCTATATAACAATTTAGAGAGCAATTCTCCCCTTCGTTACCATGTGTACTATCATGTGATTGAGTTGGCATCTCGTGTTGGAGCTGTTAAGGAAGTGTTTACTGGTGTTGATCAATTACGGAAGGAGTTTGCGGACTGTCAGCCTTCTAATGAACAAATGCAAAAACTTTACCGTTTGTTGCATCAAGTACTCAAAGATACTAATAGGTATGAATTAATTAATATTAGCAAACAAATCACTCTCCATAACCGCAATTGCAGCAAAGCTTTAGACATCTGATAAAATTAATAAAAATAAGATGAACATGCACCTCTAGATTGACAGTGCACACTCGTCTTGTTATTTATACCAGGCTATTTTCAAACTGTTCCCGAAACGCTTAAAATTCCTATAGGCACTGAGGGACCAAAGTGCATATAACATAGTGTTACGTTCGTGGGGGGTACAAAATAAATAATACACAACTTCGGTCTTCACACCGATTTATTGCATACGACACACAATAACGTAGAAGCAGAAGTCGTACGATAGTCGCTGGATAGCCTTCAGTCGCTGTTCAGTATCTCTTCTTATCGCAGGAGTTGCTTGTATCGCATCCAGAATAGGACTACTTTTTGGGACACTGGTGTCGGTATTTATACTCAAACAGGAGGAAGTTTCTAGAAAGATCTCGTCGAAGTTGTTTACTAATTATAATGTAAACAAGGTCACAGGTCACGCCACTTTTGTGGGCCAAGATGTTTACGCTACGCCACTTATACGAGACTGTTCTAGAAACTTTGACGCATGTTGTCTTTTTCGCACCCCAGGTGCACGTAACAATAGTTACATTGGTACTGGTCCCGGTGATTGGTAAATTATTAATTTTTATATGCTTATGTTACAGTGAGCTGGCCTCAAAAGTAATGATCGAGCTCCTTGGCACTTACACAGATGAGAATGCATCTTACGCTCGTGAGGATGCCATAAAGTGTATAGTGACCGCATTGGCTGACCCCAAGACATTCCTGTTGGATCCATTGTTGGCACTCAAACCTGTCCGATCACTGGAAGGAGAGCTCATACATGATTTGCTTACAATATTTGTGTCTGACAAACTAACAAGTTATCAAAGCTTCTACAATAATCATAAGGAGTTTGTGCAATCCCAAGGTATATATTTTTAAGTGTTATAAGATATACTTGTAGGCAGACTGATGATTACATTTCAGAATCGGCTTAGGAGTAGCCTGGTAATGTGAGGAGTGCGCACTGTTAATGGATAGTGGACATTCATCTACTCAAGCTGGCATAGTGGAGGCGATGTAGCTTGCAGATATTTCTCTGTGGTCTCTCTCAACTCTTGGATTGTTGTGAGCTGTAACATGAGACCATCACGATCAGAGCTGCTGTATTATAAAAGTTAAACACTTAAAATCAATATTCTTATTTATGGTTTTCAGGTTTAAACCACGAACAGAATTTAAAGAAAATGAGATTACTTTCGTTCATGCAAATGGCTGAGAATAATGCGGAAATTAGTTTCGATGACATTATTTCTGAATTGCAAATTGAAGAGAAAAATGTCGAATCGTTCATTATTGAAGGTAATTAATTTTATAACTGTTTTAATATTTATAATTTGAAACCTTTGAAACTTACATTACGAAAATCTTAACTACACTTTTTTAATGTTTATCTTTAAATTAGGATAATGCCCATTTTTAGACCCACTTGATACCTAATAGTTTAGTAACAAAACAATATTCTAAAATAATTTCTTATTTTTTTATTAATTCATTTTAATTATATCAACACATCATTTAATAATCAATAGACGATGTTTAATTACATAAAAACATATATCGCCAATTATTAAAGCATTTAATGTAATAATAACCTTAAATATTGCATCAGAAAACATCTAATTACTCAAGAACCTGGGTGAAAAAATTAAAATTGATTGGTAATAAGGAATGTAGATTTTTCTATAAAATTAACTAAAAACCATTGACAAGAGTGGTAGGCAGACTGATGATGGTTATTTGTCCAGTCTGCCGTCCTGGGGTAGTACCACCACTTTCGAATGTAACACCCGTGAAGTGACTTTTTCGCGTTTCGGGAATAGTTTGAAAGTAGCCAGGTATAACGAGAGGAGTGTGCATTATCGATGGTACATGCTCGTTTCCTCAAGCCGGCATAGTGGAGGCGACTGCTGTCCGCACAGGTTTCTCTGTAGTAGCAGTTGTTTCCATTCATGGACCGCACTCTAGCTTTACATCAGGTGGAGTGTTGTCACATGCCGAGCTACAATAAAAAAAAACAAACTCGGCGAAAAAATTGTGGGCCCATTTCACTTAGGCAAATCTTTATTTTATATTTTCTTATTAAATTATATTTCTATTAAATTATATTTTCAGTACTAAAAACGAAATTAGTTTGCGCGCGTATGGATCAAGCAGCTCGCATTGTTCGGGTATCGAGTACAATGCATCGTACATTTGGCCGTGCGCAATGGCAGCAACTGCGTGATGTACTCTTATTATGGCGTTCCAACGTACAGGCAGCACACGAAGCAATGCAGTCTGTTACTGCCACGCAACAACAACAGAAAGCATAAAAAATATATATTTTTTTAAGTATTAAAGCCATTGATATATAGAACTCTATAAAGATGACCGCAGTCTCTTTTAGCTTTCTGTCAGTATTTGACTGTTTTTATGTATAATGTATGAGGTTTACTCCTCTATATAGTATATATCTCTAAATTAAAGCATATTTAAAACATCTCTCATATACGGTTTAGTTTAATTTATTTTATTCTGTTTCAAGACGTTATAGTAATTGTTTTAAACATTGAGTTTCAAATAATTATTCTCCTTATTTAACATCAGTACAATATTGTAACAAGCAATGGTTATACATAATAAATTATAAGATTATAAAAATTGTTTCATTTTCTTTTTTGTATATTTTCTTTTTTTTTTCTATAATTTTAAATCAGGTCGATTAATAATAATTAGGTTCAGTGAAGTGGTTGAATCTTTACTGGGGCTTCCATCGTCATACGATTCCAAGTACACGCACATGAAAAATTTCAACGGAATTTTCTCGCTGCATTTGCGTCTTGATATGCATGCCTTTGAAAAATTACAGAAATATGTCATTTCTGTCATGTATCAGCAAAAATGGATGTAGGAGAGCCGACATTTCCTAGAACCTTTTATTGTTTTGTATCAATAACTTTGTCTATACTTTTGGTATTAAATTGTTATGCTTATTTGAGAGGTCAGCCGCTAAGTGATAACGTTGAAGGTAGTTTTAGTGATATCAAATATGTTGTGAAGCAGCTCATGCATGGCTTGAAGGAGGTATTTATTTATTTATTTTGCGCAAACAAACAACTAAAAATTCAAATAAACTGACATATATAACTAATTGTCACTTTAGAATTTCCACTGCTATCTTCATTGAGATATTTTTTATATTACGTAATAAAGATAGTCGTAAAAAAGGATCTAATATTTTTTAGAAGGCAAATCTTTACATTGACTTCAGCATTTAGATTTTCAGCTTTGTTCTTTGCCTGAATTAAATTCTGTTTTCAGGTAAATAATAAACACGAACGGCTACAAAGTGAGATAGATCGTATTTCTTCAACATTGCCTGTCATGGCGGCATCTGCTAGTCGTGCCAAAAATATCCTTGAACCAACACTTCAAGAATCATCTTCCCATCTAATGGGAGTACATGATTATGATCAACATGTACGTAAATTATTCTGACTGGATTATTATTGAATAAACGAGAATGCACTAATAAGTTTAGTTTTCTGCAATATAATAATTAAATACATAAGTACAATTTCCGATTAGAAAAGTAAAAACTGACGTATCTGAATATTCTTATTAGATAACGGACTACGCTCTCGAATCAGCTGGTGGTAAAATCCTGGATACAGGCGACACGATTGATTACGTCCTTACTGAGTCACCATTGGGCTACGTGCTCTATGCTCTGTCTAGTATGATGTGTAAAAGTTGTATCGGCGCAAGAGCAATACTCCAACCAGGGTCTCTGCCTGGCGAATGTTGGGCCTTCACTGGATCAAAAGGAGAAGCTACTATACGCCTATTACGCTCTATTTATGTCACTGGTGTTTGTCTTGAACATATTCCACCTCATATATCGCCTACAAAGTTAGTATGTTTATCGATATATGTAAAATTAGAGTACGGTCCATGAATGGAAACAACAGCTACTACAGACAGCAGTCGTCTCCGCTATGCCGGCTTGAGGAGACGAATGTGCACCATCTAGATTGACAGTGTACCCTTCTCTCGTTATACCGTTATACGCTTTCGACTTCCAAACTATTCCCTTAACGTGGCAAGGTTACTTCACGCGTGTTACATTCAAAAGACGGCAGACCGGGCTAATTACCATCATTAGTCTGCCTACCACTCTTAAATACCTTACGTTTAGATAATAGTGTTTCTTTTCGCACAGAGAAATCTCATCAGCGCCTCGAATGTTTCAAATAGAAGGTTTGCATTCGGTAAGCGATCAACATCCACATGATTTTGGAACTTACGAGTACAATAGACACGGTAAACAAATTCAATACTTTGAGATTTTAAAACCGTCCCATAAACCTTACCATTTGATGCGTCTAAGGATATTATCAAATTGGGGACACTCTGTATATACTTGTGTATACAGATTCCGTGTACATGGCGAATTAGCAGATCGTGCTTCAAGTCGACCAATTGGACAAGATGAGAATCAACGAATTAATATTGGACACTAGCAGATCTGACCAACCCAAATGATCTCGCGTGGACTTCGGCATTACAGAAGGCCAAGTACGAGGTAACATTTACGCCGTGACAACGTAACGCTAGTTCTCTCCACCAATCAGACGATGCTATTTTGACCGCCAAGAAGAGATCTCGCGTTACATTCGCTGCCAAGACGTAAATTTAACCTCGTACTTGGTGGCCCACATTTTAGATGTTTAGGCGCTCTTAAAAAATATATTTTGTTATAATTTTATTCAATGTATTGAATTTTCAATTTCAAAAAACCTACTTGTTCATTCTGTTTGATTAAAGCGCAAATATGTCCAAAAATATCAAATGGATAATTAACCCCGGGTCGCGTGTTGGTCAGGTCTGAACTATAGGATATAACCAATTACCTAAACTTGTGAAATTGTAATGGATCCGTTTATCACTTTTCATGTCCAATCAAAGTTTGCTAAACCCATCTTCATCCCAACTTCTATAACACCTAATTAATTTAATTAAATTGAATTCCAAATATTATATTAAGTACCTATTATCAAAGTAGTATCTATATATTCTCTATATTTTAATACATTACTTTGAATTGTATTTTCTTTGTAGTATTATTTCTGTATTAGATATATTCCTTCCTTGACAGTTATGGCTTGAAAAAAATAATTATTTATATGCTTTTACCTGTGCTTTATAGACATTGACAACAATCCTTTTTATTCCTTTATGGTCATTGCCAGGTGGAGGTATGCATTTAGCGATTTCATTGTATCTTGCACAAAACGAGAGAAAGCCAAACCAAACAGTAGATGTTAATCCTAGTGTCCAGCAGCCAATAGCTATAAAAATGTGCTTTTGTATCGGACACAATGCTACAAAGCACATAAATTAACTGGGAGCAAAGTGATCATGAGCCCCCGTCGTGTACACACTAATGGGTTGGGGACACGGCGAACCCTTCTTACATCTTGCATATGCCATTAATTATAACATTCTGTTTAGAACTAAAGTTTTTTAAAGTAACATAAACATACTCAGGTACCTACGAAAAGTTTTGCGAAGTCGTTTAGTTACATCAAATTGAAACTAAGACTATAACAATATAAAAATATTTCTGCGATCTTAAATATATTTTGGTATTTTGGTTTTAGATTGAGCTTTAATATTTGTCTGTTTGACTCCCATATTTCAGTCTGAGTGCGGCGAATTTCTTTTCAATTTTTGTCGAATAATGGCCAAATACTTAAATACCCGAAACTTTATAATTTGAAATGAAAGAGACAAATCAAGATCAAGCTTCAAATTTAAGCAACGTTTCAGTATAAATTAATCTAAAAATCACAATGAATGAAATGAAAATAAAGATATTTGCAAAAATAAATCAAATTATATATTATACCAATTGAACTTGTGTTTGAATTATATTCTGATCAAGACAACTGTGAAATTGAAGAAATCATTACGGAGGAAAGTAGAACATTATTAGTTAAGTAAGTATTGTTGCTTTTTAACATATATTCATGTCACTTGTACAAATAGGTTGAAGTCATAAAGGGTGAAAAGCACCTCTCCATTTATCCTTTTCACCGGACACCGCCTACGTGTACGAGTCAATATTAATGATGTGATCTTAGTTCAAATGTCTCTTACAGTCTCTGCTGGACTTTTATTAATGATAGGCATTTGTGTTCAGTTTCATTTGTTTGTCGCTACGCGGCGCGGGCGGTGGTCAGTTACTTTGTGGAAACTTCACTAGAAGATAGGTATCTTATAATAATATATTTGTATGTCTTTGTGATTTTTCATGGTTTTTAGGAAAACTTACTTAATTCTGAGATAATAGCTATCATTTGCTGGGATTTATTTAATTCGAGTTACATGAAATATGTAGCGGATAATTTCAAATATTACGCACAACTAAAATTGATTTAGATATCGGATTAATAAAATCAATTAACTCGACTGTAATCAAATTAATTACTACTTAGCAGTTTAGGTGACTTTCATTGATTGGGATTCAAATTATCTGCTATCTCCTTAATATGGCTGTAAAACAATGAAAAACAAGGGTTTATGTATTATGTATACATATTTAAAAGTAAAGAAAAAACATCAATGTAACTAGATAATAGTTATAAAATATTTGTACACTCATGTTTACAAAACTTCCGAAAGGGTAGGTATCACTCCTTTAACCGGAGGCAATGGCGCGTCCTTGATGACTTGTAATTCCAAATGTTTTCACTGTTAAAATCGCATTTCCTGTATACAATATTTAGCAGAGTCGCTGGAGCGTATATTAGTATATTGGGACAAAGACATTTTGTCTGTTGTCGCTCAACGGATGCCATTTAAAAAGAATACCGAAGCAAGTATATCGAAAGCCGCTTCCATTAGATATTTGTGGTACAAGTTTTGATTACTAGCAGGCGCGCAAAGTTACGAACGGGTTTAATTTAGATCTTATAGAATTAATCAAACCTTTAAAATATAAAGAGCGTCTCCAAAAATAGCCCGTTTTTGCAACCTCGTGAATCTTTCTAAATTGTTTATCACATTATTTCTTATCATTTGAATATGCACCTGGTAAATTTTCAGGAGGGGATCAGCTTTGGTTTTTGAGATATGGGAGGTAGAAGACATAAAAATCTTACTAATGACCGTATAACTCAGGTTTACAATAAGTCTTAAAAAATGTAAAGTATTTTACCAAACCACTATATTTTTATGTTTTTTGGGTCGCTGATTCCGAATCCGAGGTCAGATGACCTTCTTAACGGATGGTTCAAGGTCATTTCAAGGTTAAATCAAATTGAATCAGAAAAACTCTGAAATCACCTTCATATAGGTTTTTAAGGTCGCTGATCACGCATCTGAACTCAGATTTGCAAACGTCAAGATGGCTGATTCAAAATGGCGGCCATGCTTTATAACCTAACCCAGATATGTTAAATGTCTCTATTACTATAAAAAAAAATAAAGCTTCATAGGTAATGACATTAATTCGTTATTTCTGAATTATATTATTGATCAGTTATGTTGACGTTTGCAAATCTGAGTTCAGATGCGTGATCAGCGACTTTAAAAACCTATATGAAGGTGATTTCAGAGTTTTTCTGATTCAATTTGATTTAACCTTGAAATGACCTTGAACCATGCGTTAAGAAGGTCATCTGACCTCGGATTCGGAATCAGCGACCCAAAAAACATAAAAATATAGTGGTTTGGTAAAATACTTTACATTTTTTAAGACTTATTGTAAACCTGAGTTATACGGTCATTAGTAAGATTTTTATGTCTTCTACCTCCCATATCTCAAAAACCAAAGCTGATCCCCTCCTGAAAATTTACCAGGTGCATATTCAAATGATAAGAAATAATGTGATAAACAATTTAGAAAGATTCACGAGGTTGCAAAAACGGGCTATTTTTGGGCTAATTTTGGAGACGTTCTTTTGTATTTTTTTTTTTGGAATCCGGCGTGTGATCATACTCCGCTTGATGTTGGGAAAGTGCTGTCCATGAGTGAACTACTATCACATATTTTTCTGTAATACCTTCACGGAGGTTATACTTGAAATTGGTGGTGGGTATACTTACTACTATGGGACTGCAGAATAACCACCAACGTAACAGAGTGCTGTAACATAGTCTAGACCTATACCAAAATTAGTGCTAACATAAAATAAGAAACAATATATATAGTCTATATTTTAGCCGACTAAATAACTCTTATGTTTCGTAGTTGCATCGTTCATAGCATAAGTGGAGCGTCTTAAATAGACCGCTTTCCGCTCCGCTCATAAATTAGACAAGAAATAACATGCTTCGTTGAACATATCAGAGGCACGGAACATCGGACCATGAAACTATTTATCTAGAGGTAATCCTTTCCCGACACAATCCTTTGATGAGCGTTAGACTTGAAAATATTAAAGAGAATATTGTTAAATATTTTGGCGGATGATGTATTGTGGTTGTGTTTTGTGGCGTGCTTCCATAATAAGCTTTAAAAGCGAGTGATCGGGTAAAGGGTGTACCCTATAATAAGTTCTTAAATAATATTAATAACTGCGTTTTGCTTGAGGTCCTCAAGTAACAGACTAAGGCTAAAGCGGGCCCTGGGCAACATTGTAATTCCGGGCCTATTTTTCAGTCATGATACATACTTTGCATTTGATAGTTTGGTTTTGAAGCATATAGTAAATATAAATAAACATAATTAAAATTACGGGCTCTAGGCACGTGCCTAGGTTGCCTAGGCCTTAGTCCGCCCATGCAGGCTTAATCATAAAGTTTTGATATTTAATTCAAAAAATGAAATATTTAAAAAGATTTATAAAAATGATTGCAAGTTATAGTGCAAAAATTATGAATTTGTAAATATTAATAGATAATGCGGCACGGTGTGCGGCAGGTAAGAGCTAACCCCGTCCGCATGGCGCGTATCGTCCCTTATAATTTAGAAAAAAGCCCATTTATTAAACAAGAGAGCCCTTAGCAATTATAGATACTCCATTTCGACATTCGCTACCTGCCGACAATTTGGCATTCGGCCCTTTGTCTGTCGGTGTGGCGCCCTAAAGGGTTTTAATTTTAAATGCAGCGTGTAACGATTCCACCCTTTATTTTCGTAAATTTCTCTTTCGCGGTGGTTAGTCTGTTGAACGCAATATGGTGCTTTTGACGCTTCGATGAGCAATCAATGTCGAAGCCATTGTTACACACATTTGTGGCTATTATAAGTGGAATTACATTTTCATAGAGTTAATTGTTACGACGTAAAATAGGTTAGGCAGAATACACATACCTAATTAAATTCTATATGGATAATAGAATCCTACATACTATTAAAAATGTATAAGTATTTGTAGCTACTCCGTGCTTAATTATGGTAGGTAGTCAAGATGTGTTTATTAGAAGCTATGCCTACGATGAACAGTAGCTACTGACTGATTGATCGCAAGTATAAAATTACACGCTCTACCGTCCGACAAAGTAAACACACAGCCGCTGGCCATCTCGTTAGTTTGTCCACAAACATAGATCGAATGAATATAGACAACCATGTTTGCGCTACCAGATCGCGTTACAACTACAAATAAGTATGTGTTTATATCACATAAAGACGAGTGAGCCCCCACGACATCGTTAGCAATGCAGTCACCATAGCGACCGCTGCAGCCGCCCTCCCGACATGCGTCACAAGAAACCATAAAAAACAAAAAGAAAAACACAAAACTCACTTTCGTTCACCCCGGTTCCTGTCTGCGCGAATGTCCGAGAGTTCCCTCCTTTCAAACATAATTTATGGTCTCGGGGAAATAAAACATAAAAAATAGAAAAGGAAAAACGACGGCACGCACGATAAAAAAGCTCGTCGTAAAAGTAAAAACGGCTCCCCGCAACTGCGATGATCCCGCGGCCCAATCCCATCGTCGTAACCCTTCCGCTCCGCCTGCCGCCCGCCTCCCGGGCCGGGGAAAGGGTTAGGGCACGCGACACTACACTTTCACTACCCAAAGGGTTAAACACAGAGAATATATCAACCTTTTTATATAACATTTACTATGTATATCAATAGGTAGGTTATGATGGATAGATCATCTAATTATACGGTGCAACTTTCAGTTTAACTTTTATCTTAATTACATAAAATTTAACTCAGGATAAAGATTTACTATAAGAGCATTATAAGAGAATTTCGTGTAAAAGTTATATTATGTACCAACTTATTTAATATCTCAGTATTATTTGTTTCACATGAGCCTATTGAAATCATAATGTGATTCTAATACTTTGTTTAAGCATTGTTTAGTTACATTTCTGTTACAATGTTTATGAAGTTGCGCTAGAACTTAAAGAAAGCAACTTATATTTATAATATTGAAGCCATGCGTTCATCATAGTAAATAGTAGAAGGCACGAGACGAAACTCGGGAAAACGTAACGATAGTTTGATGTAAATATTACGTCCCTCGTATGTGAGGGTTCCTGCAACTCACTGCGCACCCCTTCAGTGTAAGCCACCCTACTTGCGGCGTCCATTCGTCTCGACCCTCCTCCTCACAAAATTCTCTAAAAAAGCACATACAACTAACTAGTTAAGGTTGGACTTCTGTTTTTAGAGATGTCAACTATAAATATCGACTCGAAGTAGAGTAATAAGGAAAAGAACTAAAATAATATTAAAATAATTTGTTTTGTATAATATAAACATACGGCGGTAGATGTTGGAAGATAAATCGACTTCATGAGTACTTTTATTATTTATTAAGTACCTACATACAATCGAGACCCAAATACATTTTTACACAATTCTTAATCGATATTCAATAATCGATATTGGAATGGACTGAAGCAAATTAAAAAAATGTCGAGATAAATGTTACAAATATTTAATAAAGCAGCAGCTTTTACTGTAAATTTTCATACTTAATTAAATAATTTAATGCAATTCAGTGTCTTGTGCACATCACTAGTTGTAACCATTTCGCCAGATGATTTTTTACTTTGTTTCCGCCCACTGTCCGGCGGCGGCGGGCGGCGGGAGTTCACTCTGCTTTTTGGCAATCTTATTTATTGGTGATATCTCCACCCTAACCCGAAGGAAAACTGGCATCATGTTAATTTCCTGTACAGAGCCTCCTATGACGGCGTGATAGCACAAGTTCTCGAAATATTGCTCAATAAACATTACTTATTCATTATTATGCTAAGGTTTACTTACTCAACCTTGTATCGCAATTTGTGTTTATTTTCAACGGAATATATTTTACTTATTTGATAAATAGAGATGCAATCTTGTCAAATTCGATCAATAGAGAATATGTTACATGTAAAAAATCAACAAATTATGTTAACTCAAGATAGTATAATCGTAATCCGGTAAAAGATGTTCAACGGGCGTTTTTGTTGTCCAAGGGTCCGGTATCAATAACCTGAGGCATTATGTAAAGGGCTCCCCGTGTTCGCTCTGAGGGCGCTTCACTTATTTAAATTCCCATTTTTGTAGCAAATTTACATTTCATATCAAACGAGCTGAAATGTCAAGGTACCGCGGGGAGAAGACATCGTCCCTTCTTGTGTTGTAAATTAGGGGTCACACAAAAACCGTTGAGTTCCGAAGCGAACCCATAACCATAACGTCCAGCCGTTGGTCATGACAGTGAAAAACTACGACCCTGCCTGCTACTTAAATATTTTTTCTCCCTTTTTATTTCGAATAGTTTTAGATCGATGCAAATAACAATTGGCGATACTTTTTTTTGTGATTCAATCGCCAGTAACCGTAACTATTTTATGTGCCGGTTTAAATTTACAAAAAAATACTAAAAATTGAGGGGACGTCGATTATAAACACATGCGCGAGCGCGTCAAATCCTCAGCCGTCGCGCGCTGTTCAGAGACATATTATTGCTTTTTTAAATCGTCAGTAGCTCGGGGGAAAGCACATTTTTAAAAATAAAATACACTTTTTTAACCAAAAAAGTGTCCTCGCGTCTAGTTCAATTGTTGCGTGTCGGATGAGCACGAGTTCAACTTTATGTCTGAAGGGATTTTTTATTAGTTGGTTTGTCGTTGTAGAAATGGAAGTGGGGAGGGACGCGATGTGATAAATCGTCTTCGTAGCCGCCGGCACACGTCTTCGCAACCCTTCAGCACCAGAACTACCATTTACAGTTTTTTAGCAAATCGCCCGGGGTTATTTACGTGTTGTGATTGTGCAATATTGTATTTGAAATAAATTGTTTATTCAAGAGACATGTCATTGTGGATGTGTTTTCTTAGCTGTGTACAGAAAGGAGTTAAAGACAGTTTATATTATTGGAGTTTTATATATCTTTAATCTTAGATTTTTTTTTATAATTTTTAGATGTTCTTGTTTCTGATACTGTTTTTTATACCTACTTCACATCTTCAACGAAAAATATATTTATCAGTATAAATAATTTATAGAGAAGTAGGCTCAGGTAGAACGTTATCTACGATGGAGGCTACTATAGGGTGACACCGAAAGAGGTGAACAAGTCACAACTACTTTTTACTCCCTTCGCGGGGGTTAGGCCCTCCCTCTCACGCACACATGCTCACATATTCGGAGGGTCTCCAGAGATGAAACTTTTGTGGGGTTAACGGAACTACTACAGGCACATTTTTTTCCTTGTATTTGTGCGTAGTTACCTAACTCGAAGTTTAATTGCGTCTTTTCAATCAATACTTACTTCTAAAACTGGACACATTCTCCATTAGAGATTACTTTTGAAGAAATCCATTGTGTCTTTCTATAAAGAGCTCTATATCTAATTGAAAAGTGATCTCAGTTTTGTAAGTAATGTATTTCCGAAATTTAGGTTTTTGCATGTTTATCTTTTAATGACGCCTCATAGCTCGGTGTGGGTGATTTAGATGAACGAGTGAGTGCTTCTCGAGTGCCTGGCGAGGCTTCATGCATGATGAGAGATCACCGTCCAGGTTTCAAAACGCGGTTGATCACTTGACGAGTACTACACCAGGACCTCACACTGGGCTAATAACCATAAACAGACTGCCTACTACTCTATAGGCTCTAAGCAACCAAAGTACATATAACCTAGTTGCAGTGGTAGCAAGATTTGAACACGAGTCTCGTCGATCGTAAGTTTACGCGTTCTATCGCTAGACCACCGCTGCTCAAAAAATAGCCGCTTCATAAATAAAGTAACTAACTTAGAAAAAAATATCTTATGAAAAATATTGACCGCCAATATATATTTCTTAATCTCACTGCTTCAGTATATTATGATAAACGAAACACATAAACACGCACACATAGATAATATAAGTAATGATGCAAGTAACCCTGCACCAGTCCATTTCCCTGGGGCAGTGGATTCTCCCTTTGTGTCCCCTTTACTATAGAAAAAAGCGGCCATTGCAATTCTATCCCATAAATTTTGTGTAATGTTGCATTCGGCGTTAAATTTATATATTCTTTATTAGACAATCTTTCATTTGATTTTGCAAGTGGATATACTCCATCATTAATTTAATTAATTAGGCGTTTCGCTTGAATATTATATGTAGCTAAACACTTTTAAATGTTCTTGGTACAACTATTTAAACCACCAGTGTGTTACGGGTTCGATTCCTATGAAAAACAAATATTATTTAACAAATAAATATTTAGTAGGTCAATTTGTTTTGGGCCTGGATGTTTATGTGTAGAAAACAGGATATCTTTATTGTAATAATATTTTTATAAGTGTTTATTTTCTTGTAATTTAAATGATATTATTAATCTTATTAAAAAATCTTGGCGCCATCAAAATGAACGTTTGGCTATATTTTATAAAGCGGTGAATATACAAAAGGAAATTTCCACAAACGTGACGTGTATTCTAGGAATCGCGATGGGAGCTACCGATAGCACTTCCCAGTTTAAAAATTCATTAGCACCGTAATGCATAATTTGATGTTGATGTATTCAGCACGGGTATTCACCAATATATCAGTAGCAATAATGTGTTCAAACTGATATAACCGTAATAGTGTCAACATGTAACAAAAAATAAACAATAGGCTATTAAATAAATTAATATAAATTATCGTGTATTTTTTTATTAAGATTAAATGAATCGATGAAGTATTCGCAGCATCCGATATCTACGCGCAGATTAAAACTCTGATATAAAAATCTCTAGTCATGTTATTATTGTTGGTTCTCCAAAAATACGGAAATCACCGGGCGGAATATTTAGTTTTGTCATCGATTACGCAAACTGTTTCAAGGGTGCGCCGTGTACGGCCATTGTGAAAAAATATGAGAGCGCACATAAAAACGTATGCAGCTGCCGACAGCCACACATGCGAATTGTAGCAACTTACCACTCGCAGGTTCAGAAGAGCGTATCAGCCGAAATACACGTCTGTTTCACGTAGGTATTTGAAACTTTATCGATTCGTATGTGCGGTACAGCCCGACCCTCGGCTCCAGGAGCATATAGAGTTAGGAAGGGTTCCGTGCTCAATCCGCTCGCATGGGAAGGGTTCACACGACCCGCCGACGCGCACGCGCACGCGAATTACCAAAAAAGTTGAACACAATAGCCAAAACAGAGCTGTTTTGTTGTTAATTCAGCAGATTGTTCGGAAATTTTATTTTGTGCACAAAAAATGTAATATCATCAACTCGTTCACGCCCGGCTTTTCAAAGGGTACTTTCTGGAGAGGGACTGGAAAAAATGTAAAAACTTTGAAAAAAGTGGGTCAGAAAGGGGTGCTTTTGAAACTAGTAATCACTACCTCGTGTCGATCGATTGCCGTTATTATGGAAAAAAATCCTTTTTAAAAACGACAGTTCGAAATTGGTAATCTTTGTTCGTGCAAAAACAGATGAATTATTTTAAAATAGCATAATAGTGAAATTAAATTGGTGTTTCTTAGTATTTTTTTACAATTATTGTTTGCCTGTAATTACTACTTTTAAATGATTTTTTGCAATAATTATGTGATTCTAGTAATAAATATGTTGAATTTATACAAATACGTAGAGGTGACCACAATCTTCAATTTTGAAATGAATATATTTTAATTATACTTATTACTTAACAATTTTTACAAAACATTGATTACTAAATTATATTTAATCGTTATCTGCATTCGATATAAAAGCTTCGATATACTCGTATAATATATTGTTGAAATATTTTTTGCTCATATAAAAAACGAAATCTCAATTATTTATAAATTAGTTTCGCGGACAGAAATGGCGTTCATCCTTTTATCAGTTGTTCAATCGGGCGCCAATAAAAGGGTATGCGTTGTCACAGGACTATGGGTTGAATTAATTTATTGATTTTGTGAGATTTTTACATTATAACTATCTTGTAAAATATTCACTTTCTGTTTTTTTTTTAAAAAGATTTGTATTAGATTAAGTATATTATAATTATAATTTATTTAATTACAAATTATAAACTATCATACAAACTACTATGATGGGTAATAAATAATTAATCACCCTGGCCTGATGGGGGATTCTAACCCACTTTGCACATGGATTCTCTGACTGCTAAGCCACATTGTGGTCAAGTTGTGGGCGCTTCACGTAATCGTGACATTCCTCTGTTCTTGATCTGGCTATCCGCAGCCCTTCCAATGCCAACCCAACATTTCAATTCCGCTTTCAGCTCAGGGTATTTCTGCTCTATTTTCATTATAATCCAATAATAAATAAATCCAGAATTTTAACATGTCAAGAATTATTAGAAAATGACCGGTAATTACTATGAAATGAAATATATCTTTAAATGTTTATAATTTGTAATTAACTCTTTTTTTAAAGATGTATTTTTAAAACAATAAATTATTAAGAGCGAATGTCGATGTATAAAATTGATTCTTCATACTTATTTAGTAAATAATATGAAATCATTAGTTAGCTATTATCCTTTTTAACTCTTTCATACCCTTTTCTATTGTGTACTTTTTTTGTAGTAACGGGTTGCACTTGCTAGAAACTATAAGCATGGTTTTTTTTTTAAATTGAAAACGCGTGTCTAGGAATTTTTGATATTTATCCAATTTAAAATAAAGTGATTCTGACTTTTGTACGATTTTTATTTTGCAAGCTTAATAATAATATATTTTTAATAGTACCTACATAGTCGGAGGTGCATAAATTATTAAAATTAATGTGTGTTTAAAATTTTATTCTTTTCTATGCATTTTATTTTATAAATGTTGTTTAATTGTTTTGTTGATGTTGCTTATTCATAGTTAACAATTTTTACATTTCAAGGGATTATAAGTGAAATTAATAATTGTTATAAATGCGGCGGGTGACTCTTTTTTATACCTTTAAAAAAATATCAGATACCAGTGTCAGTTGAGGTAAACAACTTTTCTATGGACACGGTGGTTTTTTATAAGGACACCTGTTCTATGGGATTGTTGTATTATTTGAGACAACATATTGCATTAAGAATTAGGGAGCTCAACAATGAAGTTTATGAAGTGAAATAAATAAATTATATATATTTATTGTGTAAGTTTGTTTTATCTTAGATAGTGTGGACCTACTTACCTATTTATATAAATATTTTTTTATATTTTTAAACAACATTCAATATGTACTGACTGACTGACGGTTTCTGTGGCGCAGCAGTGGTTAGTCCACCAGTATTACACAGAGGTCTCGAGTTCGATTCTCGGTCGAAACAAACATTTATTTGTAGTATATACATATTTGTACATACGTCATAAAAGACTAGGCATTTAGGTCTAGGTAAGACTTTTGGGTGAGTGTTAGAAATTTATGTAGTCCTCGTCCCGTAGCATCAGGATTATCGCATTGTTATGTGTACCTAGGCGTAATATATTTGACAATAAAAAACGTTTAGACGTAACTGAATAACTTTAACATAATAAGTCTACCCTGAGACGTTTTTTTTCTTTAATGTAATAAAAACAATACATTTAAAATATCGGCAGGTGTAAAAACATATTGCCGTGGTTATCGATTACTGTACGATCCAATTAATTGATATAGAAAACAATGGATATTTTCAACCCTTAACAGTGATCAAATAGCTCTATCAGTTCGCCGTCAAATTAGGGTTATGCAATCCAACCCCTTTTTTCTTAAGACACGCGACTTAACTCTTTTTTTTAATCAATATAAGGGTTAGTTTTTTATTAAATTAAAAAAGCCAGTGGTTATAGCAGCCGTCGGGTGGATGTTTTTGTATTGAATATCCGTTAAGACGCGGTAGGTAAACGTTTTAATTAGGCAGCCCTTTCCTGCGTCTACTTCAGTATAATTGAGGGTAAGCATTTATGACTTTGTTAACATAATTTAATATCCACGAGTAGTAGAGCGCGGAGATAGTATCTTTCGGTTATTGTGCTGTTAATTTTATTAATTTGCGTACTTTAGAAAATTACTAGCAAAACAACCTGCAAAAAAATTGAAGAAAAAATTATAATACGAATAGCTTGCAATGTTAACATGATAAAAATATTTAAGCGAGTAAAATTATTTACGTCCTGGGTAGTCTCACCATTTCTAGATGTGACGCCCGTGCAGTGATCTAGTCGCATTTCGGAATCAGCTTGGAAGTAGCCGGGTATAACAAGAGTGTGCGCTGTCAACCTGGACGGTGCGTATTGTCTCCTCCAGCAGTAGTAGTAGAGATGACTGCAGCCTTTAAAGATTTTGCTATGATAGCAGTTGTTTAAAAAAAACAACAACAATGAATTACTAATAACATGGTTATATTAAAATAAATAAGGAAGTATTTAAAATTATAAATAGATTTAATAAATAATAGTGATTAATATCTAATTAGAAATGGTGGCAAGGGACGCGGAGACGACGTTTTGAAGAATTTGAGCGGGTATAGCGTAACGACAGGTATTAAAACGAAACAAAAATGCAGAAATTTATGTTAATAGAGTGGAAGGAGAGGCCTTGGAATGTTATTAATATTCAAAACGTAACTAAGAGGGATTATAAAATAATAGGAGTAATTTAGGGCGGCGAAAGTCCGTCGTAGCCGCCCGCCCTCACTGGAATTTCTTGATAAGGTATGCAAGAAGAAATGTTGATAATTCAGCTTTATTACATTTTTCAGTGTATTGTGAAAAAATTTGAAAATACCAATGGACGTCATTAGTAAAATGTTATAATTTAATTTATATTATTAGATTTTCGCCGTCGCTTTTGTTTCTTGTTTCATTAATATAACTGTTCTTTTAATTAACAAAAGTTGTGATGTTCTTTGAGTCCCCATTTATCTGTTATTTTGAAAGCAACCCTATCATTATTTTGGGACGTAAAACACTCCAAGGTAAAGGATGTCAACTGCAATTATATAGACGTTTAATTACACCTTGTTAGGCCTTCCGTCTTTTTTTAAATATACTTAATGAGTTCGATGAGTGATGGAAATTAATTTAAATTATATTGTAGGAGATTTCGTAAAGAATAATTATAGATTTGAATTTGTATTTTTTTTTTGTATATTTTAAATATGGACGTTTCTGGTCTTTGTCGTTTCATTTAATGCAACTACTCTTGCCTGTGCAGTCTCGTGAGCCCAGTATATCAATTTTTAAGAGGCATAATAATTATTTATTTTTAGTTAGTTGGTGTATTCTTTATTAAAACTTTTAATGGAGTTTTGAAGGCAACACGCGATTTTTTATATTTGAATAATTTACCCACACTCACGCGCATTATTGCTCATTAACTCTCAAGGACCACGAGTTTAGTGAAATAGTTTGAAGTAACAACTGCAAAAAGTTCTTGGAAAATTCCAGAAAAATATTTTTAATAATAATTCATAAATCATAACAAAAAATTGTAAGGGTTCGTGCAAAACTAATTGCAATTTAAAAAAAACACAGACTGTCTTTACATAAGAACAAAGCATGCAAATGGTGCAATTTTGAGGCATTTCAATAACCTTTGTCTACGGTTACGTAAACAAAATGAACGCCTTTCTGCGAATTTGAAAAATGAGACCAAACTCTTTTGTTGACTCAAAAAAGTAGATCTTGTTCCACAAAGGGTACAAAGCTATGATTGTAAAAATGGCAGTATTGCAAATTTTATTAGCACTCCTTTATGTAGAACGAATGTTTGAAATAATGGACGACTTTGAAAGTCGGGTATAATGAAAGGAGTGACTGGACCAGGTGATCGTGCATATTCGTCTCTAAAAGCCGTATAGCGGAGGCGACTGTTCGCAGACTTTTCTATGTGGTACCATCTAACCTAACGTCAGGTGACATCCGGACTGTCTTTACTATAAAACAAATAAGTTTTTACAGATTATGTGATTTTTTTTATTGTAGCACGGCATATGCCAACACTCCGCCTGGTGTAAAGCTAAATTGCAGTCCATGAATGGAAACAACTGCTACTACAGAGAAATCTTTGCAGGCAGCAGTCGCTTCCTCTATGCTGGCAGAAAGTACAATCCAGATTGACAGTGCACACCCCTTTCGAAACCTGACTACTTTAAAACTGTTCCTGAAAAGCAACATCGTCACTTCACACGTGTTACATTCGAAAGTGGCGATATATGCATTGTTGGAATAAGAGTTTTTAGAGAGCGCGGCATGAGAATAAATAAATTGAATGAACAACTTTAGTGTGCTCTATTTCTTTTGTGTATTTTAGTCACAAAACTTCTTAAAAACGTAACTAATGGCTACAATAAGAAAACTTACCATTATTTATTCACAAACAATAAATATCTGTTTGTGGCTGAAATAAAACTTACCGAACGGTTAATATGCAAAAAGGTGGGTCTGCCGTTTTTAACATTTTTTATACGCTTCAAATAAAACATTGGTTTTAAGAATTTTGCAAAAAAAAGCTCTACATTTTTTTATTATTTATTTAACGATATGATTTATGAATATTTTAGGTAATTGAGTTTGGATTTTTTTTAACAATCATGTGTTAATATTCCCATTATTGTAACACGCAATATTGAATCTACACTGAAAGTATCAATTACATAAAAATGTATGTAATACGTAAATGAAGGCAAGTAATTTTTCCTTAAGAGGGTAGTGTCCGTTGACGCTGGGGTGGATAGTGTAGGGTCACTCAAACGAGCGATTTCGTTAACGATTCTACTTCGAAAGTGGTTTTGTTACAATTCCGAAATCGTTTAAAACTAAAAAAAAATAAATTTAGTTTTCTGCAAATAAAACACAAAATTGTTTATTCATATGGAATCATGAGTAATTTTATCAAGTTCTTTTTTAGATAGTTGATAAAATAATTGAATCAAAACATTTTCTAGAATAGTCTTCCAACTATAGTGGCACACACACTACAGTAATTAGTTTTATAATGTCTATGTGTGCGTGCGTGAGTTCGCGAGATGTGAGATGTCGCACATTAGCGGACCCATTAGCGGACAGGAAGAATGGATCCGGTGTGTGGAGAGAAATTAATATGTGTATGAAAAACAAAGCATTATTCTACTTTATGATGATTGTGCTTTTTGGTTGTATAATATCTTTGTACAAGTAAATTATTACTTTTTTTTTATTAAGTTTTGGTATATTAAAATGGTAGATTTGTTTATTATTAAATTGTGATGAAGATTACTCGGAAAAAATCAACACGCAAACGACCTCAAGCTGGGCTGAGGCTGGCATCGAAATTCATCGAATCCACGTCCTCCACTATGCGTGCGGGCTTTCTGACCACTAAACAATATATTCGTACATACATCCACCATCGGTAGCCCCTTCCAACTGCTGGGTTGACGATATATTTCAACGGGTTTTCTCTATTTTTCACCACATTCTTATAGCAAGCCTCACTTTCAAAAGTAGTAAAAAGTTTCTAATAGAGGGAATGTTACACGTGAATCGTATGTGTTGCCGGTTTAGTAGGCATCTACAGCGGGATAGGCTGATCAATCATGGGTTGCTCCAACCCCTTCTTACCCGCCCCAACTCGCACCCGCCACCGCGTGAAAACAAACCGTTGCTAGGCAACCATACTCCCGGCACCCACGCCGCGTATCTATGAGGGAATACACGCATGTTTTTTTGTAGAAAACTAAGCAATATTGTTAGTTGTACAATTTACTCGTTATTACGATTTGGTAGTTGTTTTATGTCACACATAAGTAAACCGTAATCTTGAGACGGTTTTAAGTCAGATAAAAAATGAAATAAGACAAATCGTATTATTCATCGCTATAGCTAGTCATTTATGCGTCCAATTCTATGATTCAAGAGAGAGTTGTGAAAATTAGATCAGTTCCAGAAACTAGTTATTCGTTCTAATAATAATAATTTTGTCAATTTTGTCAATTTGTGTACTTCAGAGCTATTTTCATCATAATTAAAATATAAATTCTCAATAAATGTAAATAAGTTCGGGTCAGATAATAGAGTGCGGGATTGCGTTCAGAAGGCACCGCGGTGATCCATCATCCCTCTCAGTGACCGCAGCCTCCCACTCCCCTTTTCCTACTTTTCACTTTCTCTACATATTTTAAGAAGAATAAAAGTTTTCGCGCGCCCCCATCGCTCTTAGTTTCCCGCCGGAGTTGTGATAGACTCGCACAAAGATTTTTTCCGGGAAGGACCTCGTGCTATTTGATGCCTATAGATGTTTTTATGTGCGTACGGTTGGCGTCCATAAAAAATAAGGAAAACTACTGTCATTCGTTCACTTAAAATTTATGTTTTGATTTAATAATGTTATTTCATAAATGGATTATAATAAAACTTTATTTTTATTCAGAATATCTTAACCTAAGACTAATAAATTAATAAAAAGAATGTGATTGTTGTGATTGCGAGATGTGTCAAGTAGTAATAACTTCAAATGCAAAATAGAGTTTTAAAAAGTATTATTTATAAGCATAGAGATAAATACTAGAGGTGCATACGGTGCAGACATAAAAAAACGATTTGACAATGTTGCCGTCAAATCAAGTACAAATTGACAGAGAACCTAAACGAGGCTGTAGCCATGTTTTCTCTCGCGTCATATTCGGAGCGTTTTGCACACCTAGTTGTATATATCAATGTATATAGTACAATACAATTGTCATGCCTTTTATAGTGCGGAAATATATATTTCTTCATTAATTTATTTTAATTATATCAAAATATCGTTTCATAATTAATATGCAATGTTTAATAACATAAAAAATAAATATTACTAATTATTAAAGCTTTTAATGCAATAATAACCTCAAATATTGTACTAGAAAAAGTCTAATTACTTAATAACTTGGGTAAAAAAATTAAAACTAATCAGTTATAAGGAATGTAGATTTATTTTTCTACAAAATAAACTAAAAATGATCGTGAAACTTGAGAAAAAAATAGTGGGCCCATTTCTCTTAGGCGATGGGCATTCTCCTTTGGACCACCAAATAATTATGAACATGAGATTTGCCAGGATTGGAATGTTCACACTCTATTTTTCATAGGTAGTAAGAAAGGGTTTTTCATAGGTACAAATTGCAAGTTAAACCGGTTCGATTAAGTCGTACTGGTATGTGTGGTTTCAGTGACTTCATACTGAGTCCCATTTTCGCGGTTGTGTCTATAATAAATGAACGACCGCGGGGAGCTGACCAATGGCTGCCCCTCCCTCAATCAATATGATGGAGTCTCGCGAGGGGACGATCGCTCACTGATTTTTTTCCCTCGCTGACAGGACTCAGGAGGACGCGTTTTTGTACCCTCCATGCAGCCACACACGAGGAGGGTGCTGCCAATTAATAAGTGCGGGATAACCCTTGGTCGCTCAACACACACGTCCTATCTCATCGAACACTCCTTTTCCTTGTTTACTTGATAAACTTTTATTACTTTTATCTGAGATCCCATTAATGAAGTTTATTTAGCGACCTCAGTCAGACCATTATTGAAATTACCTATTGTGTCGTATACTGTCTAGAGCTATCGGGATTTTTTAAATTATGAATAGATAATTTAAACACCTAAGTATTACTTTTAAACAAAATCGTCTTTATTCAAAAGAAAATAAATTTGAAAGAACGAAGTAGCTAAGTAATATTAAAATATTTAACAATGAAGTCTCGTTCGAAATAATTTCGCAGAAAATTTACTCCATCACATAAAATTCATATTTAGATATTAATCAAAGCTCGTCCCTGAAAAACATCCAGTTCTGAAACTGCCAAATCTTAATCTAAGTTTAAATTTTCTGGAAGAATCGGCAAAATTTTGCACTAAGTCATTAAAGTATAAAAACTTCGGTCATTTCGTTGGCGTTGCTTAAAAGCCTTTTTAGGAGGAGAAAGTAATCTTTCATTAGGCCTGGGAGGAGCTAAAACGGAAGTTCTCTTTGAAAGGAAAATTACAGGACGGATGTACCCGCGTAACGTTTAGGGGAGATGGATTTTAATTACGTCAAACAAAGTTGTGCGAGTGAAAGTTTGTCGGAGGTCTATCGTCACCCGCACCCCGCGCCCTCACCCCCGCTATTAATATCGTCTTTGGTTACGAGTATCAATCACTGGTGTCCTCGTTACGATTCGCTAATGATCACCAACACGGTTCGCTGGTATTAAAGCGTTTACTTATAATAATGGCGTCTTTTGTTTTAGTATAATTAACAACTTTATTGGTACCTTATCCAAATTGGCTGTAAGCCACTCCTCTAGGCGTGTGTTTACAATGGTTAATGTAAACAGCTACCGATGGCGGGACATTATCTACGACATAATAAAAACACACAACTCTAAGTGAAAATTAATTTAAATTAACAGTTTGCGTTTAAGTTTGATCAATCTTTAATTAAAATAATATCGTACCTAGGAGTTAGTTATTTTTGGCGTTGATTTAGTATAGGAGTAAAAGAACAAAAAGCTCTTTGCCAAGTTTACGTGTTTAAGTGAACAAAATACATGTTTATCTAAAGCACCTCTTATCATTGAAACAATAGTAGAACATTGCGTTATCATAAACATAAGTTTCAAGGTTTGTTGGTAGGTAATAGAAGATTGCGATAAATCGGGCGCGACTGGGCGCGGGCCATGGAAATGTATTGCCTGGCGGTCGCGTTAATCAGTGTTCACTAACCATTAATTTGATTAGGGTTAGTGGGCGCGGGACTATCAATCCAACGCATTACCATTAGGGATTGCAATCCAGCGGCGTTTTCAATCCAGCTGGATTTTTGCTGGATTGACCTGAATCCAGCTGGATCCAGCGCGGATCCAGCAAAATGTGAAACGAAACTAAAAAGACGACATTTTTAAGACTTTATTAAGTAATTTGTACTTCTTACGATAATCTATGAAATCTTTCACTCATTTGGTGATACCTTATATCAATTTGCTTTGGTTTCTTAACCATTTGAGATCAAACGAACCAACTTAAAATTAAATAACATAATCTTCTCCGCACTTGTTAATATATGTTATGAAAATCAAAAGCTGATAATTAGGCAGTTTAAAATCTGACGTCAAGAGAATGACTATTTCTTTTTTTGAATCCTCTGGAAGTAAGACCTTAGAAAACAAAGGAGAATGCCCATTCACCTAAGAAAAAGGGGCCCACAAATTTTTTCTCGAGTTTGCTGATGATTTTTAGTTAATTTTGTAGAAAAATAAATCTACTTCCTTATTACTAATCAGTTTTAATTTTTTCACCCGGGTTATTGAGTAATTAGATGTTTTCTAATGCATTATTTGAGGTTATTATTATTTTAAATGATTTAATAATTGAAGATGTCTCTTTTTTATGTAATTAAACATTGTCTATTCATTGGTAAATGTAGTGTTGATATAATTAAAATGAATTAATGAAAAAACAAGATATTATTTTAGAATATTGTTTTGTCACCAAACTATTAGGTATCAAGTGGGCCCAAAAATGGGCATTCTCCTTTTATCTATAGTCTTATCTCCCAACCTGCTTCGCACAGAACTGCATATGTAGCCGGCTGTTGAGAATGCCCTTTCGGCCTCTACACTGGTCGGTTTTAGGGTCATTAAATAATTATAAACCATAGATAAATGTTCACCTCGCACTCCTTCGGTCTCATAAACGCTCATTTCTTTTTTCAGGACCTTTTCGTAATCTAACTGACCACTTGGCAAAGCTTTTGTTTATTAAAGTTCTCCTTCTCTCTTTTTAGTTCCATCTCAAGCTCTTGCTCTAAAGTCATTTTCACGGGTTCTGCGTCATCATCTAGACCATTCTCTTCTAACTCCATGATATCTTCATCTTCTTGCACCGGCTCTACAATATTTTGTTTATTTACTCGTTTTAACAAAGTTTTCATCTCCTGCCGCATCGCATTCTTTTTTGGTAAAGGAAAATAGCCAGATTTTTTTACTGCTTCTTCATACTTTTTTGGATTTTTTAAGTACACTAACGTACCAGTAACTTCGGAGAGGCGCAGTTCTGCGATTCTGTTACGTATAGTGCCCTGGCTAAGATAAATTTTCAAATTTCAAGCAATTTGAAACTAAACAATAGAAATTGATACGTTTGCGGATCCGCATCGCTGGATCCAGCACTGCATGCTGGATCCAGCATGTTTAAAAAGCCGCTGGATCCAGCTGGATTGCTGTATGCTGGATCCAGCAATTGCAATCCCTAATTACCATGCTGCCTACTCGAACTGTTTAAGGATGAACAAGGTTAAAAAATGTATCATTAATTTCTTTTAATTTTGTGAATGAATGATTGTTCTCATGAATTACTATACTCGTATTTATTTACAAGAATATTGCATTAACCTGAGTCTAATTAAATATTAATTTTGATCACCCGAACTTTATGCAAATGGGTTATGTTATGTTTGTCGACTATTTTATCTACTGAAGCTAAAGTATCCGAGCGCTGAAAAATGAATAATTAACTGTTCGTGTTGGCAACCCTATTTCGATTAGGTAGCTGGTCAGTTAGTGACCGATTCGTGTCATCCTGTTTTAGGTCAATTAAGCCGAGTCGCGCCCGCGAACTCCGAGCTGACCACTTACCTCTGGCCACTAATCAGCGCCATCGCCGCGCCAAACTTTATGTCGTGTTAATTTGACTAATGCCCCTGTTCGTCCCGGATTACCACCATGACGGCGTGCCTCTAAACAATGGTTTTAATGAAAATACGCCATAAATGTTTATGTTACTGGCGTATTACATAATTATGATTCTAGAATTCTATGGGTAAACAATAAACATTAATCTATGCCCATGTCTTTCCTGGGGTAGGCAGATACTATTGTGATGAGTGACGAACTATATCGCTGCTGTTATGTCTTGTTTAACGAGAGATAAACTCATAACCTACAATCACCAATTTACACACACACGACTAGGCTGGTTCCTGTAATCATGCATAGGTTTGGAAAGGGAATAAAGAAGAGTGCGATTTGGATACCACTGCTACACGGAAGAGCTCCTCTCTCGAGCAGCAACTCGAGGCGTCCGTGATTGCGTACCTGCCTCGATATCGGGAAGTTGGAGGCACAAGCTCTTGTGAATGAATTTAAATTGCATTAAACATTTAAAGCGTGCCATCAAATTAATTTATGTCGATCTTGATTAAACGAAATGTCTAGTAATCGTAATTTGTAAAGAGTCTGCTGTTCAGGGAGGTGTCGTGTCTATCGCCAATTAGGTCGCACTACTTAACCAATTAAATGTGAAACAATCGCCCGTATGTCCGGCTATGCGCGTGAATACGCCCCTATAATTGACACTCTTGCTTTTTGTTGTCCACTTTATGATATTTCAAATAGCATTACCTATTATTTACTATCGACTATTTACAAAAAAAAACAACATAAGTAAGTACTATGTATAATTCATAAAAGTCTCATTGGTCATAGGGGATTATTTTATATGTCTACTCAACAATTAACAAATGTATTGTCGGTTTGGGAACTGTTTAAATGATAAATTGTGATGTGACGTATATAGGTAATGATATAGTAAGGTTTTATTAGTCTGTATGCTATTTTTATTAGACACGAGGCCTTTGTAGCGCACTGGTTAGCATGCCGATCTGTTACGTGAAAGTTCCGGATTCAACTCCCGGACGAAACGAATTTGATATTCACTGTCGACCTGGACATATTTCTCATTAAATTGGCAAAGCGGTTATCTTCGCGTATAAATCGCGCTCTAGCAGTGTATGCTGTGTGGTTAATCGTCGGGTTACTATTTAAAAATATATGTATATAAAGATATTTGTTTTATGGCTGAATATGTTTGTGTTGGCCTTGTCCTGATAGTACAGGGTATCTTAGTTTAAGGTAAGGATACTGGACATTGTAAATATTTATTTGTTTTATACTCGTACGTTAGACTAAAGAATATATAAAAATGGTTTCTTTTTCCTTTAATACTCGTACATATGTTTCTTACTTAGTTACACGACCCTCTCAACACTATAAACTTTAACAAAAGTGATAATTTGTAAATGGTTATCGTTAGACTGTACAATCGCACGCATAAGATCACATAACTTATTTTAAATATTTTAAATTCTTCTAAGTAACTCTTCTTATCAGTAACTTTATGCGCCTTGAATGAAAAAAAAACTAATTTAACCAGTTAACTCTTACAAGTTTTAATTTAAATAATTTAAATGTGAATAAGCAATTTATATGCGATTGTACAATCAACTTAAAAGTGTAACTAACAAGCTGTTCTTCTTCAATTGAGATTAGGAGAGGGGTCGCGCGTCGGTCAGCAATTCGTCCGTTGCATGTTGTTGTTACATGCGGGAACATTTACCTCCATCATTGTATATTCTATGTATTTAACGACTTTTTAATAAAAAAACCTTACTAAATGTATTATTTATAGAAGGTAATAAATATCTGCTTATTAAGTATTGCCTTAATTCTTTTATTGCTTATTTTTTATTTATTTTTGTTTCTGCACTGAAAACACTTTTCACATTTCGCAAAGGTTAACTGATAAAAAATATTTTTAGAAAGTATTTTTATTATTATATTATTAATAGTTCAAGTATCTAAAGTCTAATTATAATATCGCCACGCCTTGCTTCTGAATGGTTATTTAACCCTTTCAATTCAAAATTAGACCCTATCATATAACCCGTAAGCGCCGCCTCACCAGCGTCTTTTACGTTTTTTATCATCCTGTTTTATTTAGTTTTTTTTAGACGCCGCAGACGCGTTGTGATTGGATGAAAGGGTTACGGGTTAAAAATAGTTGTCTAAACCCGTTCTCTACATAACCCCCTCTTGAACCCGCGATTGATTAAAAGAAGAAAGGGTTGGGCGTTTAATGTGTGAATTGAAAGGGGGGACGACCTTTGGGGTTAAAATATAAATACGTACATGTCATGTTTATAAATACCTATTAAAGAGTATTTTTATGTAAAGTTCTTGAAACATGTAGAAAACTAAACTTAAATATATTTTATTAAATATCTAACACAACAATTACTTTGAAATTTATTAATTTTATCAATTAAAACGTATTCGTCATGTCAGCCATAAAATCAGCGAACGCGTGTCAGAGTCCGGCACGTGAGATGTTCTCTATGTTAAGGCTTACCACAACAGCGCAATGTTATTTACGGGTTTAAACGCTTGTCAGCAATCTCATAATGTTATTTCAACTACACACATACACCACCATTTGGTCGGATTAGTTGTTGCGTCAAATTATAACAACTATTTTAACAATCCCTTCATAGTTTAAGCTTTCGTACGCCATAATCTATTTAACATCTGTCGTTCAAAATGTGATTAATTTATAATTCAAAATTATATTCATAATTTCGCTAAATAAATTCCTTTTGAACCTTACAATGTCAAGAACCTAAGTCTTTCTATTATTAAATTATGATGATTAATAGAAAATAGCTCAGGCGGTATTAAATATAGTCATCATAAGATAAAAAGAGAACAATTCTATCTTTATTTTAATAGATAAATTCCAATAATTAATAAAAATAACCGAAAATGTAGATATATTTTTTAATCACTTTTTTGATAGAAAAAGAACGATAATTATTCTAGCCGAATCGTCTTATTTGAGCATTTTGGGTTAAACTAAGAAAAAATGGCAAATTCTTTATCTGTAGATCGATTGCTGGTTGTTGAAACCCTAATAACTTTTAGTTCAGTATTTGACATGTTATGCGGCGGTTCTCATAAATTATCTATTAGCCGAACATCACTTGACGTTCCCACAAAAGGCTAATGTGTAACTTTTGTGCAACCGGACTCTATTGGAACTCGCACAAAGAATAACAGCTCACGTGTAGGTGAAACCCTTCCCCACCTGCATTCCCACGATTATGGATCATATTAGAAAGTATCTATCCAGAAAAAAGTTTGCGCAAGTAAAATTTGCTGTCAAACTTTTCAATTGGGTAAAAAGGGTCTAAGGTATGGAATTTGAATGTGTGGCGGCCGGCACGGGCGTGGGAAAGTAAACATAATGGATATGATGCTGTTATTGAATCTAATGTTATAAGTATGTATATTTCTGTTAATATTATTGGCCATCCTAATTATTTTTAGAAACGTTACTTTATTTATAATTAAGCAATAACAACCGAATGGTTAGTTAACAAGAAGATGATTTATTTAAATCGAATAAGGTTTATTTATTTATCAAGTAGACTTTTACTTTTAGACTCTATCAACTCTTGTTTTTATAAAGTGGATTCACCTACAATTATTTTATTAATAAATACAATTATTTACCTACTACTTATTTTTGAAGTAGTCGATTCGCGCTTTTCGGGCGAGTTGAATTCGTGCGAATCGCCCTCTAACCAACAATTATATTTCGTTTCTCTTTGCAATATAACAAAGCATTTAAGATAAATTAAAACGCTTACGACTTTTTGTAGATGTAATAATCCTTGCACAAAAATGTTTCTCGGAACATATTGATGATAGTGATCGGACAAAGATGGACACAAACGATTGCCGACCGTCCTGTAATACAAGCCCCACAACCCGAACCGAATTTAAAAAAACTGCACAATATATGAAAAAAGACCATACAGAATCGTTCGTTCTTATGTAATTAAAAAAAAAAGTTTTTGCTACCTTAATTTAACATCATTAATTTAATTAATCATTCGTTACGTTCATTTGGCCTTACCTTACTTCGATTTTAAATAAAATCACCTTGTGTATTTTATTATTGCAAGTTTTTTTTTTATTATTGCAAAAATTATGCTATGTGTGCACGACGATTTATCTTCTTCCATGTTTATCATACTACGCTCTATGTCAATCACAACTTCAGTATGGTATTACTGTCTGGGGAAATGGTGGAAAAACTGTTTTACTGGCTCTAGAACGTGCTCTTAGAGCTGTTCTTAAAGTAGGCACCTTCAAACCATTCCGATACCCAACTTACGAACTGTATCAGAACTGCAAGGTGCTAAGTGTCCGGCAGTTGTTTATCCGCAACACAATCATGCGGAAACATGCCTATATTGTTAAAGACTGCAATGTTAATAAAGAGAAACGAAAAGAAACTTCATAATACCCTATCCAACTCGTGCAAAAACTGCCTTCATGGCCAGGTTCTACCCCTGCATAGCTGTCCATCTCTACAACAAAATCGCAAGACTAGTTTCAATGGCAGTGCATCTTGTACTCAGGACCAAATAAATAAATAAATAAATAAATAAACTGAAAGTCGAGTCACTTAAGTAAATAAGAATATATATAAATATATTAATAAATATAAATAAAAATTATAAAGAATGTACAATATTATTAAATTAGCGTAAATATAATATATTTTAATAATAAAATCACCTACACAAATTCAAGTAAAAGTATGTATGAGTATTGCGACCAACTTTTCTTTAAATATAAATAAATAAACTCTTGCTATGTACCTATGACCTGTTAAAATTGACACAGCTAGTAAAGCAGTGATCTTACCTACGTAAAAAGTATGAAATAACATGCCTATAATATGCAAACACCACAATAGGTAAACACAAAGAGATTTCACTAGAAACATAAAGTAAAATAATGCAAATATCTATACAATCTCTACAGGCTGCGTTCCCACGTGTTTCCACTTTACATTCAAAACATATTCAATTCTTACATATCGGCCGGGACACATCTGATCCAAAAGATGCATAAAAAGGTTTGCAAGTTAACACAGTAAGGTCAGTAAACCATTCCATAAATTGGTCTAATTCTCGAATTGCATCGGCCCTTTCACTCTCGCTCGACGTATACCTGCGCTTTTTACACTCTTCCCGGAATCGATTGCCAGACCTAACCCGTAACATGGTTCTCAAACTTAGTCTAATATAAAAAAATATATAATATATAAATTTGACTTATTAAAAAAATTTTATATTTATTAATAATTAAGATTCGACGATAATTTCGTAAATTATTCTTTTGTTTAAATATTTATATGCAGGTTTTTTTGTAAAGTTTGAACAGCTTTGATATACCTACACACCCGTTTGGGATCCAATATTTTGCAAATTCTTTCTTCAAGAAAAGGCCCTAAAATAAATCAAATGTATCACAAAAACTGAGTTAATTACTCGGCCTTGGGTTGTTTCTATGAAAGGATCAAACACTTTTTACACGAGAGATATGTGATCTTTTTTCAATATTGCATTTATGCAACATTGGACTATTATTATTTAGAACACGATTTTTTATAGGTATTTTTAGATAGAAATTTAGTTTTTTTTATCTTATCTAGGTATTAAATCTTTATACAAAAGTAGAAATATGCAAAATGAAACACTAAGTAAAAAGTAAAAACCATTTCAAATGCAGCTTTTTTTCCTAAATCTACCTTTTATCTTCAGGTAAAAATTTATTTCAAAATTATAAAGCCACAAACCAATATTTTTGTAAGCAAATAACATCCCTTTCGGATTGAAATAGAATACTTTTTGTAATACAAGTTCTTCGCGAATTTATGCACATTTCGCGATATAAAACTCGATATCTATGCTTCGATCATTTATAACTAGTATTTGACGGGCAAACAAAACATATGAAGGAGGTTGAAAAAAATTGAATTTTATAGAAAAAGAGTGGAAATGAAGTATTATTGTAACACTTGCACTTTCAATAGTGCCTTTTGTCAGCTCCAATTGCATGGATACTGAGGAAATATTTAGATTTCAGATATACCTACATAAAATTTTATAAAATAGATAAGTTGTACAAAAATAAGCGTTAGATCGCCCAGTTCTAGGTTCAAAATCTTTTCCAAACTGGTGGTATCTCCATGTATGTGAAGTTGGCCCCCCATTATGAAAATTTTGAAAATTTAAGCGGAGTTCTGGTAGCCCCTCCAATAGTTCTAGAGTTCCCTATTAATAAAAAAAATAGTTCCGCTGATTAAAGTGCTGAAAACACGAAATGAAGTTTACACAATTTCGAAATTTTAAACACCTGTAACTCTTTCATTTTAGCTCCGATCAATTCCATTTCTTGAACAAATCGATAGAACTCCGAGGGGGGCCAATAGAACTCCAAAGAAAATTAACGATTTCTGAGAAATAATATTTTTTTTCATACAAAATATGCTAATTTTAAAAATCGGAATTTCCGAGCCCCGTAGCTCTTTCATTTCAGTTCCGATCGGTTTCATTTCTTCGACAAATCGATAGAACTCCGAGGGGGGCCAATAGAACTCCAAAGAAAATTAACGATTTCTGAGAAATAAAATTTTTTTTCATACAAAATATGCTAATTTTAAAAAACGAAATTTCCGAGCCCCGTAGCTCTTTCATTTCAGTTCCGATCGGTTTCATTTCTTCGACAAATCGATAGAACTCCGAGGGGGGCCAATAGAACTCCAAAGAAAATTAACGATTTCTGAGAAATAAAATTTTTTTTCGTACAAAATATGCTAATTTTAAAAATCGGAACTTCCGAGCCCCGTAGCTCTTTCATTTCAGTTCCGATCGGTTTCATTTCTTCGACAAATCGATAGAACTCCGAAGGGGGCCAATAGAACTCCAAAGAAAATTAATGATTTCTGAAAAAAAATAATTAAATTAGCATATTTTGTATGAAAAAAAAATTATTTCTCAGAAATCGTTAATTTTCTTTGGAATTCTATTGGCCCCCCTCGGAGTTCTATCGATTTGTCGAAGAAATGAAACCGATCAGAACTGAAATGAAAGAGCTACGGGGCTCGGAAATTCCGATTTTTAAAATTAGCATATTTTGTATGACAAAAATTTTATTTCTCAGAAATCGTTAATTTTCTTTGGAGTTCTATTGGCCCCCCTCGGAGTTCTATCGATTTGTCGAAGAAATTAAACCGATCGGAACTGAAATGAAAGAGCTACGGGGCTCGGAAATTCCGATTTTTAAAATTAGCATATTTTGTATGAAAAAAAAATTTATTTCTCAGAAATCGTTAATTTTCTTTGGAGTTCTATTGGCCCCCCTCGGAGTTCTATCGATTTGTCGAAGAAATGAAACCGATCGGAACTGAAATGAAAGAGCTACAGGGCTCGGAAATTCCGATTTTTAAAATTAGCATATTTTGTATGAAAAAAAATTTTATTTCTCAGAAATCGTTAATTTTCATTGGAGTTCTATTGGCCCCCCTCGGAGTTCTATCTATTTGTCGAAGAAATGAAACCGATCGGAACTGAAATGAAAGAGCTACGGGGCTCGGAAATTCCGATTTTTAAAATTAGCATATTTTGTATGAAAAAAAATTTTATTTCTCAAAAATCGTTAATTTTCTTTGGAGTTCTATTGGCCCCCCTCGGAGTTCTATCGATTTGTCAAAAAAATGAAACCGATCGGAACTGAAATGAAAGAGCTACGGGGCTCGGAAATTCCGATTTTTAAAATTAGCATATTTTGTACGAAAAAAAATTTTATTCCTCAGAAATCGTTAATTTTCTTTGGAGTTCTATTGGCCCCCCTCGAAATTCTATCGATTTGTCGAAGAAATTAAACCGATCGGAACTAAAATGAAAGAGCTACGGGGCTCAGAAATTCCGATTTTTAAAATTAGCATATTTTGTATGAAAAAAAATTTTATTTCTCAAAAATCGTTAATTTTCTTTGGAGTTCTATTGGCCCCCCTCGGAGTTCTATCGATTTGTCGAAAAAATGAAACCGATCGGAACTGAAATGAAAGAGCTACGGGGCTCGGAAATTCCGATTTTTAAAATTAGCATATTTTGTATGAAAAAAAATTTTATTTCTCAAAAATCGTTAATTTTCTTTGGAGTTCTATTGGCCCCCCTCGGAGTTCTATCGATTTGTCGAAAAAATGAAACCGATCGGAACTGAAATGAAAGAGCTACGGGGCTCGGAAATTCCGATTTTTAAAATTAGCATATTTTGTATGAAAAAAAAATTTATTTCTCAGAAATCGTTAATTTTCTTTGGAGTTCTATTGGCCCCCCTCGGAGTTCTATCGATTTGTCGAAGAAATGAAACCGATCGGAACTGAAATGAAAGAGCTACGGGGCTCGGAAATTTCGTTTTTTAAAATTAGCATATTTTGTATGAAAAAAAAATTTATTTCTCAGAAATCGTTAATTTTCTTTGGAGTTCTATTGGCCCCCCTCGGAGTTCTATCGATTTGTCGAAGAAATGAAACCGATCGGAACTGAAATGAAAGAGCTACGGGGCTCGGAAATTTCGTTTTTTAAAATTAGCATATTTTGTATGAAAAAAAATTTTATTTCTCAGAAATCGTTAATTTTCTTTAGAGTTCTATTGGCCCCCCTCGGAGTTCTATCGATTTGTTGAAGAAATGGAATTGATCGGAGCTAAAATGAAAGAGTTACAGGTGTTTAAAATTTCGAAATTGTGTAAACTTCATTTCGTGTTTTCAGCACTTTAATCAGCGGAACTATTTTTTTTATTAATAGGGAACTCTAGAACTATTGGAGGGGCTACCAGAACTCCGCTTAAATTTTCAAAATTTTCATAATGGGGGGCCAACTTCACATACATGGTATCTCCTCACCTTACCTCTTTATGTTTGTGCTTTGGTTTTTAGCGTATTATTGTTTAAATTATACCGGAAATAATAAATACAACAATATTACTCAAAAACATTTTAAATATGTACGCTAACTCTTTTGTAAATATCTTATAATGGACTGTAATTATATCAAGTGCGGTTTGTAATTACATTGAGGATTTATAAAGATATGTGTTTGCGTGTATTTCTACATATGTGTCTAATATTTTTAACATAATTATTTCATAATCTTTACTAATATTATAAACGTGATAGTATGTTTGTTTGTCTCCTAATCACGTTCAATCAAATCTGGTTGGGGGGCTAAGTTTCAATCGTGTATAAGAGATATGTAAAAAATATTAATAATTATATAAACAATTTGAAAGTACTTTGCCATATCCTCTATTATTAGGTTTTATTTTTAATTTCAATTAGGAAACGCGAAATTAACTATGATCCATAAAATCATTATGTTCTTTATTGGTAGATTTCAACGAATTTAAAACACAACACACTTAAAGTTCGCCGGTTGATGTTATTTTGTGAAAATTGTAACTAATCCGCACCCCGTTCTAACGATCACTTATGTGTTGCTTTTCTAACTCAAAAGTTTCAAGTTCACAAGCCACTCCAAAGCTCACGGTTTGCGCACACGTGCAGATTCTAACATTTTTTTACAAATAAAGGGATGCCGCTTTAGCTTAACCTACTTTCGGCTTTGATTATTACCTTCGAACATACATTACGATTTCAAAGTCTTTTGTCCAAAATACAATTCTTCCTATGAAATAGTTATTTTTACGAGATTATTTTTTTTACAGTTTTCATTACGTCAAAATGTATGAATAGCGTAGGTGCTGCTAACTTTTTTTAAAATGTAGCTCGGCATATGACCACAGTCCTCCTGCTACCGCTTCTACCGGCTTGAACAGACGATAATGCACCTTCCAGGTCGACAAGGCATACATTGTGATTTTCTTCCAAAAGTTTTCCCTTATTCTGTCGAAAGATATTTAATTCCAATTATTTTTTGTTTTAATTGTCAATAATTTCAAATGTTATCATACATGTTACCTACAAATCAACTGATTAAACCAAACGTACCGCAAGGAAAGGGCGGCAAGAGCGGCCGTGGTTTAGTGATAGGGAACGGACCTCACGATCCACGAGACCCGTGTTCAAACCTCGCTAAATTCTGACCGGTACCAATGTAACTATGTTATTTGTACTTTGTTCGTTCAGTGCCTGCGATATAAGTATTAACTTAGTACTTACAAAAATTTTAAAAATGTACTAAACTCTTATTACAGTTCTTTCTAGATAAAACTAAACTTTTGTAATGATTATTGAGATGAAGTGGAAAGTAAAAGAGACGGCTCGACGTCCCAGAGGTGCAAAAAAAACAGCAAAATGGTTTTTGTTTATCTATCACACATCCTAGAAGAGACATCTCACATATGGCCAAGGTTGGGAACAACTCGCAAAACACATTATGCAATATTTACGAATATACTAGTCTTGTTTAGGGTTGTGACTTTAATAAAGATTATTATAATCCCTGTGATTCGAAATATTATGCAATAAGTAGTCATATAAATTACGTATATTCATTTAATACCCAATAAAGCTCGCGGACTTTACCAAGCAACTATGATAAATGCAATACATAACTAACATTAATTTCAGAAATAATCAACCAATCAATAAAATCAAACAAAGAAAAGAAAATTACAGAATAAGCAAACATTTTCCATCAAAATTTTCAACAGAAAACATAATTACTCTAGCATAAGTATAAATTATATTTATAAACGATAAAATTCACAAAAAATGTTGAATTTAAAATGAATTCCGTTAATAATCATGTAAGTAATAAAAAGTATGAATTAAAAAAGTTTATCTATACAAAAATTTCCAGAGTAAATGATATAATATCAATTATGTCATTAATTAGTGGTTTATAATGTATAATTATTATATTTTTTACCAATAAATAATAAGTATGAACGTACGTATGTTCCAATAACAATCGAATACATTTTATTTTGTTAAAATAACATATGTTATTGCTACAAAGAATTTTGTTTGTTTTTTAATTATTATTCCGTCAAAAACGTATTCATGACCTATTAATTAATATTCCTTTTTTTTTATAAAACGATTGGACAATCAGCGAACAACCCTGAAACAATTTCGATCGAGTCCCACGGTAACTTGGTAACCGGAGCTGAGGAGTCGGGCGGCAAAGCTTCCGTCCGGCTTTTAGCGGCCCCGGCCTGTCTCATCGGTCATCTAAGTTACCGCCCATATTCTACTGCGGCCTTCTTAAAACCTACAACTATTCTTTGTCCACCTCCACACATAATACACTCGTAAACTTCAAAAGTATTAGCCGAAGAAAGTTTTATTTTATACGTAGAGTAGATAATAGATAAAGTAGAATTATTGTAAGGCAGGTTCTAAAACATTCAAGAACTGTGTATGATATTAAATATTTTATTATATTATATATAGAAAAACTAACAACTAAACAATTAATGGAAACAATAGACGACGGAGAGTCATTTACAGGTTTCCACATAAATTAAAACTGAATCAATCAACAAGCAATTAAAGGGATAATACTTGTATGTAGCAAAAGTAATAGTTATTTGCTGCAAAAAATGTAATGAACATTAAAAGTAAAAGTGACCAAATTTTTAATATGATGAAAATTTCATAGAAAAATAACAACGATTGAGACGCAATTAAATTTTTCTGTTAAATCATTTTCTATCGACAGTCCTTTCAAATACTGGGTGGGATGACGTCACATTTAATTGAATTTATACTCTAAAGTAAATAATTGATAAATCAGCTCATCGTTCAGTCAAAATACAAAAATATAAGTATTTATTATGATAGTTTATGCAGAAGCAATTTCTAATTTAACAATGCTACATAGCATGCTTTCTGTAAGGCTATATTTCAGCGATGAAGCGGTGGGCGAGGCGCCTGTGAATGCCATTAATATTAATTAGACGCGGTGAGCGTTCGCCACTCGCTTCAATGCGCCGACCCCTTGGACTTGACTCGCTGAGAAAATTAATTACTCACAATCTTTATGTTCCAATTATAAAAGCCTTCGCAACAAATTAAATCTGTCCGGAGCAGGCCTCCTTTGAGAGTGGTTTCACTCTCTTTGTCGACTTGATAAATGCGTCTCGCAAAATTTCTTTGAATCTGCTGAAATTGTAGATTTTTTTTAAGTTAAGACGTTAAATTATGCGAAAATATTCCTAAGATATTATTATTAGTTACTACTTAATTGAACGAAAAATTTGCTCGAGTAACGTACTTTTAGTGTACTCCGATTGCATTCTATGTAGTTGTAATATGTGTAATTACATGTTGTATTATTAATGTGTCGGATCAATGAAACGAAATAAAAACCACCTCAATATTATACCTATGTGTATACTTTTGCATAAAACCGCGGCTGCACTTCCGCATTCAACGAGCAAAAACGAAATCGTAAGTTTCCCTTTCATCTGCAGCCAAAATATTTAACGGCCGTAACTAGATATCCCGGCACTCCTCGTGGAAACAATGAAAAAAACCACCACCGTGTTATTACAAGAAACCAACATTTAATAATCACGTTTTTTTTTCTATTTTATTTTATGTGGTTTTTGGTTATCCATTAATTCTCCGTTTGCGCAAAAAATGCAATCGGGTGCCTTCTAGAGTAGTATTTGAATAGTTCCACCCATTGCCTGCATGGTCGCGGTCATTGTTGTGGGAAGATACGGAAATGGGATATTTTCTTTCGAGAAATATAATATTCGGCGCCATTGTTGGAGGACGCAAAAAGTTTCAATCGAGCCTTGATTGTATTCATCGGGTTTATATAATGAAAAAATATTCGGTAATGCAACATAGTGATTGTAGTTAAGTAATGTATCTAAAGTATATTTTAGATATGAAGTACGCGGTTATGTGAGCATGGCTTCTAACAAATTATTTAGTAGTAATAGAAAAAGCCACAAGATTCAATAAAAGTATTGATTAGGCGGCGAACCACATTAGAATAATCGCGCAGTACCATGAAAGTTTTTTTAAAATAATATTTTGAGTGACATACGCCCACATAATAGAAAAATCTGTATAAATGCTCTTTTTGGGCCAAATATTTTCAATAATACGCGATTTAGTGTCATTTCGGACAGGATACGGTATTATTAAAAACCGTCACTATTTGGTGCACGCGAATTTTGAATAAAAGATTAATTCCTTTGATGTCAACTCACAACTTTGTACCTGTGGGATTGAACTTTGCAAAATATTAAAACACTTTATGTAAAAACTTTGTGAACCAACAATATGTATTTTTACAGAAATTTATAAGAAGATTTATAACATCAAAATTAGATAAAGAAATTAAATGAATAGATATATAGTACTTTAAGAATGGTAGGCAGTTTGATGATAATGGTCTGCGGTCATGGTGTAATAGCACCACTTTCAAGTGTGACATCGGTAAAGTGACCGTAGTCCGTAGGCTGTAGTCGCGTTTCAGAATCAGCTTACAAGTAGCCGGGTATAATGATAATAAGAGTGTGCTCTGTCAATGGACGGTGCACGTTCGCCTCTCAAGCCGGGATAACGGAGGGGACTGCTATCTGCAGTCTTTAACAAGTTGAAACGAATAATAGTATATCTGTATAATGAAATACTTTCTCATTTATAATAAATAATAGGTAGGTATGCGAAAAATAAAAAAATCAATAAATTTCCTGTCAACAACTGACCATGCACAAGTGAATGTGGAATCCAATTCTCCGTGTGTCGACTTAAGATTAATGAATTTTGAATTAGTTTCGACCGTAGTGAATAGAAATTGGACTTTGTAAATCGGAAGTGTGGAGTGCGTGTTGAATGCTCCAATTTGATATAGATTGTTGCAAAAAGGAGATTTGATAAAAAAATTGCAGCGTCCGCGAGTGTCCCACAGCTGGCATAGGTGCCGTGCATTGTCCATATTTTACGTAATCCGATAACTTTTTTCTTGCTTGATATTTTTTATATTATTTGCGCTTTTAGTAATCTAAAGTTATCTTATTAGATTATTTTTTTGTGTTATTACAAAAATTACTTATTGAGAAAACGTTGAAGCTGTTTGATTTCAAAGGTACTGTCAGAAACAAGTGAAGGCCGTTTTGGTATCGCGCTCGGACAGGAGAGCGGGGTGGCACCGCGGGTGGTCGCTACTTGGATGTTGACTCCTGCTCTGAGCCAAACACTTTGCCCTGTCACGTAAAAGGATTTGCTTTATATTATTACCATTAGGGCTTGTTCACACGAATTACAAATATCCAACTTTAGGCATGGTTATTAGTCCAGTTTGCTGTCCTGGGGTCGTACCGTCACTTTCAACTTGCACACCCATGAAGCGACCTAGTGGCGTCCGCGATTAGCTTGGACGTAACCAAGTATAACGGGAAGATTAGGTATCTTAAAAATTCATATCTAATAAATTAAAATGACAAAAAGATTTTGACCATTTTGAAAATGACCATCTTTGTTTTACAATTAAATTCATTTATATAAGTTAGAACAGATTTCTTTTGTTTTGTAATTTTAACACTTGGGTAACTTTTCTTTATTTATTAAAACATTTTAGTTTCAGACCAACTCTTTAAACTAAGTTTAAACGTTCATAATGCGAATCGTATTGTATTATTTTCAGCCAAACAAATTCTATGAACCTAATATGGGAGTATTAATTGTAAATGTTTTTTTTAAATAAATATTTGCTTATTTTTGAAGATTAAAAATATATTGTGGACATGGCCTGATCTCCGCGGGGTACAAATTGCTTTACAGATCAAACTTGCAATTTATTTTTAGTTACGCTATTACGTAAAAATTCAAAGTGTCATTGCTAGATATTGAACAGATTTTTTTCTACCTTTGAAAGACAACCCCTGACCATCATATAACGGCACGAGTTCGATAAAAAATCAATTTTATAAAATACAAAAAGTTATATTTTAAAAAGATTACGAATTTAAATATCGCTTTTGTTAAAGTACCACCTGGATGATATTTCTTTGTTGTGAGTGTCCACGCACGAGTCATGAAAAAACATTTCAATACTCAAACCGATCACCGTTACAGGCTTTAGGTCATTTTTTGCTCAAAATCTATATGACATGTGCTCGAAAAATTATGTATTTTACTTCTTTACAAAGAACATCACGCGCGTCCTTCCACATGGGGGCATTTTTTAAGAATACAAATTGATGTTGTGATATTTATAAGTAATTGTAGCATTATGGCTATTAGAATTTGCCTGCATTGCTTAAAAATCCAAATTTAAACTGCATTAATATAAATAATATTATTAATAATAATAATAGAAATGATAATAACCCTAGCATTGGAATATGTCAAAAGAATGCAATAAAAATTAAATTGTCATAAGAGTTGACCTTAATTAATTCAGATTCAATTTCAAATTCAAGAAAATTACTTGAACTGCAATGTAAAGTAAGACAAATTAATACAAAACCCGTCTGTACTCATATGTGACTTGAACAGATCAATTGGACTGACCGAAAATAGAAAGTATTTTTACGCGTTCACGTAAGCGCTGTACGGCGACTGTGCGCAAAGCCTGGGACGTGGCTGGGTTCGCTTTGTACCTCAAGTTATGTGTAGCCGACGTTATATTTCTGTTTAATTTTAATTAAACTAATAAAAATTAAGAAGCTCGATCCAGTGCTAATCGATTTTAACTTTTAACCCGTTGCTATATATCCTTAACAATTTGCACCTATAAATATTTATTAAATATCAATATATGTGATTTCTATTATATCAGTATACATAGGTACATATCTAGAGACAGGACCCGGAACTTATTTACATCAAACAAAAGACCCAACTGACTAAACTTATATAAAGTTTGCTTTGTCGCGTTTGCATAGGTCCTAACAAAAAAACTGTTATTTTTGAATTTGTGCAAGGCGTTTGACAGCGGATTTATCAGAGAGTTGCGGATGTCACAAAAGGTGACAGCTACAGTGTCCGTGGAAGGAGTACGGCTACACAATGGCTGGAGACGTTTGAAAGACGTCATGAATGGCATGAATGAAGGAGTGATCGAGCGACATGTTACGTTCGCGACCGCGTGCTCTGCTCTGGTCAAGACGGACACACAATACAGGATTAATCCTTACCTCACATAAATTAGGGTATACGACGTAACGGACGATCTATTTGTTACTTGATTATCGTAAAAATAACATTTGATCGGAACTTTGAGACATTACAATACAACTAGGTATTATGTTCGCAAACAATAAGAATTTACTTTGGTCCGATGTTTGCTTTAAGGTTTAGGTTCGTACAATATTTTTATGAAGTAATTATTGAGAGTGTGGTTAAAATTACGAGTACTTAAATGACAAGTAATCTAATTAAAATAAGTAATAGATGCAAATTAATAGTAAATAAAATTAATAAATGACATTATGTTGTTGTTCACTAATTACATATTATTTTCAATAATTTTTTTAATGTTTTTTTTTTGTTTTTGCATCAGGAAAATAGATTTCGAACGATGGGTCATAAATAAAAAATATATAACTTAGTTTATGTGACTGAGAAAGAGTAGAAGAATAATTCACATTTAGGACAGCGTCGGCGATGCGTATCGAGTCGCCAGGATAGTTCGCAAGGACAATACTCTCCGGGAGAAAAGGGAATTATTCATCACACCCGGAAGGGGAGAGTCCGTGACGCAAGCATACAAATACTATATTTATAAAACTAAAACATACGATCTAACATTGTGTATTAATGCATTCAATATCGTATGCTAGTCACTTTAAAGATCAAATTTACTTAATCCATTTTTCGCTTATGCTATACTCGAAATCGTCCAAGGGTCCAGTTGAATGTTGCCAGTTGCAGAATCAAAAGTTTAAACGGCTATGAGAACAAAGGGCGGTCGGACAGGGCGACAGAACGGCTAGGGATAAATATTCAATAAGAATCCTTTAGAAGGGATATTTTATATTTTATTCTCATGTGATTGTCGTCCGGCTCTCACCTGCTCGATGTACCGGAACGATAAACGAAAAACAAAACATACATTTTCATGAGTGACATTGAATCATAACGTTTCTTCAGTGAACTGAAACGAACGAGAGAAAATATTTCTAGTTATCGAGTTTTCGCTTCAGTCACTTGTATTGGTCACAATTCAACAAGCACATTCAGATAATATTACAAATAATATATTTTTCATTTCTTTTTTTTATTACAAACTTTTATCTAACTTCAAACACTTTTCTTAAAAAATATAATAAAATATTAATGTTCAATTGACTCATTCTTGGTAACAATACAATTTGTGGGATGTATTGTTAGCGCGCAATTTCTAAATTTTGACAAAAATAGACATCCATAATTTCAATTGTGTCAAATTAACGGAATATAAATAATTAAAACCGGTCGAAGCCAAAAAACATTAATTAGTTCAATTGTTAATTTTATCGATATTTCTAGTTGTAGATACTCGTATTTTAGAAAATTATAACTGAAAGAAAACTAGTTTGTAATCAATCACAAGATTGTTATAAAATGTTCTTGATCAACCGACATTCTCAAAATAATAGGGTAAACCAGATATTGAACAAAAATTTACATTAAAATCGCATACAAATAACAAAAAATCTATCCGAAACTGCGTCCATTGTGCTCGATCGATTCGTAACGGCCAAGCAAGGAAATAATGCAAAATATTCACAATTTTTATAATTTTGTTGGCGCTCACGCACATCTGCTATTTATTCCGTATTGAGGGATCGATTCCGCTATTGTCCACAAATAATTAAAAATATCGAATATTGTACCTACATTTTATATAAATTGATGTTAACTTTATTAAGAAAGGATAATATTGAGTTTATTAGAATTATACAATAACCAAAATGTAAAAATAAAAGAAGAAGAACCGTGCTTTGTTACAATTTAAATTACCTATTTAGTGGGTTAATTTTCGCATTTTGTTAAAATTGTGACCGGCTCTCTTTACTGGGCAATAAAAGCACAGATGAGTAAGTAGTAGGTATGCAAAAATATCAATAAAGACGGGGTAGGGTTATTTAACAAAAAACAATAGTTCTAATTGTTTCAAAAATAATAAAAATACAATGGTTGAACTACATTTGCAAATTCATCTTTTGTCGGTATTCACTTTTACTTTTTTTTTTATTTTGACGATGAGGCCGATTTTGTTATTATATTTTGTATTATTTTTCAGCCATTAACAGTGGCGGCGTTAGGCACTAGTTACGTCAGTCTCACTAAGGAGTTTATCAAGTTATCAAGCAAATTAATAGCGATATGCCAAGCTAGAAAAGCTCATTTTATTTACTGAAAGATGTTAGAAGCCTCGCGCGTCCAGGTTTGGTCTAGTGCCGCGTCTGAGTCTTAATATGATGATACTAATAAGTTTATTTTTGTGTGTTTTTTATTGCCTGTAATTGTTTTTTTTTTTTTTAGTAGGGATAATGGTTAAAAATACAATAATTATTAAAATTCTTAAATTATAATGAAAATTGAAAAGAATATTATTAAAATTATTCAATATTTAAAGTTATTTCCTACCTAAAAACAAATAAAAACGAATATAGGCTTTTAAATTTAAATGAAAAATTGGACACTATAAAATGTTGCATTGCAAAATATGTTTGTAGTTTGAAGTTTGTCTGTTTTGTTGTTTTTTAACTCGAATAGTTCGACTGTAAAAGGGTTTATTTCCATTGCGATGAAAGAAAGGGTATATAACTATAGTTTTTTGTTCTGAGCAATAAAGCAGAAAGACATTGTGCAGAATCTTGCCAATATCCGTAACACGCAACTGGTAAAAGTGTTAAGCAAATTTTATTACCCTCCCTTTACTTTCATCATTGTTTCCTCAAGGCTTTTCTTTAATTGTGGTTTTTGCTTTGAATCGATTCCTTTGAGCTACGAAGGCGGGTGGCGTTTGACGTATTCTCTAGTGAATACTCTCCACAAGACAAAAGCTGACTCACTTTCACTTTCTCTAAGTACAAGATTCTTCGTTTAAAAAGCGAAGATCCTTTGAGAATCGACATCGAAATCTTTATATCTACTACAAACTTAGGCAGTAAAAAAGGAAGATATTTAGATGACCTAACAATATAAAATTTTGTCGTAGTTATGTATTACGGTCCACACTTACGTAGTGATGATCAATAACCAATAAATTTAAGATTGCAATAATTTACAATTAATTTTGTGATGCATCGCAATTAATTTAATGATGTCACATTTCTGCCGTTTCATCTTACTTAATGATCATGATAATATCTCTAGTGTTGTCGGCACCTGCTCCACTAAACAAACTTAATTTTTATCTGCAAATTCTCTGAGACAAAGATCTCACTGTTTAAACTAATTTATAGAGATCTTGTTATAATAAGGGTATGCTTTGCTCCCGAGTGGAGCAAGGTGTGCCGGCGTGTGTGATAACCACGACAAACATCCGCGAAGAAAGAGATACACATACAAAGGAAAGAGATCAGAATAATCTTTTTAACAAATAAGAATAAAAAATGAAGGTTAAAAAAGGCCATAATGCTTTTATAATAAAGTTTATTTTTACTTTAGTTTTAAGGCACGCGCCGGCAGCAGGTGGGAATTATCTTAACATTTCTGCCTTGTGCTTTGTGCAACTAATAAGAGCTTTTAGATAAAGTTTAGTAGTTTGTTTTCTACTATTTACTAATTAATATCTTTTTATGGAACGTTTTAGTTTTTTCATTTCTACCTTAAAATAACAGATTCCACCTTCTCCCCTTATATTCTTATTTCTCTTCACCTCCGTCTTCACATTTGTGGTAGACTTTGTAAAATAGGCAGTAGGTATGGTTAATATTATTTTAAAACACGAAGGCACATACAATAAAAAACAACAAGGGGCGTTAAATGCAGCATTTATCTTGTCTAATAATAGTTGCATACATAAAGTGTTCCTTAGGTGCTCCCGTGACGTGCGACAACGTATGTATAGTATAGGGTGACTCGTGCTCTACGATAAAAATGGTAAAAATAGCGTTAACCGCGGGCAGGGCTCTATAAAAACACTTAATTTACGCGATCTGCCGCTACCGAGACACTTATGCTTTTTTACGTGTGTTTTCTTTGAGCAATTATTAGCTTTCTATTGAAACATGTGTCTTTCTTTGAACTTATAGCTAAAAGTGCTATGGAATTACATTTGATATTGTGGACTTGTTATTTGCAATTAAAATGCGGATGTGACATAAGATTGTTACTCGAAGAGTGGTAGGCTAATGATGTTTAGTCTGTCGTCTCGGGACACTAAATACGTGTTTCGGAATTAGTACTTTTAACCCGGACAGGACAAACTTGCTGATGTGACGGAAGCGACTGTTAATTTTAGTCTATTTGCTATTGCCCACCTAGGTAGGTGTTTTATTAAATTTACAGCTTACACGCAGCGCGGAATAAATAAATGAAAATTAAATTGAAAACCGGAATCTCTGGATTTTTTAAATAATGTGGTCAATGAGCTACACACGAGAACAATACTTAATAATAGCATATTATACCAGTTAATTAAACAAATAAATATGGGTTATTATGTGTTATTAATTAGAAAGTTAATGAGAATTCTATTAATAGAAATGTATTTAGAATTACTCGATTCTTAATAATCGCATTAAGAGTTTTATTATAACAAAAAACTAATTTAAGACTGGTTTTACTGGAAACATATTATTGTATTAGTTATTTGAATCTTGTTTTGTTCCAGTATTTAAGTCAGTATCTAATGAGTTCGAAGTATTTGCATTTAGATTAATTTTAAACAAATAGTATCCTTTTCTGCAGTCATATTTTTTCGACGAATCCTAAATGTCCTTATAATGATTATTAATTTAAAAAAAAGAAACAAAAGAATGCATGTCTTTATGACAAAAGCAAACTTTCTTTGACTCACATAAAAAATGTGAAAGTTCCTAATTTTATTACGTCGCTAAAAATATGTTTGTGCGTTCAAATTCAGTAGCCGGTAGTGAGTGCTGCTACTACAGACCATAATAGTGGTTCATAAAAAGCAATATTGGTTGCGTGCATACTCTTGCACCGGGGGTGGGTGCAGGCGAGGGCGCGGCGTGCCGGGGGTCGGGGGCGTGGGGAGTGGCCGTCTCGCGCGCGCCGGATCCTGCCAGTATTGTGGTAGGTCACGAGACCGTCGCTCGCACGCCGGTTCGAGCACATTCGCGATCCCGACACCGCGACGAGTGAACATGCCATTAAAGTATATGGCAATAAATATTAATCGTGCATGATTATCAATCTTATCACGACACGGCTGCTGACAACTTTTTTAAAACCATCTGAAGATAAATGTTTTCTTTCATGAAAATTCCGTGAGATGGCATTGTCGTTGCAGTCGTCGCAGAATTCTAGAGGTTTGTGTTTATTTTGAAAGGCGGGTGCCGGCGAAGTGCGACAGTGTTGCATATGTGTTAAGAAAGTTTCAAAGTTAGCGCCATGCGGCATGCGTGATTCGCGAGTCGCTATTGGCCGGCGCCTCGGTCGCACACATGTTTATTTGCATTTGAGTCGAGCTTTCGTAGATTCAGTGAACCGTAGACAGCGGAGAACGCGTACGTAACTCGCGGCTACGGCATCGCTACGAACGTAGCGACTCGTAGATCATGGAATTAATATTACATTTGTTTCTAAATACTATGAATATAGTTCGATATAAAATCGATTGGCAACTGATTATTGCTTCAAACTTAAATACTTTTACGATTTAAGAAGAAAACGCAATAATAACCGGCATTCGGTAAGACTTTTTGCTATTTAAAATTCAAAATTAAATACTTAAAGCTAGAATCACAATAATATTTTTAATTAGTTAATTAACAATATTGATTTGCCTATATATAAACAGAATAGTATTTCTGTAATAGTAATTTTGTGTATAAAATATTATCTATATATTCTATGCAGTTATTTAATCTATTATGTTACCATTTTTTTTAAATTGCTTGAAATAATACTACTAATTGCAAGTAATTTGTAGAAAAATAATTGCTACCTACTGACGTTTATGACTTATTAATTTACCTTGATGTTTTATTATTTAATTTTATTTTTAGTGTAATTGTTTAGTTCAATAGATAGATATATAACTACTACGAATAAAGTTTATACAAAAAAACCCATAGAAAATAAACAAATAACCGAAATTGTAATATCAGTTTTAATACCTAATGAAGCCATATAAAATATACATATAGGTAGGTATATAGTCGATATATATATCTATACTTAACCCTAACTAAAGCCGGGAAACCGTACTGGGCTAGTAATCTCTGCTAGTACCACATTTAATCCCATTACTAACAATTTACTCAATTTGGGACATTACTTACCAAATTACTACGACATATTTTAAATAATTGGTAGTTAAAAATATGTATGGGATATTAGCTAAAAGGATTGATGTACGTTTTAATACAAAATATTTTAGCCGGCTTCTATGGTTCAGAAGGATCAGAAGGTTCGGTGGTTCAGTCAGTCACTACACTGTTGAGACACTAGCCTGTTACATAGCATCACATCTCATATTGTAAAAAAGAATAAATAGGTGCTTGTTTCAAGTCTGGATGCTAGATATATGTTTGAGTTGTTCTTGTCCTGATTCCATAGCACAGGGTTTCCTCGTTCAGGGATCAGGGCATTGTATGTACTTATTCTTCTATTAATAAATAATTTGCAATCCTTTTACACAACCCACTTTCAAATAAATTAATAACATTTTTAAGGCAATTGTAATAAAAAAGCTGTTAAATTGGCATGTGTCAAATAAGTTTCAAATTGTAAAAAATCTTTTGTACTCTATTTTCTTTTCTATCAACTTTACTTACATACTATATAGCAAAAAATAATAAATCTGTTCACATACTCGTAAATGAGAATTCGGGTACATTTTTTATTTAGAAGTGACAATAATGATGATCTCGTTATCGGCCAAACCCTTGCGTAATAATGAATTATGGAGTGGTGACCGCAGGCGACTCCATAAAACTATTCACTATAGGTTATTGACAAATATTTATGGCGTATAAAAAGGGTATAATTACAACTCTTTGGCACATAAAAAGCGTCACGCGGAAGGGTGCGGCGATGCTGTAAAAATTTATCACCCCGCCTTTGTCATCCATCGCTACACCAATAACCAATGTTATTCGAACGTTTCAATAATAATCGAACCTGTTTTTTTATTATTATAAGCCTTTGTGACAACATTTTTTATTAATATTACTATTTTATTGAGTTTCCATTCATTCCATGTTAGTGTTGCAGAACTGCCTAAGTTTGTACGTAAACAAGAATTAAGTTTAAAAATTAAAACTTTCTCACTAAAATTGTACTTAATATTGATTCGTTTCTATGAGCTATGAATATAAAAAATATATAGGATTATATTATGAGCAGAAACGCGCGCTTTCAAAACAACACGAGTAACGTTATTAAAAAGTTGCGGGATCAGCCGCGACGTGACGCCACGTCTAATCACAAACTTTAAAATATCTTATACTTTTAATATCATTCGAGACTCGAATTTGTAATTACATAGAAATTGGACCTTTCAGTGTTTATGTAGAAGAGGAAATCATTTTTAACAAAGGATTGTGGAATGTTCATACATGAAGCAATAGTTTATTAAAGATGAACGCGGGCGTCGAGTAGCCGGAGGCCGCTGATGACAAAAGTACTGGTAATTCTATTTGGCCTCCTTCAATTAAGCAGCACGACTCAGCCGCGCTCCCGGGAATTAATTCCTCGGCTAAGTAGATAATGTAAGGAGCTTCCCTCCCCGCGGCCGCGCGCCTCTTCTCCACGCCTCGAGGCGAACTTTCAATTATGATTTTAGTCTAATTTTAATTAAGTGCTCTCAAAAAGGCTTTTCAACGTTGAAATTAATATTTGAATATAATTTGGGCGGAGCGGGCAGGCGGAGTTTGCTCGCGCGAGGAATAATTAATTCTATTACAAGTGGTCCACTCCCCCCTCCCGGTTCACTCACCCACCCCCCGAAAATCTGGTGTCGTCTTCTCTCAGGCCTGTCTTTGTTGAACTTCAAACAAAACAATATTTTAACTAAATTATATTCACGCAACAAGCGTATCAGGAAACGCGTCATCGACATATGAAGAGGTTAGGAGGCAATTTGCGCAACAGGTCGGGGCGGAAATGACCTGCAAGCGCGGCGCTGAGCGCGACCAAATGTTTCCTCCAACCTCCGATGCTTAGGTTTTTGTACAATTTTTTTGTTTATGCTTAACGATAAGTACGCTATCGATACGTCTCGATGGATGTTTATTTAGGTACAGGACTAACCATTGACGGAAGCGGATCGATTCTCGTCGGAGTTTGAGTGCATTTTGCATGATGTACATTTTTAACATAATATTAATAATATAAGTTATTAGAGCGACATAAATCATTTGTTGGTCACACACAAGTGTTTACTAATAGATTATGTTCTTTACAGGTGTATCAGTGAGACCATTATCGACCATGCGGCAGGAATCATTGCCGATGTTGGCCGAGCGACTGCTGGCGACTCGCGCCGCAGCTTTGGTGGCGGGGCTCCCCGCCGAGTTGTATTCTGGGGCGCTTCTTGCCGCTTGGCCGCCATCACCACCGGCTCCATTACTACCGCCAGTAGAACCCGCTCGTAAGCGTCGTCGCACTCCAAAGCTGGAAGAGACTCCGCCGTCTCCGCCCTCCTCGGGTTCCTCCCCGGGCGCGGCGGATCCACCGCGTGATAAACTGTTCACTTGTAAAGTTTGCTCCAGATCTTTCGGATATAAACATGTCTTACAGAATCATGAACGGACTCATACCGGAGAGAAGCCCTTCGAGTGCGGAGAATGTCATAAAAGATTCACTCGCGACCATCATCTTAAAACACATCTCAGATTGCATACTGGTGAAAAGCCATACAGTTGCCCTCATTGTCCACGTCACTTCGTGCAAGTGGCAAATCTACGACGTCATCTACGCGTGCACACCGGCGAGCGTCCCTATGCTTGTGCGCGATGTCCGGCTAGGTTTTCAGACTCGAACCAGTTGAAGGCGCATGCACTAGTTCATGAAGGTGATGCACCATTCGTGTGTCGTTGCGGAGCACGGTTTCGCAGGCGGCAAGCGGCCGTATTGCACCGATGCACAGGATCAGGATGCGAACCGGACTCTTCCAGCCCTCCGCCCGCCGCTGCCGCCGATTGGCGCTGGGACGAATGGCCCGAACAAACCGAGCCCGAAGACTTGTCGTTGCCTCGTCGTCCGGCCACCCCAGAGTCACCCACTGACCTGCGCATGCACGTCGCGTAGTCCCCGCGTGCGTTGCGCCGCCCGAGCTTGCGGTATACGAGTTCCTCCAGCGTAGAGCCCGCGCCGTTCTCGTCGACAAACTTCCCTACAGGGTCCGGCCGTATTTATTTATAACTTCATATTTTTTCCACTTCTTAAAATAAATTAATTTGTATTTATTATAAAAAAATTATCTCACACATAGCTAGAAGGAGGCTACTGACGAAGCGTATTTAGGTAGTCATCTATTGAGTTTAACGATTTCTCGCTCGCAATGACCATCATAAAAAGCGTTCTTTCGTCAATGTTACAGTTTAAAAATATATTGTTAAACCATTTGCATAATCGCAAAGCGAGGTGAAGTAAAAAGTTCGCTCTAAAAATTGTCTTTTGTGCTTTTGTCTCAAAAATTTGCAACTTCTTAGTAACGTCCATTCTTACAATAGCCAATTTATAATTTATATTTTACGTTTTTTTTTTAAACGTTTACATTTTTTATCGAGTAAATACCTACCTAGCTGCTCATTTCGTTCACGTGGGTATTTCAATAGCGAGCACATGAAGGTCGCGACATTGACTTATTATTTAAGTTAACAATGTGTAAATCACAATCGGTGATCAAATATCGGGATCGTAGCAATGAGGCGGAAGAACGAGTTGGCGAGCAATGCTGGCACTCTATTGTGCAGCCCTTGAGATCGTCACCTCACGTCTTTCAGACCGGTTTGCAATTACCGTTATTAAACTGGATTCTTGAAATTTCCCTCAATATCAATAGCTTTTCAAATTTTTGTTAGTTTTATACGTCTTCATTCCAGACATTATAAAGTCGAGCCATTATTAATTTAGTAATCGATATTCGTTTTGTTACGATGATAGGGGATAATTATTTGAAACGAGTGGGGCTGAAACGTGTTTTTATTTTCGATTAATAAATAATAGAAAAGTGGAGAAGAAATGAAACGAGCGATGGACCCCGTAGTGTAATGTCGCGACACGGCTTTTGTACATACGCTATTGCATTATAATAATTTATTTATATATCTATCTAGTTATATATTAGTATAATATAATTTAGTTCAATATTTATACTATACATGTTTATGTGAAGATGTGGCTAGACTTCATTCAGTTCTACAATATAGGTATACGGCCAACTATAGATATATAGGTAATGGCGATCATTTTGTATGTTAATGTGTCAACGGAAACAAACACAGCAGGCTGTGCTATTTTCCAAACATTAAATGTTTCTGTATCTAGTGTAAGTTAGGACCACGACCACTGCGAACAATCGATGTTTAGATATACCTACTTTAGGTAAGATAATGTGTGAAAAATTGTATATAATAGGTATGTAGATTAGAACAGATCACATTTTCTGGTGGACGTGGTTCACTGTGTTAATTTATTAGTTACCTTATGTTACCACTGCGTGGTGCAATCTCTGCGAGGAGTTAATCTATGTTTATTTGCAATTTTTTTCTACGGGTATTAGTTTCCTATTAGTTGTAGTAAGTTTTTTTAATCTCTTCGAAAATTCATGTATTGCACGAAAGTGGATGTCGTCGTGTATTATAATGTAATGAAATGGTAACCTTATCGTGCTGAATGTCGCGAGAGATGATTGTTGATTATTATTATTTTATTTTGATTTATTGTATGTAGATATAGGTAAGATCTCTCGGATGGTAGGGTCTGTTAGGATGTAGGTCGATGTAGTGTTATGGGTCGTTTTATCCAAAGAAATTATTGGTACAAAGATTAAATATGTACAAATTAATGTTTAATGTAGAGTTCGTAATTACATGTTATGATATAAAGTTATATTCTTTTAAGTAGCTCGTAGTGATGTCCAGGTGGCGCTGGTGTTGGTGGCCGCTACCATTATCTACCTCATACTATATCTCCGTCAGGGTAAACAGCCAAAGTTTTTAAAAACATATTTTCTATAAAGGTGTTTATCTCGCCCGAGAAACAGTAACTTTATTGACTATTTCTTAACCAAATTACAAATACCGACTTTGTAAAGTTATAAGACTGATTTAACAAAAGTGATTTTTGTTTGGAACAATATCTTACAAGATATTAGAAATATATTTACAAATTTTGTACATTTTATTTCAAAATTATTTTTGTACTTTTGTTATTGTGAAGTGTAGAGGTTTCTTCTACGTATTTATTTCTACACTTAATTTTACAGTTCTTTGTTAGTATCACGCAATTTCTTAAGTTCCTATTTATTGTAATTAGTTTTGATTTTGTTACTTTCTTATCTATTATTTATCGTAAAGTTAGGAGATTCTGTTAATTTTCCCTATTGCTTACTTAATCTTCTTTAAATGTAATACTCTAACTTAGTGAAAAGTCCGCAAGAACAACGAAAAACAAAATAACTAGACATATTAAAATAGTCATTTATACAAATGTTATGTGATAATAAAGTTTAATAATATTTTTTTAAAAAACTGCCACCGAATTATGAAACTAATCTACCTCATTGCCAGTATTTTGTTTGTAAATTATACTTGAATAAGTACAATTACAAATTAAATTAAGACAAATTATGTAAAATGAATATATATGTATCTTATCAATGTCCAGTACATTATAATAATAAAGAGATGTTTGTTATTTTAATTGTTCTTTGTTTTATTTTACTTCTGTCTACCTCAGATCGTCTAGAACTTCTATTATAGTCTCATTCATAAAAAATACATTACAAAATATAATTAACATTATTGAAAAAGTATATTTAAAAACAACCCTTATATTTCATCCCCAATATAATTGCGCCCTCGTTCTAACGCACTCACTTTGATTAGGGTAAAAGAAACATTTCTTTTTAAAACTATTAAAATCCTACATAATTTATTTTGTATGTAATCGAATTAACAATTTTCATTTTTTAATTACAAAAAACCTAGTGTCTCGAAGAGCTGATTACCTTAATCAAAAAGCGCAATGTAGCTTCTCCATATCTCTCAAGTCGGCGCGGTATAGTGGTCGTGTGTCAACAGTTTCGTTGGTTCATGCATCGCACAGCTTAACAGGAGGCTGAGTGTAGTTATATGTCACGCTAGTATTTTTAACACCAATAAATGTATCGATCCAGTATCATGGACTAAGACTGTTTATTGAATCTGTTTTTAACCGACTTTAAAAGGATGATTTTAAATCATAAAAAAATGAAAACAACGTAAATAGGCCTGCTTGGACTCAACAACCACATCTGATTTTGGAAAAGCTCTATCAAGAAAATTATATGAAGAAAGTATATTTCATCTTAAAAACTATAGTATGATAATGGAGAACAAAAAGGATCGAACCTGTGCTGCAGAAGAAGATTACAAGATACTAAAACACCCCGAAAAAAAAAAGATGAAATATTATAATATGTGTAATTAAAAGAGATATATATAAAATTAAGTAGAAATAACACAAGCAAAAAAGTAATAAGTGCATAAACGTTAGGTGGGGGTGTAACAATCGTAATTCACGAGTCGCGGCACGCGTAGCACGACATAGTTGTCGGGACAAACGCTATGGTATGCCCCAAGTATTTATCAAATTAATCGCCAACTTCTTTCTACCTGGCCGGCCTCGCCGAATTTCAATAAATACCAATTAATATTGTTCTAGGAAGATTAACGAGGTTGCCCTTTATCACTATGTTATCGACCTAAAATTATCGACTATTTCTACTTACCTATCGCTATTTTCTTTGTTTTAAATGTTCTATGAGTAGGTCCCTAATTGATAATGTTTTAATCGATACCTCATTACTTAAGATTACGTAGGTTACAAAGTAATAAATGAATTACTCACTTATAAATTAAGCAAAAGCAGATTTTACTAAAACTAAAGTACAAAAAACTTAAAGTAATAAGAACGTGGTAATATTACATCGAATGATGAAGATATTACATAAAAAAAGCCAACTAAAATATTTTATTTATTTTAATGAATTCATATTTAAATGTTGTAAATGATGGCGTAGTCGTGGACGTTGAGAGCCAGCGAATTATAATTTATTTGTAGAAGTGGCAAAGAGCGCCCCAGATTGCCCCCCGCGCTTCTCTCGTTCGCCGCCCGCCCTACCCTTTGCTTTCGCCCTTCGTTACCGGCTGAGGAGAAAACGAACGCAAGTAAATTGTATTAATAGATAAATTGAATTTTTTCTTCTTTCTTCTCTAACCTAACTTTAGGTTTAAATAAAAAGACAATTTAATGGCGAATAAACGCTTGTTTTATTTGTTTACTTTGCCTTTTATTGAAATTAAACTATAGATATAGAGACTATTTTTCTTAGCTTAAATTCTATTATCAACAATTTAACTCGTCTTAAAATATATATATAAAAGTTTGTAATTACTGAAAAAATATTTAATACCATTCTTTGCAGACTAAGCAGCTGCCATTAAAACAAGCACTTTATTTCTTTTAAATTTTTATTTTAATAAACTTAGAATTTATTTTTATTTCTTTATTTATATTAATTAAGTTGTAACGTTATGGACATAAACTTTATACTTTTCTGTTTTTTCTCGAGCTACCTCGTGTTCAAAGGAGAGTTCGGGGTTCGCGCGGGGGCTGAGGGAACGCCGGAATTAGGAGGGAGCCGAGGGGGTGTGGGGGGACAGGCCCGCCCTGGATACTGAGAGGAGTTTTAACCAATTAATTTTGTTCCTCAACGCAAACTCTGCTATATAATAAGGTATAAGTAGGTATTAACTGAGGCGCGCCGATAGCTCGTCGGGCGCGGGGTGGCCTCTGTCCTCTCCTAGCCTCTTATAACGATGTTTTAATTCTTGTTAAGCTCTCCGTTTCTCTGCTTTTAATATTTAATAGCATTTTCATGGATGTTTTATGGCACAATTTCGAATTACAAACATTATTGACGCTGTTTTATTGTGCAAAAGTTATTCCCATCTTTGTATTTCATTAAAATAAATTAGTAACTTTCACTGAAAATAACCAACCACCTACATACTGTTCTCCCACTTCCAGTATTTTTAGAAAATATTTAAAAACTTCTAGCATTTTACTCCTACATGGCTGCAGATAATGAGCATTCCTAAGAATGTTCTGCAACACCTGCCATATACCCATGAATTCTTTGTCTAACCAACCATATGTCACAGCGTGCAGTGGAAGCCCGTGCTTCAACTGACTCTTATACGTCTGTCTTTACATAGTGAAAAAACGATAAAACTTCCCCTTTAGCACACCGTGACTAAACACCGACACAGTTTCATCTCCCATTTACCCGAGGCGCAGAGATTTAAAAATAAGAATCCTTACAAAAACAACGTATCGCGCTTCGTCAGCCGCTCGCGTCAATATGACGCTCTCAAAAAACTGTTCTTAACAACGGTATTGTGTTGTTAAAAAACAGGAACGCGCCCGAAAAAACAAACCGCAGAGTACGGTTAAAAAACAAAACGCAGCACGCGAGCCACGACGAACACCCTTTCCCTTTCACGTCGCGAGCTAAGTTTTTTCTTTTATCTATGTGAGGGTTCAGTTTTTTTTACCGCGATGTTACGTATAAATTAATAACAGAACGTGCTCATAATCTGCTGCTTGGAACACTTTCGTCTTTGTTATTTTTTTAACATTTCATTTGTTTTTGTGACTGGCGGAAACGTGTGGGTCTATCGATTGCCTGTACCTACATATAGATAGGGTGACAGGTGCTAGGCGATCTCTTATAGATTATTATAATACATTCAATACTTTATAATTATAAATCAATAGCCGAATATTTTGAAAACGAACCTAATTTCGAAGTATAACATCATTCTTGCCAAAACATATTATTTTGACTTAAAAAGAAAGGCTTTTTGCATTCAAAGATAAAATACTTTCTATTTAATATCGATTGTTAAGAAAATAAAGTCAGCAGATATAAGATGAACATCCTACTTATAAATTTTAATGTAAAATGAATGTAATATAAAAAAAACAAATGCCACAAACGTTAGGGGTAGGCGAGTTGGTCATTAACTATTACAAGCAGAAGCCGGCCATTATACAAACAGCCATCTAATCTATAATTTGCCAACTGTTCTTGTTTTCTATTTTCTAATATGGTATTATGAACGCTCTATGAAGCAGATTGCATATTTACTTACCGTTGGCCTAAAGGATAACCTAATTCTGACTTAAATGAAGTAGGGCCGTCTTACTGATAGCACTGTGATGATGCTGTGTAAAGATGAAAGCTTAGACACTCAAGGAAGTGGAAGTTAAGAACGTTTTCTTTATTGAAGCATTGTAAGGTAAGATAGCATTTTAATTAAGGAAGGATTGTACACTGTCTTAATGACACAGTTTCAGTACATTAATATTTTTTTTGTACAATTCGATTCGATACTTGTAAAGGCTTCTTATCAATGGGTTCTCGGAATTCCTAAGTAAATATATGATTGAATACATTCGTTACGCATTGTGTTGATCGAACATTTTCTATGTGAGTGAATATTGCACGTGTGCCGCTGTCTATGCAGTTGTCGAATGTATCTTATTGCATTCAAAGCTTTTAGATCTTTTGCGCTCTGTTTCCTCTATTTAAATGTTTTCAAGCGCGCGTGTGGGTGCTTGAGTATGTGTCAATAATTTTAATAGAAAGTTGGACTTTTTTATTTGTATTTGAGCAATAAAGAACAATGCCCACTTCTCATACAAGCTTGGAATCATTGTTGTCGTACTCATAAATGAGACCGGCGCGGCGGCGGCGTCTCTGGGATAAAATCTATTTTTCGCAATGAAATATATTTTGTAATAGGTGGAAAACTTTACATATATTTTATCTTCTTAAGCCATAACTAAAAACCTATTAAAAAAATGCATTTCTTAATACACAATTAATTTAAAACTCTAGCTTACTATACTATTTATACCAGAGCAAGTTATTGTCATAAAACCACAAAATTTTGACGAAATATTGTAATAAATATTAAAGGGTGGTAAAAAAATGAATCTCGCGGGCGTCCCATCTCGCTGCGTCACGCGATGGAGGTTTTATTTAGATAGTGAATTCGGCTACCCGGGCTCCTTTGTCGCCGACCATTTGATTATTGATTTTACGCTAAATGTTTCCCTTTTTCAAAATTCTATTGATCACAATTATTGCTTTTATGATTTGATGTATTTACTCGTACAAAGAGATGAACTCGAATCGAGTCATTAATAACCCGTATGAGACTTGTCTTGATTCAGAATCACTCATGAAACACCACACAATTCTTATATATTTCGCTAGTCATAGTATTGCACTAACAGTTTTTTCATTCTTTACAACAATTGTATATTCAATAGGAACTCTAATATCATTGTCAGGTTAGCTTAGAAAGTTAACAATTATTTATAACCGACTGATAAAAGTTACTTACCTTTTTTAAACAAGATTTTATTGTATAATTTTCTTAGGTTTTGTGCGAACATGTTTCTGTCTAACTGAATTAAAATACTTTATGCTGTTAACTATCCCATTTATTTTGATTATTTTGAATAAGACTTTGACTAAAGAAATTTTGAAAACCGCTGTGAAAAAAAAAAAATAGTTTAAAAAACATATAATAAGTAATCTAATTTATACTTACTTAGTTCTTTCAGTGAACTTTTTTCATTATAAAATCTTAGTTCGTAGTATCTAAAAAAAAAGTGTCCGAATTGAATATTACAAAGAGGTTTTAATCCTTTAATCTGCCAAGTATCAGTGCCGATATCGAGTCGGTACCTCTACCCTCAACAATACCTAATTGTCTTTCAAACAAACTGAATAATATATCTTTTTCTATGTTTCTGCTCACCATCGCGTCGTAACTTACAAAGAATTTGTTTGTTGATAGTAATACGTGTTTATGTTAGAGAAAGGACAAAGCGATGGCTACTGGGTATGTTTGCATTTAATCCTTTTGTGATGTCCATTCTTTTATGTTTAAAATATACAAACAAACATTGCGTCGGCTACATTATTATTATCTACAACCTACATAATTTTACCTACCGTACATTTAATCTCAGGTCTTATATTTAAGACGAATGATTGTTTTTTTTTATTGTAACGCTTATTTTTTTCTAGGGCTTGCATCATTGGCACTGAGCGACCAAAGTTTAGCGAGATTCGAACACGGGTCTCATTGATCGTCTCAGTGACCTTCTACCGCAGTGACCACATTTTTGTCATTACAATAATAATATTATAATTATTCTGTATTATTAATAAGTACACATTCCTGGATAAATATTTGTGTTGTATGATTTAACACTTATAAGATCTAAAAGAAAAATTACAGTTTCTTATCACAAATATGCAAAAAAAAATCCAATAACAAGCAGCATTCTAGTCGCTTCAGCGAATTCAGCTTGGAAGTAGCCAGGGAAACGAGACTTATACTTGAAGTTGACATGTATGGTACACATTCGTCTTCTGAAGCCGGTATAGCGGATGCTCTTGTTATTTGCAGTTATTTCTCAGTGGTAACTGTTATCTCTGCTCAGAGGCCGCACTCTAGCTTGACATCAGGCTATTGTCATATATCATAAGAAAACTATAGGAACAGGGTCTTTAGATAAAATATTCCGTATACTTATTTATCTATAAATAAGAAGGTAAATATATTTATTTTCAACTCATCTAAAATTTACAAAAAGCCATAGATATAATTAAAAAGAATTCATATAAACGTTTTGTCTACCAATGAAACTCTATCTTTTGCGAAATCAAATCCGAAACGGCCCACGGCCTAGCTCCTGTTGTTCAGCGACTTTTTTTTCTTATTCCAAGTAAAAAGTGAGGTTTAGGTAAAAATAATGTTCGACAGCTGCTACTAATTTCGTCTGGCGAATGTTGTACTTAAGTGGGATGGGTTACGATTTCATATTTTTAATAAACTTTGATTTTTTAATTTAAAAGAGTGGTAGGTAGACTGATGGTGCTTCTTAGCCCAATCTTCTATCCTGGGATAGTATCACCCGTGAAGTGACCTAGTTGTATTTCGGGATCAGCTTGGAAATAGCTGGGCATAACGAGAGGAGCGTGCCCTGTCAATGGAAGGTAAATATCATATATTTATAATTAAATAATAAATAAATAAATTATATAATATCTTCTCAAAGCGGCATAGGGGAATCTATCTGTGGTAGGTAACATTTGTTTCTGCTCATGGATAGCTTCATCAGACAGAGCGTGGTCACATGTCGAGCTACTATAAAAAAATATATTTAAACATCGCGTGATAAACACTTTCGTGCATTTACTAATATAAAAAAATTATGTTTTCCTTTTTGAGTCGTATCTTTAAATATTCGTCTATATCATCAGATAAACTCAGACTTTTAAAAACAAAACCGACTTTTTTACGAAGAACTTGAGAATACGGGTGCGTCAGGTGTTGCGTGCATCTAAAGTGCAATACGAATGCAAAAAACAGAACCTATTAAAACAACCGTCTTAAAAAAAATTGGGGTTACAAAGGGTGATTCAACAAATGTGCACAAGTAACGGGTATGTAGTATGGAACCCGATCACTTTTAACACCTTGACTAAATAAAAAACTAGGTTACTGGGATTACTTATTTTACCCGTTATGAACCGGTTGTGGAGGTTTTTTTCACTAAAAAATTGCATTATTAGGTAAATTGACACTCTTGGAAGCAGATGTGCGACTCTCAATAATATTTCCATTAATTTATCGTTTAATTTTTTATAAGCTTTTGGCACGTTAAAATGTTGAATTTGCTCATGATGAAAATTAAACGAAAAAACAGCCAACAGCCTAAATTGAGGTGGGCATTGAATCCACGTCCTTCGTTTTGCGTTTGGATGCCTTGACTATTAAGCTAGCTACAGACACTGGCGCGTTTCAGCAGTCGCATCTTCAGTTTATGTGTATGGTGTTTCTTAGATTAATTTAGTCATATAGTAATATAGTTGTAGCGCTAAATCGTGCTAAAATTGTTTTCTCTAATCAACTTTCATCGTAATTTAATAAATAATATTACCATTTTTAATTTATATTAAAAACATAGTCGCAAATTTTAAGACAAATGTGTGACCCACGCTGTATATTACAAAAACGTCACCCCTGTGAGCCTGTGGAGAGGAATACATTAAAAAATACATTGACCTTGAAATAAGTACAAAATCAATAACACCCAGACACAAGTGCAGTATTATGCGATCAGCTGATTCTGTACTGTAAAGGGTTCAATGTACTTTTTATTGTTATACCAACGCAGTCCGTAGAGATGAGTAACGAAAAAAAGTGTGCCGTCGTTCGGGTCCATATAGAAAAAACTTCAACCCTTGCAGCCGCGTGGCAGGTACACAACCCTTTAGAAAAACGCTTATAAAAACCCGTGTGGGACAACGAAAGGGTGAAAGGGTTGTTATTACGCATGCGCTCTTAAACAACTCGCAACCCTTCATTCTCATTTTAAATTTTTTACTCGGCACGTTTTACTTTCACAATCTTTTTTAGTCAATACTTTACCCCGGGGACTTTTTTCCTCTTTGTAGAATGAAATTAATTTTATGCTTCGGTTTAAAAAAATAATATTCAAAATTAGCATTAACATACAACTACAATACTAAAATATTGTAAAGGGTAAAAATTAATTATATACATTTGTTATTAACTTTTTAGTTTTATTTAGGACTAAATTATCATCTGGTCGTGAATGTACGTATATTGTTATACTTGATATTTGTCGATATTACATATAATTAAAAGTTCATAATTAAAAAATATCAATAAAATAGTCATAGAACGAGATAGCAGGCGCTAACGTTGTTATAGAGACAATGTTATAGTGGAAGATGTTCGTTGGCGTATTTAATTCCTCATTCAGATTTTATGCCAATTCATCGAAGTTTGTATTCTTTACTTTTGTAATGCATTTTCACATCATATGCAACGAACTCAGTGAACTTAGTAAAGCGACAGTGAAAAAAAAACTAATTTACCTAAATTTCACTAAAATATTTTCGTGAATAAACCTTAGAAAATATTAAAATAAAATGTAATTAAAAAATCGTTGAAACCTACTTTGAATGGGTCAAAAACACCATAATATAATTTTATATGACAAACGCCAGTAATTCGATAATAACATAAACAGTTGTAACAAAAACACGAACAAAACTACCAAATAACGGAGCGAACCATAATTAAGAAAGATAAATATCGTTTATTACTGTTAGAAAAGTCGATTATAAAAAAACTACCCCTTTCACCCCACAATTTGTAACCCGTACAGTGCGCCGCAGTCCCGTGATGTGTAAAAACTACACGCGGCTCACTTGAATGGAGATGGACTATTATCTATAAATTAAGTCAATTTTAGTTATTTATTTATACGTTAAAACGCCCTGAAAAATGTTAAATGTAGACAATTGTCTCATTAACCATGTACGTGTAACTCTTTTATAATGTAACTTTACACTTTATACTTTTATGAATGTATTTATCATTTATGCGATTATGTACTTTAATCGCTTAGTGCCTATTGTATATTATACTTTTAATATATACGTGTATTAATTAAATTTGACTAACTTCTGCTGCTCCGATTTTTGTCTTCCGACACAATGAAATGATCCTTGCAAAAAACTGAGTCGAATGGCATTAAATTTTTTTTGACCAAAATGACTCATTTTTATGGACAACTAAAGCTTGACCAGAAAAAAATACTATGTCAAAATTGGTTTTCATAAAAAAAGAGTTCCTAAGACAATTTCCCTGTATGTATTATGGTTTTAGATTTCCCCATACTGTCCCAGTTAAAAAAATTACCCTGTAATTAGCCGTGTGGGTTAGAAGTGTAGGTTATAACATCCATATAGAGAGTAGCGTTTTGGAATCAGCTTAGAAGTAACTAGATAACGAGAGGAGTGTGACTTGTTAACTGTGACTGTGCGCTCTCGTCTCCTCTCTCTCTTTAAACTGGTATAGAGGAGACGACTGTTGTTCATATGATACATGGACTACATGTACCTACTCTTGCTTAACATAGAGCGAAGTGTGCTTCTATAGCGCCGGGCTTCCATAAAAATAATATATCGTCATTATATGCTATATTAAATTTATGATACCTAAATTTTTGCGTTATTTGACTGATTTGTAACAAAAGTTCTCTCTGCACTATTATGCCACTAGATAAAAAATGTTCCAGTTAGACATCGCTTTTCCATAATAATAGAATCATTATCGAAAACAGAAGAACGGGCAGCTGATTTATTAGACGATAATAGTCGCCGTCATAAATAGCTTTTTTCTAATGAATGTTTTTTTAGCGCATGCGTGCTCACTGCACCGGGCACAGGCTGTGTTTTAATGCACCGTTTCAAATTATGTATGCACACCATTTTTTATTCTTTATTATCTAATCCTGTGTAAGACTCAAAGTTAGAGGGAAAAAAATAAGCGCAACACCCCTTATTAAAATGAAAAACAACGTCGCTTGCATATAATTAGTTTTTATGGTTTTTTACATAAATTTTTAAAGAAATTACTTTTATTAGTTCAATTTAATTATGTTTAGAATATACCTATGATTTATTTGGAAAATATTATTTATTATTTTCATATCCAAATTCTTTATTAAATTAACGCTACTCGAGAGGCTACGCGACACAATTATTGCTACAATAAAAAAATAATATTTTTTATGTCTCTATGCTATATTAGATAAGTATGTCGTTTACATCTGTGCAAAACGCGTCATTGTAAATACTCGCAATTAGATCATAATTGATTTCTTTATTTTAATTTTGTCGTATCGAGTTGTTTATAAAAAAAATGATGTTAATATGTTGTGTGGAGTGCAACAAGTTATCAATGTCGCGAACACATGTTACAATGACCTTGACAAATGCAACGAGCGTGTCATGATTTATAGTTCCTAATCAAATATTTGTTGAGGTTGCGACGGCTGGCCTGAGACGTGGACATAGCGACCGGATTCGATACACTTCCTCCCTCAATGGAGCGTCGAACGCAGCGCCGTGGTCGTCATAAAATTTAAAAATTCACCAATTCCCCGTTGAAAAAAAGAGTTAATATTGATCGTAGATTTTTCATCGTGGGGTGCAGCGGCCGGCTGAGTCACCCCACGGTTTTTTACTCACTCACCCTAAGTTATATTTTTTGTAGAGCCCCCCTCTCGCCTCCCTCCGACCCGCTTTAAAGGATGAGTAGTCTCTATGGAAACAGCTCGATCTAATTTATAGGCGGGAGAAAGTACGGATTGCTTAATTAAGAATTTAAAATGTGTCTACCGAGTAATTAATTACGATTTTTCAGTCGGCGATTCGAGGAGTCGAGGGCCGCGATTAAATTTTGCTTCTTTTGCGCGTCCATCGCTAAAAAGAGTAATTAAGAATTTAATTAATTTTCTTTTAGTCGCAAATTTATTTCAGAAATTGATATAATCCTCTAGGTACTTTTGATACTGACGGCCGACGTATGCATGTCTTTTTTATACTTCAAAAATGTACTACCTAAGTAGAAAATTTAATATTAATGAATATAATTAACTAATTACAATGAATGGTAACTTTCTCCTACATTAATGTAGGGTTCTGTTCGTTGTATGAATACGCAAGGGTTGTTTAATTCCCCGTCGCGGGTGAGGGCACGCGCTGCATTAAAAACGTGTACCCAGAGAACCGGCACAGTGCTACACGACTACGCGATGTATACCAGTGTCTGGACGTGGGACATCCATTTACAGACGTAAGCGCAGGTGTCGATCTTTGACAAAAGGTGGGTCAATCCATCATTCCCGCCCTTTTTTGGACACCAAGAATAATTAAAAGGTAATAATTGTTCTTTAATTTTGAACAAGAGTAGTTGTCTAGGTACTGACTACTGCCTAGGTACATTTTCATAATCAAAAAGTAAATAAGCAATGAAAATGATGAGGTGGAAATCAGTGACAGATATTTTTAGTACAATAGAAAGGATAGTTTGTAACAAATAACTTACATAAGCTATATGAAAGCATAGGTACATTACCTTTATAACGATAGTGCTGATCATGATAATTAGTCGCTACCTAATGAGCCATAAAGAAGAAAAAGATACGTAGAGCAAGGCGTAGACAAAAGAGGGCCGCGGGGCGGTGCGTGAGGGGGGAAGGGTGACGCGAGGAAATAGCGGGAGAGCTAAATTAATTTGCGCGCTGCCGCCAAACAAAGGCACGCTAATGGAACGCGGCGAATGGAAAAAATGCCACCGTCCGCTCTCCGGCGACTTATTTTTTTGTAAATACAACCTTTGACTTTCTCGAATGAATAACAAACATTACACCGGTCGAACTTCGACGACGACGCCCCCTTTGTTCTGATTTAATGAGGAAGAAGAGAGCGCGATATTCCACTACGAATTCTTAATTGTTCACTCAAAACAAACTTCGCTTCATTTTAATTATACAAACAGAAAAGTTTTATGTTTATTTCGAATGAAATCGTTTTGAAATAATTGTCTCGATGAAAAGACGAAAGACAATACGCCAAAATTAAACATTATTGTATTCACGCTTCAGTTGCTTTGTTTTACTTGCCAAGTTTTTCGTAGCAATATCAGCATACCTACCTACGATTCAGTTTCCACTTATACCTATCTGTTTATTTTAATTGAACTCTAATTATAAAAGAACATCTACTTAGTAGATCTATATGTGTTTAAAAATGTAGGTAGGTATGTAATTGTATAGTGGCCGTTATCAATAATTATTACTGAAAAAATTATGACCTTATTTTGTTGTTAATTACAGCATAAATTGTAATATTAGACAAGTCGACAGCGTATGTGATGTGATTTTAAGAAGGAAAGTATTTCGATTTAGGTGAATGAAGCACGCGAGGTCGGGTGCGGGAGATAATCGCAGGGCATTGTGTCGGTGGTATCAGTGCTGCGAGCTGACGGAAACAATGAGCGATGCTTATCTAAATGCGGCGACGCGAGGGACGAGGTCTACCGTTTTGTCGCGAGATGAAATTAATGCCTCAGCTATTACACGAGCGCGATTTATGCGTGTCCAATTAAAAGTTCCGAGCGCTGAAGACGTGAAATTAGTGGAAGTCGCTCGCATTTATCAAGACATCAACGCCCGCCTCGCACCATGCGAAACTTCCCAAATTTAAATTAGAGACGATTTTTACAGCTGCCTCCCGACTGAGGTGAGGGGGGTTCCGAGGAGGCTCGCTACCCTTTCCTTATAACGAGGAAGGCCTCATGCATTTTTATGTGCTTCTTTTTTCGCTGGCGTTTTAAACAAGGGGGTGAGAGCGGGGGCACCGGGGGGGTGAACTTTTTTATTCGCGTCTTGATAAGTTAGGGTTGAAATTAGACGTCGGAGTTTCGCTCGCGGAATTCATAATGACGAAAATTAATAAGTTTTCTTTTGAGGGTCCCCGAAACTCTTCGACGTTCATCGAATACATTTTCATTTTATGTCGGGTAGATATTACTATAGCTTTTATATTTATATCCAATTAATGGTGTTACGCTTAGAAGAAAGACCTTTTCGATACCTTATAGACAGGTATAATAAAATTCTTCATTTAAAGGTTTTATAAAAAATATTCCAACATTACTTAATTCCACTGATTACGCTATTAATATTTAATATTGATATACTCAATGTTTAGTACAAAATCGTTGAACGTAAATAAACATTAGCACGCGTAGTGGATCGCGTGTGCGATTGGAGCGGTCGGGTTGCACATGGTCTCGCACTTGTTGCTCCTCGTGTGTGGGCGGCCGGCAATATTGCAGAACATCTACGCAGATACAGGCAAAACTCATATTGCTAGTAAAAATAGGAATCTTGTTATAATTTTGATTCAATATATTATTTTATATTTATGCGACATTAAATTAAACAGACCAGCTTGAATGAATTAATTTAGTTATATTACAGCTACCTATATTTTACAGAAAAGATTAGTTTTGTATTTTTGTTGATATTTATATACTAACACTATTAAATATTATAGAGATTACAGAAAGACAAACATTATAAAAATGCTATAAATCAGAAAGAAGCAGCGCGGGGTAGGAAATTCACAATTATCTAAATAAAAAAAGTCATTAGTCCAATCAATCCCGGCTCGGAGTTGGCTGAGAGCTTCTTGTATTATAATTCGCGTTTAATAACGTCGTTAACAACGCACATTAAAACAAAAACAAACAGCGGCAAGATCGGGGAGCGGGCAGCGACGGGCGCCATCCTTCCTCGAATCCGTGTCATTAATTTACGTAATGCGTAGGTACGCGCTATCCCCAAATATTTAAGAAGCCTCCTCCGGGAGCGCCCGTTCCTCCACTATCCCCCCCCGACCCCACCCGCAGTCTCACTCCCGGCACCCGTCGAGAATTATGGCGGCCGCCTTGTAATTATATTTTTTAATTTATCTTCCTTAGCGAATACAATGGAGGCGCCACCCCGCCACCGAAACGCTTCCTTCTCATGCTGAATATTGTATCAGGCGACTGAAAAAAGAAAGAACGCTTTAATTACGAGCGAGCGGCCGGCCAGCATTATGCGCTAAATATTTGATGACGCCTCTTCGTTCGTCCCCGCGCGCTGACCGAGTGCCCGCTGTCTCCTCCGTGCCTCAATTATTAAACAACCTATTAACTCATTCCTACTTTCTTGAGTGACCCCGTCATTATCCACTATTTACTAATGTCATTTTTATCGATAGTTGTAATTAATTAGAAAAGTCTCTAATAGAAGACATTTAATTATATAACGATATAAAATATAATATGGCTATTATTAAAATAATATGGTCATAATAATAGATATACTTAATATTATTCCAAAGATTTATTATTAAACATTACTTATATTGTTTGTTGTTTACTTTAAGTACTTACTTAAAATTATAAGTGGAATGTGGTAAAATTAATTGTAGTTTTTTAAATAAAATACTACATAAGCACTTACAATATCTAGGTACTATTATTTACATAAAATGATCGCAACATTTCCACTATAAGTTGCTATTAACGTTAATCGACTGTTTACTTGCCAACGGTCTTCAACGAGATGTTTTCTACACTTTTGAAGCTACAAAAAATATTCGTTCTAGATCTCGCAACCCAACACCGCTTGATTTATTATTCAAAAACACTCGCAAATTAAGGCGGATTCCTTGTCGCGGACACCCTGTAGCTGCAGTACTTAGCTCGGAGGAGACAAAGTATAAAGTGACGATCCCCATCCACCCACTGAAAAACGTCTCTAATATTCTTTTAGAAACGGTGGCATTTACGGGCTATATTTTATCCTGAATTTGCATACGCTCCTTTTTTTCTTACCCGTCCTCTGCTTTATCGGGGTGAGCATTTTTTTCTACCGGGGGTTAAGATACAAAAGGGTAAAAACGCGGGAGCCGTTCACTGCGATAATTAAATTGCATCTCACAAAGCAAAAAGTCGATGCAAAAACATCGCGTCACCGGTCTCTACGAGCCAGATATATTTTTTCCACCCCATGACGTCGCCGGTCGGTAGAAACGTTTCTTATTGTTTCACGATACATTTAACATGGCAATTAAAAAATTAAGTATCTCGTAAATAATAAGGATATCCTGGACAATACTTGCTTGTAATTCCATTTTAAATTCAGCAATTATTCTAATTAGTCTTATTACATAGACAATTTAAAACATATCTTCGAGTATTTAAGTTAAATCAGAGCTTCGAGTTCATTATATTGAAGACCTGTCGCCTATTGAATTGTATACCTACCTGCTTACCTTTAATTGTTTATTAGTTGATTGTTGTTTATTATAATAATATAGAATAAAATATTTAGATATTGCCTTTAGGTATAATGTAACAATATTGTAATATATTTAAATGTAAAACTCGTAAAAAGGCTATTTTATCATTATTTCGACAGTTCCAAGTTTTCCTTGAAGAAGTACTTGATTTTACATTAATTAAATAAGCAATAAATTACCCAGAATCTCCGGCGGCTTTGAGAAGGATATTAACATAATTGCTAATCAAATGTTGTAGGAGTAAGCGTCGCCTACCTAATTAGAAATTCTAATATCTACGCTTGTTTCGGAGCCTTTTGAATCATGGAGCCATAAAACTCTACTTCTGACTCTATTGATGAATTTTCGTCAGGACAACATATTTATTGATAACTAAAACCCAATGATTTTTTATTCATAATTATTTTTGAACATCGATATACCTAGTACAGAATTGGCACGTTTAAGATAAGTATCTACCCATGGCAATAAACAAAATTCAAAAGATGTGAAAAACATCCGTCGAGAGTTTTACGAACCGAGGATACCGTAAATTTGTTTGAAGTCTTACAAAGACGATTTCCTCGAAAGGAAAATTCATCAAAAACTTAATAATATTAAAACATTTTTAGTATTCGAAAGCGCCGTAGCAAACGATTTAAAGCTCTCACAAGTCTACTTATAAATAATACTGGCTTCAATTAAAAGCGCGCGACAGCTTTGAAAAGCGGAATGAAGAAAGTGTAAGAAGGTGGGGAAACGTGTTCATGTTTACGGAAACCTCCTCCGGTAAATAATATTGCGAGACGATCAAATATTCAGGCAACGCTACGAGGAGGCGACGCAACCCTCTCTAACTTTCAAGCCCTTCCCTTTGCACGCCCTACACTAATTACGTTTAGAGTTCTTTAAGCGAAATTACTTAGGCCCTCGCCACCCGCCACCTCGCTCCCGCCTCACTCCCGGAAATGAGGCGCGTTGGAAAAACAAGAAAAAGGAAAGCATTATATAAGACGATCACTGTCTTTCTGCACGTCCTAAATCTGGACAATCTCTAAAAGATGTTGATGTAATGATTTTTTTCTTCATTTTTGCGAGTCCTCTCTTCATATGCGGTTGCAATTAAAGTATGGTCTCACTCGTACGACTTTCATCGTTACAATCGAAATTATTTAAATAAATGTTTAAATAATCCAATAAACATTTATTAATGATTACATTATAAAAATACAAAAGACGATTTCTATATTCGTATTCCACAAGAAAAAAAACTTGAAATAAATCAAAGATGTCCTGAAGAGTGTTGTCGACCTGACGTCACGGACAGCCTTCATTGCGGAATGTAAATTAAACGAATTTCCCGCGACCGCGTTTCCGCACCTTTCATGTGCCAGCGCACAGTTAATTTCCTAATTTCAAAAATTCTTTTATAACTTTTAAGATTACTTTATCATTTGATCGGAAGTTGCAGAAAGTCAGTTCAATTCGAATGGGGAAAACAAACACTACCCTATATAATAATATTGTGTAGACATAACTTAAATCTACGAAACCATAAAAATGTAAATTAAAGCAATTTATAATAAATGTACAATAAATTCAGTACAGTGTAACATTAAAGAGCTGTGTCGACTGTTAACGGCTTAAATTACAAGAAGCTCGGCAGAGGAGGACAGGCAGAGGAAGGAAATTTGCGGCTGCTTAATGAGATTTAAATAATTAATGAGCGAACAAAATTGGTTTCTTTTTTCAGTGGCAATGGCGGGTACTCGGTACTCCCCTCCTCGGTGAAAAAAAAACACGCCATATAATTATGTTACATCTGATTCTGGTTCTCGAAGACAGCATAAAATTATATTTTGTCTAATTAAAAATTTAGGTACGTATCATAAATTTAAATATGAATGACAAAATAATACCTATAATGAAAAAAAATATGTTCAAATCTTATTTTTTATAATTTAAAAATTTGAATATGCAGAATTTTGGAGATGTAGTCATGTAGATTAAAATCACAATACTTAGTATGACGAAGAGCAAAAAAGTAATCTCTAAATTAATTCACGAAATACTTCTGTTGAATGAAGATAGGATGTGTCGATTTTGAAAAACCGTTAAAATTAGAATATGCTTGGTCAAACACATTAAATTAAAAAAAGCCGGTTTCTAGCAAAAATCTAGTTTCGACTCATTGATTACGTTGAATTGAAATTATTATCGCATAATCTGGGTAAAATAAGTTACAATTTCTGTGGGAAACTCGTATTCAAATGTATTTTTCCTGATTGACATCCCTACAGGCGGTCAATCGTCTTACCTTACAACTCTCCCTCGTTTTCTGGATTTTATTGTTAAATGGTGACCGCGGTGACACAATACAACTGCCATCTGATACACTTCATACTTATTTAAATCAATTATTTCAATAGCAACCAAACGATCTCACATTAGTTACTAAAATTATACAATCTGAGAATTTCCGTTACTTCTGATGAAATCATTGCATTTTAACATTTTTTTAATTAAGTAGCAAAGAATGCGCGCCTATATAAAGAAGCTTTGATATATTTTCTTGTTATTTGCTTACCAACTTCACGTGGGTCAAGTTAAACAAGATTTAAAATAGGGAATTTTATTTCATTTATCAATCTATCTTAAGCAATTTGTACTTATTATCGTCTAGCTTGCAACTATGTAGTTGAAGTTTTTGGATTGTGTGCAACTAAAAATTTTATTAATAGATAAATCACGTATATCTACTGAACATTGCGTGGGCACATTCTACGTCGCGCTAACTCCTCGAAACGTGTGGTTATTTATTATTTTTTAAATTATTTAGGTATTATATTTTTCGGCTGATTTTGTTAAATTTAGGTTAAGTAGTTATAGTGCTCTCTCTGTTGAAATTTGTTAAAATTTTTAGTTAAGGTGCTGTGCCTCTCAAATAAGCTTATGTGGGCTTTGAGAGGCACAAGATTATTTTATTTATAAAGTATAAAATGAATAAATTAAAAAAATATATATATAACTACGTAAACCTAACTAACGTCATAACTAATTAAATAAGAATATAAAGTTTTCTAAAGTACCTACAAACCTCACTCATTTAATCGTTAAATATTTTTAAGCTCTCCATTAAATTGTCACATTTTCGTTCAATACTTTAATCCCTATTTATTATGTTTGATGCAGTCGGATTGAAGTTTCTGTATCGCGTGCGCTGATAGCTCGTGCGGTACCCTCATTGTTTATTGTAAAAAACTTCCCTACGTGTTTACCCCACTTTTTAGATTTTTTTAGCTCTTTTTACCGGTATTTGTGGGCCTGCGCACGCGGCGTATTCTATTATAAAGATTTCATTGAAGCGTTATGTTCCACTCCATTGTGACTTTCATCGGCGAGATAATTCATTTTTAATGTTTAGTTAAAAGTAAAGAATATATCAATTTGTTAGTCAATCCTTTTATAGAAGATAAATTGTATAATAAAAAATACATAAATAATTTGTTAATAGGCGAGTATTGTCACTTATTTTTGAGGGAACGAGTTCATATTTAATTAATTATCGTGTGTTGGGGTGTTTTCCGATCAAATCGGAGGCATCCTCATGAAAGCTGGGCTGCCTAGTGCCCATAACCGTCGGGCGTGCATGATGAGAAGTGTGGATGTGAGGGAAGCGAGGGTGTTGTGTCAGGATCGTGGTAAGTGGCGTTCCGTTGTCTCTGCCTATCCCTGTGAGAAAAAGACGTGACAATTGTATTGTATTGTTAACGACTTTTTCGTAGTACGTTCTGGGTCAGTAATAAATTGAAATAAAACAAAATATAAGTAATATGAAATAATTTATTTAAATAAACAAATAATAAATAATTAAACATATTAATAACAACCCTATATATAATAATAGGATTCAATGCAAACAGTATTATATGCAATATTAATTTAGGTAGCTTCAAATTCCTATACAAAAAGATTTAACGTTTTTCGACCCTTAAACTTTGATGGATTTAAACGTGCAAGATGTTTTAAATCAGTGATTCTCAACCACTGTGCCACTGCACTTTTGTGTGCCGCGAAATTCTAAGTGTGCGGCCAAATTTTTGATATATAAATAATTATATTAATATTATTAAATAATATGATTTAAAGAGAAAAATCGCATTACAAGTATTCTTATTATTAACCTGTAATTAATCCCTTAATAGACGTACTGCTATTTTTGTAGTACATAATATTTTATTTCGCACATTTAAAATGATTATCATGAACTATTTTACGCAGTGTGTTATAGGTAAGTAAATATTATTAAACTTGTGTGCCACAACAATGAAAAGGTTGAGAATCACTGTTTTAAATAAACAATAACGCCTCCGCGGAAACTGGACCTAATTTCAGCACTACACTTAGTGTTGTAATTTCAGTCTTTTTTAGTACTATATAATTATAATTCGTTAAAATTAAGAAGCTTTCAGTGAGGCCAGATACTCGTTATATTTCTTTTCTTGTGTTTGCTGTAGTTTTTGCAGTTTTTTCACTAAACCTTTACTCAGTTCCTCGCCTTTATGATCGTGTGTTGGTAATCCCTGCAATTTATATTAATACTTCATTATATGTCACCCAATAGTATAGTGGCTAATAGCATTATCTATTAGCAAACTAAGCGACAGCCGCTTGTAGAAATTTCTCTGTGGTAGCAGTTTCTTCTGTTCATGGACCGCACTCTAGCTTTACATCAGGCGGAGTGTTGTAACAATTTTAAATGCACGTTTTAATTGTACATTTATTGTATTGTATAGCTCGACATATGACTATAACGATAAATCCGCCTGGTGTATTCAGGCAGCAGTCGTCTCCGTTGTGCCGACTTGAGGAGAGGAACGTGCATTCGAAAGTGGTAGTATTCCCCCAGGACGGTAACCTGGGCTAAATAACCATTATCAGTCTGCCTACCACTACTACTATTGGTATTGGTCAGAATTTTGCGAGATTTGAAGACAGTTCTAGACGATCTGGAGTTTATGCGTTGTACCGCTAGACCACGGCCGCTCTAAAACTTGACGAGTTTGTTAAAATGCATAATCCGCTAATAATTGTATTTAAAAAATTACCTTATCATCAAATTGTGAATATTTTTCAGTTTCTCGTCTGAACATTTCAGTAGGAGGTATTTTCTTTTGCTCTTCCTTAGCCTTCTGCGCTTCTAATAGCTCCTGTTTCTTTCTCAGTTTATCTGCTTCGATTCTTCTCTTCTCTTCTTTTTCTCTCATTAACTCTTCTTTGCTTACTAGTTTCACAACAGTTCGATCTAAAAGTAATTTTAAATAATCTATAATTACATATACATAAAATAATAAAGCTGCAAAGTTTGTTTGTACGCGTTAATATTAGAAAATTATAATCTAATTTGAAATATTATGCTTGCATTAGATAGACCGTCTAGCCCGGAATGTTTTTTTTTTTAAATAAAGTTTGTAAAAACGTCACATTGTTTTTTGGAAACGTGAATGGAATTCCTAATTATTTTATTACCTGATTTATCTTCGAGCCGTACACCGAGTTCAGGCAACACATTGTCTCTGAGTTGGTCGCATAACTCCAATACATCTCCAGCGCCGACCTTACGTGCTGCATCACGCACTCGACCACGGAAAGTACCCAACACTTCCAAGTATGGCATCACTACTTCTTCAACCTGTTTAAGTATTTTCACATTGATCTTGATGCATATTTATTAGAAAAAGTGTCGGTCTATAGCAGGCCATTTTTAAGAAAAATTCACTACCAAAGAAAATACTATAACACTACTTAATTGCATTTTTTTGAAAAATAAACTCAAAAAATCTATACTAATATTATAAAGCTGAAGAGTTTGTTTGTTTGTTTGTTTGTACGCGCTAATCTCACGAACTACTGGTTCGATTTGAAAAATTCTTTTTGTGTTGGATAGGCCATTTATCGAGGAAGGTTATAGGCTATATAACATCACGTTGCGACTAATAGGAGCGAAGATACAGTCGAAAATGTGGAAAAAACGGGGAATATTGTTAATCTTTAAATCTCTTTAAATTATCTAAAAAAATGTCCTAGACAGTATATGTCTATCTTTTAAGATTAACTCACAATAACAGTTTTTATAATAATCAAATCAAAATTGTTCATCTATGAGGGCTTCCGTTGCGTGCGCTGCGAAAACTGTTCGAGATACCCAAAACTAATGTATGAAAGAATTATTCCTCTTTAAATTATCTAAAAAAATGTCCGCGACAGTACATGTCTATCTTTTAAGATTAACTCACAATAACCGTTTTTAATATATTTTTCTGTTCGTTGTTTGTGACTGGCTTAGCAAATACTAGTATGAATTCGTACACGCAATCGTGTGTGATTGAACATTTCGATGACGTACATTGGACAGAAATTGATAAAAAAAAGTGATATACGATTTTTTTTACACACACAAAATGGTTTCGCAAGTTATGCCAGTCGATAAAGCGTAGTGATATAATGAAATTATCTTAGTACTTTTTTTCTCTAAAGTAATTAATTACTGAGATAAATTAAACTCCTAAGTTGTCAAGAAAGTTTTTATTATTATTAACATATTTATTGTCGGAATAATTATAAAATAGGTAGATTTGCTATTACTAGTCGAAATGTCATTTTAAGATAATTCAATTAATCAATTAAAGTATTCGTGTAACAACACTATACTTCTAACGTGGCAACATTATGTAGGCGTGGTGTATGTTTCGAGTTGTCAATTTGTCTATCTAATTATAAATGAGACTATAGACAGTATATGTCTATCTTTTAAGATTAACTCACAATAACAGTTTTTATAATAATCAAATCAAAATTGTTCATCTTTGAGGGCTTCCGTTGCGTGCGCTGCGAAAACCGTTCGAGATACCCAAAAAATATGTATGAAAGAATTATTCCTCTTTAAATTATCTAAAAAAATGTCCTAGACAGTATATGTCTATCTTTTAAGATTAACTCACAATAACAGTTTTTATAATAATCAAATCAAAATTGTTCATCTATGAGGGCTTCCGTTGCGTGCGCTGCGAAAACTGTTCGAGATACCCAAAACTAATGTATGAAAGAATTATTCCTCTTTAAATTATCTAAAAAAATGTCCGCGACAGTACATGTCTATCTTTTAAGATTAACTCACAATAACCGTTTTTATGATAATGAAATTTGGTCGAAATAAATGCATTATTTCAAATTATTTGTCAGAGTTGTATCAACATAATAATATTAATTTTTATCTAAATAAATGTGTTATTAATTAAGATTATTTAACTGTGAACACAATTGTCTTTGACATCACCTAATTTCAATAAACATCTTATAAGGTAATACAATTTTAAAATAACTCTAAAACAAAATTCACACGCGGCGTATGATGACGAGGCGGGGAGAGGCGGGCGGAGGCGGGTGTAGCTCTACGAGGTACCATGCCGCTTTAAAAAATATATTCTTTTTAAAACTACTTTAAAATATATTCTATTAATTATGTAACTAAATCGTCTAAAATAAGTTGTGGGTAATTTATAAATAATATATAAATAAAAAAGCTATAGGTAATTTATAATAAAGCATTATCTTTATCTTAGGTGTAACAATAACTTAAAATAACCCGGGCAGCGCCGGGCACCGTCAGCTAGTTATTAAATATACCTCTAATTATTCAGTTTACACTTCTTTGGTGACTTTTTTTTTGCTTTGGGGCCAAGAAATTTCATGCCTAAAATATGGCCTGGTAGTTCAATAAGTGACTACACTTCACTTGATGCTAAGCTAATTTTTTTTTTAAATTCTTATTTTAGCACGTCATTATTACCGCACTCAGCCTGACGTTAAGTTAGAGTGCGATCCATGAACGGAGGCGACTGCTGTCAGAGAGTGAGGTTTATGAGCGCAAACAGAGAAATATCAGCAGGCATTTCGAATGTAACACCCGTGAAGTGACCTTGTCGCGTTTCGGGAATAGTTTGAAAGTAGCCAGGTATAAGAGAGGAGGGTGCACTGTCAATCTAAGATGGTACGTGCTCGTCTCCTGAAGCCGGCATAGTGGAGGCGACTGCAGCCCGTAGAGATTTCTCTGTGGTAGCAGTTGTTTCTATTCATGGACCGCACTAGCTTTACATCAGGCGGCGTGTTGTCACATGTCGAGCTACAATACAAAAAAAGACAACAGCCGCCTCCGCTATTCCCGATTTAAAGAGGATATCTATTGACAGACGACACTACCCCAGAATGGCAGACCGGAGTTACAACCGTCTTCTTAGCATTCATGTATGAGTAAAGAGGTAAAAGGTAGTAATAACGTCTATAGCTATGGAATTCACGCAAATTAGTATATATTCTCAAATAACTCACAGAAACACCACCGGTTTCTCCGACAGGGAACCCAATGCCTCCTCTAGGACCCTCCACAGCACCAAAAATGTGTAAAATATCAGTAACATAACGTCCTGCTTGTGCCACTAAAGGCGAATATCTCGGTTGTGTTTTACGTAGATATACATGTGTTGCACTTATTATGTCGCGTAATGCTTCTATAGCTCCACGAGTATCTATATTATCTATAAAAAAATAAAAAATATATTTCTTAATTTTTGTTTGAGATATTCAAACGCTTGGCTTATTAATATTAAATAATAAAAAATACATGGTGATGTAAACCCAGCAAGACGTGAAACTTGACATGAAGGACTGCATTTGGAAAAAAAATTGTAGCTCAGTATATGACAACTTCCACCTGATACAAAGCTAGAGTGCAGTCCATGAACGGAAACAACTGCTACCACAGATAAATCTCTACAGGCAGCAGTCGCCTCCGCTATGCCGGTTTGAGGAGACGATTGACAGTGCACACTTCTCTCGTTATAACTTAATTGGATAGAAAAAAAATAATCAAGCGTGTTCACAACTAGAGGTGAGGTGGGGTTCGAACTCCGCTCTCTGATATACTCACTGATTTTTTGACCACTAAACTACTCCTTACTATTATAATTATCAGTTGTTTTGGCATACCACAAAGACATGTATGAACTTGTTCTTTGGCAGCTGATATTTTAGCATGCAATTCCTGTTCTTCTTCATCCCAAGTTCCTCCGCATCCCTCATCATAACCACTCCTTATTGCATCTTTTACCGCTAGAAAGAATTCCTGTAAAAAAAATATATTATTCGACACAGTAGAAGTCGAATGTGCATCATCCATATTGAGAGTACACACTCCTCTTGTTATATCTGGCTACTTTCAAACTGTCACCTCAAGCCGGCATAGCGGGGGCGACTGCTGCCCGCACAGGTTTCTCTGTAGTAGCAGTTGTTTCCACTCATGGACCGCACTCTAGCTTTACATCTGGTGGAGTGTTGTCACATGCCGTGCTACAATACTAACTACAAAAATGTATTGTCAATTCTGCGTATACAAATAAATATTTTAATTAAATAATAATCACGTTAAATGTCTTCTCAATTTGTATAGCCATTTCCATAGTATTTTCGGAATAGTCTAAAGTTTCCTTCCATCCGTGTAGTAAGAAGGCTATGCGTAACTGACGTGCGGTATGGCGTTTCAGTGCCTCACTAATTGTAACGAAATTCTTTAGTGATTTTGACATTTTGCAACCGGATATAGTTAGATGGCCCGTATGAAGGAAATAATTCACCCAGCTTGGCTTATCAAAATATGCCTGAAAAACAATATTCTATATTATATTTGCATACTTTGTACAGAATCACTATATTTGTAATATGGTAAGGATAAAAAACAGTGGCAGAATGGTAGAGGTGTGTACTGTCTGTTAACAGTGCACATAATGGAGGCAAAATCTGACATCATTGGAGAAAATCTCTTTTTTTTATTGTAGCTCGGCATGTGACAACACTCAGACTGATGTAAAGCTAGAGTGCGGTTTATGAGTGGAAACAACTGCTACTATAGAGAAATATTTACGGGCAGCAGTCGCCTCCGCTATGCCGGCCTGAGGGGATGAGTGTGCACCATCTAGAGTGACAGTACACACTGCCCTCGCTACACCTGGCTACTTCCAAACTACTCGCGAAACGCGACAAGGTCACTTCACGGGTGTTACAATCAAACCAACCAGCACACAACAGCTAGAGGTGTTTATTTTTCTATTAGAGGAGAATGCCCATCTTCGGGCCCACTTGATAACTAATAGTTGGTAACAATACAATATTCTAAAAAAATATCTTGTTTTTTTAATAATTCATTCTAATTATATCAACACATCAATATACAATGTTTAATTACATAAAAAACAGATATCTTCAATTATTAAAGCATTTAAAATAATAATAACCTCAAATATTGCAACAGAAAACATCTAATTACACAAAAACCCAGATGAAAAAACTTAAAACTGATTGGTTTATTTGTCTACTAAATTAACTAAAAATCATCAACGAGAAAAAGATTATGGGCCCATTTTCCTTAGGCGAATGGGCATTCTCCTTTTTTTTAGAATTGAATACAATTTTATTTAAAAAAAAATCTTGTCTGTTTATTTCGAATGTAATTAGTGATACCTCGCTCTGTGCCAGTTCATTATCATGATGTGGAAATTTGAGATCGACTCCCCCAGTGTGTATGTCCAATGTTTCCCCAATAACATGCGACGCCATAGCAGAGCATTCTATGTGCCACCCGGGCCTTCCCGCACCCCATGGAGACTGCCATGATGGCTCACCACTCTTACTGCGTTTCCACAGAGCGAAGTCACTCGGTGAACGCTTCTGTGCAGTATCATCTGATAAATCACCTGCAAAATTGCAAAACAAAATTACTATATAAAAAAAACTTTAAATCGAACTGGTTTTCTACACTGTTTAAAAACAATAATCATATGGATATTATGTATAGACAAGATTGATTGCCTTTAAAAGAAAAAAGAAACAATAAATTAGATTTCGATGATTTTGTCATGTATGTTTAAAAACAATGGGGATGGTTCTAAAATAATAATGTATGTTAAATCTAAAACCATTTCGAGATATCACTTCAATTACATGTATTTTTTGATTCCCGTCTGAAAATCGTTTAAAAGCAATTAGATATTTGACCCTTTTCGGACAGCTATAGAAAAAGAGGTGGTGTACAGCCTAACAATTTATACAACAAATATTTTTATTGTCTATTCTTGTTCGAATAATTTGTCAAAGAGTTTATTTTTTATATTTCTTAGCAACTGGTTTAGCTCCGTCCCGATCATTACGAATACTACATTAGATCGTAATTTTTAAAAATTAATTAAAAACAGAACAAAGCATATATGAAAATTTTCCAAAACGGCTAAACTTATCTATATTATGCATAAAATATATAAAAAAATATAGCTGTCACCTTCCCAATTGTCCATAGTCACATAGAAAAAGAGCCTGTGAGGAATCTACAAATCAACAATATCCACAAATGTAATGAACAAGCACAAGATTCGTAAATATATAATTAATCTTAAATAACTACAGTGAGCATAGAAGATATATGAATATAGAATTTGACCTAAGAAATACCTCAATTGTAACAATGGGATTGATATTAAAACAGATCATACCTTCACCCTCTTGCAAAGATTTTGTATCACCATAAGCTTCGGGAACAAGTCTTGCATAATGATGTTTATCTCTACCATCAAACTCACTCACACTAAAATAAACAGATCCATTCGATTCATATGCCAAACCATTATTTATTATTTTTTCTATATATTCTACAATTTGTGGAATATATTCACTTACTCGTGTTAATACGTCTGGTGGTAATACCTGCAAAAAAAATTATAAATATTTTTTAATATGGAATGTTTGTAACACGCAAATTTACTTGCTGAGGTTTTTGTTTTATTTTAGCACGTCATATTATCGCACAGCGCCTGGTGTTAAACTAGAGTGTGATCCATGGACGGAGGCGACTTCTGTCAGAGAAGGGGTTCTGCAGACAGCAGTCGCGTCTGCTATGCAGGAGTGGAGATAAATAAATAAAACTTTATTTGAAATATTACAAAAGTTAGGGTGAACCCTGGAGCCTGTACTAGTCTACTGACATTTATGGAAGTCAAACCTAAAAACTTACATTAAGAGCTTTCATATCCTTATGAAATTCATTCTCCCAAAATTTTGGTAATTCAGCAAAAATTGCATTATCAGTGACTGTTGAACCTAGATTCTTATCTAACCAATCAGAAATTGGATCTTTGGCTGATTTTAAAAGCTCACACTTGGCTTTATTTATATCTACATTGTTTTTTGTTGTTACTGCATTCATTAATTCCTTTATAGATGTGGCCATTCTATAAACAACAAAACATAAAATAAATATATACAACATAACAACACCACTTTTAAATGTAACACCAGTGACTTGTCATGTTTCAAAGTAGCCAGGTATGAGATGTGCACTGTCAATTTGATGGTACATATTCGTCTCATCAAGCCGGCACAGCGGAGGCGACTGATGCCTGTAAATATTTATCTGTAATAGCAATTGTTTCTGTTCATAGACTGTTCAATTGTTTCTTTGCTTAAAGTCAGGCAGAGTGTTATCATATGCCAAGCTACAATACAAAAAAAAGCAATTATGTTTAATGAATGTTTAGTTTAGTAAATCTAAACAACCTAGGTAAGGAATAGGACAAAAATAAAAAGTTTAACTTGATAAAATATTTTACACTAACTGGGAACCAAATCTAATATAAATTGGGATTTTCCTCATTGAGTAAAGTACATATGACTCAGTAAAGTAGTTTTTATAGATGGGAAAATATATTATTCCCAATCTGTAACTAAAATAAATTCCAATATTATGAGTCATAATAATATGTTACAGGACAATGGCGTTCATTCTATATATATTTTTTTAAATTACATCTAATTTTACTGCATATATATGGTAATTAAATAATTAGCCTGGCTGTTTTTAAGTTTTAAGCTACAATTGAATCAATTTGAGCAAAAATCACCAAATATACCCTGAAGAAGAAGATTGCTAGTTGTCAGGTTACTATAATTAAACACTATAGTAAGCTATATAAATTGTTTCAATTTATAGTTAGGTATATAAAAAATGTTTTTTTTATTGTAGCTTGGCATATGACAACACTCCGCCTGATGTAAAGCTAGAGTGCGGTCCATGAATGGAAACAACTGCTACTACAGATAAACCTGTGCGGGCAGCAGTCGCCTCCACTATACTGGCTTGAGGGGATGAGCATGTACCTGTAAAACGAACAAAGTTGATAATTATTAAAACCTTACTTATCCAAAGTTTTCTGCATAGACATCTTCTTATCGGCATCTGCAGTATTGTTAACAACTTCTTCATAATAACTAATAACAGTCGTTGCATCTTCCACTAACTCATCCAAACTTCTGTCCTTGTTTGTATATATTTCATACAAATGATTTTGCCGAGCCCTTTTAATGATTTTATCATCAATATCAGTTATATTCATTACATAGAGAATATCATAGCCAAAGTAATTTGTCATAATTCTTCTTAAAATATCAAAAGATATGTAAGATCTAGAAACAAAGACAAAGACCATTAGCAAAAAACTGTCTCATGAGTAGCAATTTCCGCAGTGGTAGGCAGACCGATTATGGTTATTAGCCTAGTCTGCTGTAGCACCACCACTTCCGAATGCAACACCCGTAAAGTGACCTTGTCATGTTTCAGGAGCAGTTTGAAAGTAGACAGGTATCACGATATATCCGGATGGTGCATATTTGTCTCCCTAAGCTGACATAGCGGAGGGGTCTGCTGCCTGTAGAATAGAATCTGTACTATATAGCAGATCATAGACCAGTCTCTAGCTTTACATGAGGCGGAGTGTTGTGATACACTGAACTACAATTTAAAAAATATCTATATATTACATCTTCCATATGCTCCACAAGACCTATGTATAGTTCAGTTCCGGGCAAAACTGGTACTCACACGACTGAAGAAGGCTGTCAATACAGGGAAGCAGAACACGGTATGTGTATTAATAAGGAGTTTATAAGTGAACAGACCTTGCATGTCCCATGTGTGAAGCATCATAAACTGTTGGACCACAACTATACCACATAACACGGTTTCCATTAGAGCAAATAAAGTTCTCCTTTTTTCTTGTTAAACTATTGTAGACCTTTAGCACTGGTCTCTCCGTGTTACTTGGCTCAGACCAAGTAGGTAAAGTTCTTTTAGACATTTTATTAAAAAATAACCTAAAACAAAGAGTAGTAACAATATTTGGAATAATATTGTTTAGTAAACCAATTATATATATTAGCAAAAATATAACAATTTTTAAGTCATTGTTTAAATAATAGAATTAGTTTGCCACGTACCGACAAAAAACACGTAAGCTATCGACCAAATCCCAGAAACGAATGATGAACGATGATTGAATAAATGAAATTGAACGAATGAATCTGAGATGCTGGGGCCTAGTATGAGTTTATTTTACGTTGTGACAGCGTGTAAGCAGAAAGAACTCTCTACCAATCAGACTTTTGAAGTAGTCGCAAAGGATTGTTTGATGAAATGTTTGAATGATATAAATAGGTCTTAGCGGTGCCATGTATCAGTCTTAAAGTATGTATTTTATTTAATGTGTTTTCTTTATGTAATAATTATATGAATTATTATACAAGCCATAAGTACCTGAACGTGCATGAATAATGCGAACGTTTAAAATAAAGTGATTATATTGGTGAACTCTCACTCCTTGCATTCACTATTTGCGGTGAGTTCGTCAATAAAATCCATACTAGTACCTATCGCTGATTGGTAGTTTCTAGACTGGAAGTTTGACAGCTATAGTCAGCTGTACGGGGTTCCTCGTCATTTGGCTCTGTGTGATGGACGGGATTTTTTCAATACAAATTATGACGCAATATTATTACTTTTATTAGTAATTAAATGCATATTAAATGACAGTATTCAGAAGTATATATGAAACGAGAAAATTATATACCTAATGCCATATATTTTAGATCATTCTGATTTATTTCGTTATGTTATTTCTTTATAAAAAAGGAATTAATTAAAATTAGCTATCTTGTAATACCCATACGTGATATAATCATTTTATTTGATAAATGTCCTCAAAGCTATCTTGCCAAAAATAGAATTAATATCATCCTTGTTTAACAACGAGTATTTAACTTGGTGTAAACGAGATAGAAGATATCAGAAAAGCGCTGTCAGATTTCATTGTGAACAACAAAAACACAATCAGCTGGTCACACATTTAAAGCAGTGTGTTGATTTCTTGTAGATGTGTGTAAATTGTGAGTTTGTGTGCTAAATATGAAACTTGTAGACTGTGTCATTATAAACGTGTGTGTGTCGGTGTTTATGGTTTCCTCGTTTATCGTATATAAATAACCATAAGTACATATACTTTTTGTCAACTACTCCGTGCGGTTTGTTCTTGTATTTTTTGTTATTTTAGCCGCATATATTGCATATTATTAATGATAAAATGGCTCTCTGTGTCTGTAAATGCTTAAATATTTGTTTACAAAGTGATAAAACGGAAGATAACGTTGATATCGAGAAGTTGGAGTTAACGCCAGTGGAACAAAGGGATAATTTTTTCAGTGAGGTATATCAGTAAACATCTCTTGACCTTGACTTTTATTGAAGGGTTTTCGTTTGGATAGAGTGTACGACTCGACGTCGCCTAAATTGTCTAAAAACGGCGTTATTTCTGTGTTATCGAGTCTATTTAACATTAACAACAAGTACATACTATTTATGTACACTGTACATGGAAGCGGCGACTGCTTCTTTTATGTTGTTTAGGTTATTTTCGTAATACCAAACTTTTTCTATGCATTTATTATCATCAATAGAAGTAATCAATTACATAATATACCCATTAATTCAAGTAATTGAGTCCATTTCCTACTAAAATGTGCTTGTAGAAGTTGACCTAATTAATTTGATTTTAATAAATGCTGTACTTTTTACTCTAGACCAAGATTATCTTTCGAAAAACACCTAATATTGTTGTTTTGTTATTAATTCAGATTATTTTTGGCTCAGAATCTCCTGGTGAGTCGCGGCCCGGTGAAGGTAGTGGTTGCCCAACCTGCTTTATCTGCTCAAAGGGTGCTGGCTCGATGGACTCTTCATTCATGTCTTGCATGTGATATGACCACGCATGCTACAATGCAAGAAAAAACAAACTTTACGCTTATCAATAAAAACACACTTGTATGTATTGATATTTAGTTTTTAGTTTTTGTAAAATATTTTAAACCTTTTTTTGAATAACTGTTTTTATTATCAGTCTTTTGATATCAGAATAACAGAATTTCAGAGCTAATGATGATTATTAATTTAGTCTGCCATCCTGGTGTAGCACCACCAGTTTACGTGTAATATCTGTGAAGTGAAGTGAGTCATATTTTGGGATCAGCATTGAAGTAGTCAGGGTAATGTGAGAAATAAGTATGTTAATGGATGGTGCATATTTGTATACATTGGCATAGCAGAGGGGGACTGCTTCATAGCAGTTGTTTATGCTAGTTGAATGCATTCTACCAATAGGCAGAATGTAGTTACATGTTGAGCCACTATAAAAATTTGAAATCTTACTGTCTGTCTACAAAATTTGCAATTCTGGTCTGGAATTTATTAAACTTTTGTGATCTAGGTCGAGTAAATAGTTTTAGCTTTGAAAATCTCATATTTTCCTCCACAGACAACACAAAACGAAGTAAACAATATAAAGAAATTGACAAATTATTCACCAGTTTTCAATATATTAATTCCGGAAGTGTCTATGGATGTTGAAATGAAGGAAAACATTGATACAAATAATGTAACGGAATTTACTGAGAAAAAGTTATTTTTACCAACACGGGAAGCTGTTGGTAGTTTAAACAAACAATTGAGTCAAAGTTTACAAACTGAATTAGAAGCCATGGAGGAAGCTGTTAATCAGTTTCGAGATCAAAAATATATGGAATTTGAAGCTTACAGGGAGAAGGCTCATAGAGATCATAAAATATTGTCTGGGTAAGTATACTATCTAGTTAATATTAGGCACTGTCGACTACAGCGACACCCTGCGGCTGGACGCCACACTATACGCCCATGCCGCTCCATGTAAAAACAGTTGGTAATAAACACGCATGCGTTTTTAATCTCCCACAAACATCAACCATTTAGAGGCAGCATTTTGGCACCTTGGAGCCTGCCTACCTTGGAGTCCAAGGGCTGCACAGACACTGTTGTCAGTTTATTTAAAGTTCCATTTATACCTCTGACATATCTGATTCTAGATTAGTAATTTTTTCTTTTAAATTTCAGCATAGTGACAAAAGTTCAAAGTAACTTAGATATTGACGGTTGGAAAACAAACGTTAATGGCGATAAAGGGCCAACATCACCACAACTACCTCCATTGCAGAGAAGAAGACTGTCCTCATTTAAAGATGCCAAAAAATACCAACAAAGTAATGCTAAGGTTAGTTCTAAATTTTATATTATCAAAATTACTATTCAATACTTACCTTTAAAACAAACAAATCGGTAAAGTACGAATCTCACGATCAATGAGATACATGTTCAAATCTAAATTAAACCAATAAATTCTGACTGGTACCAATGTGACTATGTTGTGTGTACTTTGGTCGCTCGGTGCCTGCGAAACAAGCACCAGCTTAGTACAGGCATCTTCTGGACAGTGTAAGAAGTTCTTGTGGCAGTTTTCTCATCATACGCCCTTTCGAAGCCATGGTAGAGCCTAGCGATAAAGAAGTGCATGCTAGAAGACCATGTATAAGACCGGCTTTAGAATCAGTCCTAAATTGGGCAGGAGGGTATTTGGATTATGAAAATTAAAAATAAAACTACTATTATTGTGTATATGTTGAGCATTAAGAATATATTGTAATTTCAGGTATATAGAAATATGGCGCCCGAAGAGGATTCCTTGGACGTTGAAGATATATTTGACCTTGAAGGTACAGACTCCAATATGTCGCGCAATGACATGAATTCAGATCAAGATGACTATGATTCTGATAGTAAGTAATAAATTAGTTTATGGCGTTTTTTCACTTGAAGTAAATTGGTTATTGTGTTTTTTGTCTTTTTTATTATTATTATACCTCGGCCTATGACAGCACTCCGCCTGTTAAACTAGAGTGCAGTCCATGAACGGAAACAACTGCTACTACAAATAAATCTCCATGGTGCACATCCCGATTGACAGACACTCCTCTCGTTATACCTCGAAACTCGACAAAGTTGACATGATAAATCGGATAAAATAACTTTGTTTCAGATTCTGTGAGTCGTGACGAGGGAATTCACATCGTGCGCGCTCGCAACACACGTCAACAAAATGACATAGCACGCTCATTGCCTATTAATATGCCTAAATTCTCATACGAACGAAACGAATATCCACGGGATCTGGATGATGAGGTTAGTTTTGTTAATGATAGTCAGTATTCTTTGGAATCTAAAAAACATAATATATTAAAAGAGTGGTGGTAGACTGATGAGGAATATTAATCCACTCTGACGCCCTGAAAAAACACGCCAGATTACTGAAAACTAAAGTTCTATTGAGTTCCGGTCAAGTCAAAAATAGCCCCAGTAAAGTGCTGAAATATTTAGCAAAATGTCTATATAAAAGATAATAATGCACCATTATTACACATTAATACTTTAGGTATTTTTTGGTTAAAAAGAAATTCTGGAAAATAAGACTTCATGTTTAAAATTGAAAATTTAAAAAAGTTGCATTATTAAATTATGATGAAAATTGAATATAAGTGGAAAAAAACTGTGGAAGTCGTGACTTCGGTTCCAATCTTAGCTGAGAGTTTTTTTCTATTGAGTTTCATAATTTAATAATAAAACAATATATGCCAAATACAAAAAAAAAAATTAATACCTTTTATGTAATGTTTTTTTTTTCTTTTTACATTATTAGGAGGAACAGCCTCAAGACATAGCGGCCAGTATCAAAGCTCTAGCTCGTTCTGTTCACGGTGATGCATATGATCTCCCACGTCCACGTTTCTCGACGCAGATTTAGTCATTTATATATTTATTTGGCTGTTGTATTGTGTCTCGTATGGTGAGTGTTGCCCATAATATGGTGCTTCTATCGTTATTACACTTATTATTATTTTTTTAATATTAACATTGGCCTCTGTCAATGTTAATCGATAATAGATATTCTGTAATTTGTTTTAATGGATTGAAATTATAATAGTTATTAATTTAATTTTCTTTTGTTTTAATGTGGACAATTTTATTCAAGAACATGATGCAATTGGCAAGGTGTACAAAAATTAACCCGTGTTAAATCGAAAGACATTTCGAGATATTACTCTAATTAAATGTATTTTTTGTTTGCCGTCTGAACAAACTTTAAAATCGAGGACATATTTGAAAAACTGTAATGACACGCTATTGAATTTTTGACAAATTATTATTTTTTCTTGTTTATTGGCAATGGTTTAGTTCCGGTCGAAAACAAAGGAACAAAGCAATTACAAAGTTTTATAGAAACACGTGTCCACTAAATTAACCTATAATATCCAATAATATGTCAAAAGATAGCTGTCACCGTATACACCTTCCCAATTATCTTTGTTTACAAAGTAACCGTATCTTTTAAAATTAAAGGTTATATCTACTTATCATAAGAGAAGAGCTTCTATTACTTAAAAAATGCATGATGAATAAAATCTAAGAAAAAAAATATTTTAATATTGTAAACATTGTTGACAATAAGAAACCTTTATAAATATAAAATATTATTTTTTTATATAAACCCAAGCATTTATTACACTCGGGGTAGGCAGAGGTACTAGATTTTAAAATATACAAGGAAAACACGTGTCTCTCACACAATACTGGTGTGACAAGATCAATTTAATACTGTGATATTAAATTAAATCATTTGTCTATGTTATAAAAAAGAAAACCAAATCAATTGATTTAGTTATGGGTATAATAAAAAAGAGGCTATTGCGAAATTAATAAAAAAAGTAATTTTATTATTTAAGTAAGATTTTGCTTAAAGAATATAAATTTTAAATAGCAAGCGTTGGGCAGCTCATATGTGTTTATGTATGTGATTTATATAATTGATAAATGTGTATGAAAATTGTGAGTCATTAAAGATTTAAAATTTGTTAACATCTAAGTCATATCTGAATTAAAAGAAAGTCTCATTTTAATGAAAAATGTGTTATTTTAATCGTAAGTTAAAATGTACAAAAAAAATTATTAATACATGCATTTCTTCCTAGTCGTAGGATCACAGAAATAATTTGTTATGATACATTTCTATAATAAAAGCTTAGTTTAGTGTTTGAGTCATTTTTATAATGTATTCAGTGACTACGTATTTACTATTTGGTCGAATAAACATTGGGATTGTTGTAGCTTATAATTTTTTTGCTATCCATACAAGCTTGTGTGAATACAGACAGCAATATTCATCAATTCCATTATTTATTCGAAGAAGTAGTGAATGGTTATTGTTCAGGCATGTTTTGAGGGTATCTTGAGGATTTTGAAATACATATATTTTTATACCCTATATTTAGAACGGTAAGGTCTGAGTTTTTAACATAATATTAAATCGGGAATGTGTTTGAAACTGATTCTTGATTTATGTTGTTTAATTATTAATTATTGGTTGATTGCCAGACATGTGGAATATTTCCGAGTTTCATTGTCTTCCATCATACGTTTGTGACATGGCAATGATTAGTTTTATTGACTTGAAAACATCTAGAATGTAATATAGTTTTAAGGAAATAAACTTTGATTGTGAAAATTATGTTTGTCTATTATTTTATTGGTTTAATCCGGGGGTCGCCAACTTGCTGATCGCAGTCCAGATTCGGACCACAGTAGGTAAGAAACTGGACCGCCAATTTAAAAAAAAAGTATAACACAAGTTTCTAACCATGAAGTAATAATACTTTTTCTTTTTCTGGGCTCTTTTAAAATTTGGGCTCCACACATTTTTTTATTGTAGCACGGTATATGACAATACTCCGCCGGATGTTAAGCTAGAGTGCGGTTCATGAATTGAAACAACTGCTACTACAGATCAATTTTTACAGGCAGCAGTCGTCTCCGCTATGCTGGCTTGAGACGAATGCGCACCATACGGATAGTCGATACGCACTCCAATCGTTATACGTGTTACAATTGCCGACCCCTGATTAATCCTTCTTCACTGCTAATCCAAATTGAACCTAATTACTCTTTAAATAGAGTTGAGAATGTATTTATTTTTTTTTGTAGTAATGGTTCCGCCCCAACAAGTGTCCACGTGTCCATTGCCTCTCATATGTCGTATCTGACAACGCGTTTCCATAACAACGGCGTCACAACAAAAGCGTCTTAACATTATCCACTGTTTCAAACACAAAATAGTAAATTAAAACATGTTAAACACTAGATATGGTTTGTCGCGGGGTGGTAGTATGGAGACGAAGCCACGAACTGCAATGGTGTTGGATGAGGATGACGAGCTATACTCCGGGTTCAATGAAGTCGCTCCAGCGTTGGATACTAGGAGTTTAAAGGAAGACCACGCGTTTCAGGAGACACTGCGTACTGCTGGTATTGGTAGGAAACCTCCGAGTCGATTGGGCACTGGTGTAAGTCATGGTAGAATATAAATGTATTTAGATATATCACAGTTCTTTTAAAATATAACTATAATACACTGCTTGATGTTAAGTGAACGGATACAACTGCTACTACAGAGGCAGCAGTCACCCCCGCTATGCCGGCTCGGTACAAGCGTGCACCGTCTAGGTTGACAGGGCAGACTTTTCTTATATCCAGCGTGTAATCCCTATATGCGATCACTTCACAGAGGTCACTTGGGGGTTATACTTTACCACTATCAATCTGCCTACCACTCTTTCGAATAACTTTAAGAAACCTTGTTTTTTTTTTTAATTTTTTAAATTAAAACTTCATATAAAATCTAATTCAGTTGAAACCATGTGTGATTGAATATTATTACAGATGTTTAAGCCAGGCACAGTGGGCATGCGTTTAAACACAGGATCTCGTGTCCCAACAGCAGGCGCTCGACCCATGACAGCTGTTAGGGCGGCTGGCTACACATCTACTGCGAGATCTACGCCAAGTCTTGAAGAAAAAAAAGAAGATAGGTGAGAGTTTAATTCCGTCTAAGAACAATTTAATTTTTTTTTTTAAAAAGTTTCCATTGCGACCTCTGTGAATTTCGCACGAAAAATGGCAATAGTAGCAGACTAGTTTCAATGGCAGATCACTTTGTATACAGGACAAATAAATAAATTTTATTTAAATTGAAAAAAAAATACACGTCCGTACTCTTTCGATGATCGGAGACGAGTAAGCAACCACGCATGTGTAAACTGGCTCATTCCCCTACCGATCTACCGATTTAGTCTTTTGTTTATTATTTGTTTAAAATTGTATATATTTATTATCTAACTTGTGTCAGCAATTTTATCTTAATTAGAAACTCACGATCAATGTGACCCGTGTTCGAACCTCGCTAATTCTGACCGGTACCAATGTAACTATGTTATATGTACTTTGGTCGCTCAGTGCCTATAGGGACTATTAAAGAGTAGTAGGCAGACTGATGATGGTTATTTTTCCAGTCTGTCGTCCTGGGGTAGTACTACAACTTTCGAATGTAACAACCGCGAGGTGATATTGTCGCGTTTCAGAATCAGTTAGGAAGTAGCTAGGTATAACGAGAGGAGCGTGCCGCCATAGCGGGGGCGACGTATTTCCTTCCTCGGGATTTTGGATTAAAAAATATTGATAAAAATTTCAGTATAGAAGATAAAGTGAAACAAATGGAAGCTCGTATAATGACTTTGGTAGAAGAATCTTGTTTTTATAGTGCGAAACCTGAAACTGGAGGAAGAACCGATCAGGATGTAGATAAAACTAAATATGATCTTGGAAAGGTGAGATATAAACTTAATCTAGAAATAGCATGGCCCGATGAATTTGTTTGTTTTTCCTTATACCATATTTTTCTTATACAAAACAAAGGGGTCGTTACCCATGCAGCTTAGTCTTCGGAAATATTTTCAAAAGCAATTGGCTAGTCTGATTTCTCTGTTAATTATTTTTAGTAAAATAGTTAATTTTTTTACGAAAAAATGAATTTGGCGGCTAAATGAAAAAAAATAAGTTATTTTGAATCTTTTGCACGTTTTTATATCAGAAACATTTAAGAACTCTTCATGGATAATAATACTAGAAAAAATACAAGTTTAGAAAAGAGGTCGGTTAAAACTCCTGTATATTTTTTTGTAGGCATTGGCGAAAGCGCAGGAAGCATCAGCGCTTGAGAGACAATTAATCCGAATGCAGGAGCAAGCGAATCTCGGCGATACACACAATTTGGATCTCACATTTTCTGTTAGTTTCTAAATATAATAATTATAGTAGACCTAATACAACATTTTTCCTAGAGTATTATACCATTTTAGAATCCTGGTTACTTGCGTCAATTTTTTAAAAAACTTGCCATAGTAGTGTCCATATTTTTTTTTTACACAACGATGTGTTAAAATAGACTGTAAGTAAAAATCTTTTGAAATTTTAATGTAAAAAGTAGTTTTGATTGATTTTTGTGTAAAAACTACAGATAATCTGGGATTTTTAAGGGTTGTGGTGGATAGCAGTGCTACTTAGGTTGCCGATACAAAAAAAAAATTATAAATATTTGGAAAATTGTGGTCATGGTAGTTAAAAATATCATAAGGGTTGTCAATTTTCGAAAGATTTTAATTTTTTGTTGTATTTTTTTAAAAATAGGAGATTATTTTTTCATATATTTTTTTCTCGAGTAGTCATGAGCCTTTGGTGCCCGCTTATCGTTGAGTTTTGGGACACCTTGTATATGCGATACAAATAATAGTAATTTGGGGGTGCAGTTGTTTTTCTATTTTAATTTATAGTGAGTTTTATTTCAGGTATTATGCAACTTAGCTGGCCAATATGCACTTAATGAAATGTATACGGAGGCTCTTAATACGTATCAATTATTAACTAAAAACAAATTATTTCCACATGCTAATAGATTAAAGGTAATAACACACATTCTACCATTTAATTAAATATTTTTTAACATTTTAAACGCTACATTTGTTTTATTAAAATTATGATGAAAAAGACGTGCGTGTTTTGTTTTAATAACTTTATGCACTTTTTAATTTTGAAGGTAAACATGGGTAACATCTATTTTAAAATGGGTGAACATCCGAAAGCTTTAAAACTATATAGGATGGCGCTGGACCAAACGCCGACGGCTGAGAAAGATCTCAGGTACAGTATAATCTACTTCATTAATTTAACACATTTAAGCGGGGTAGGCAGATGCGCAGTGAAGTGAAACTTTCAGGATTAGTTTGGAAGTAGCCAGTTCTAACTAGAGGAGTGTGCAATCTGGATGGTGCACATTCGTCTCCTCGAGCCGGTATAGCGGAAGCGACAGCTGCATGCAGATATTCTCTGCGTGTTGCCAGTTTATTGTTTGATTTCATAGACAATCATGGACCGCACTCTGGCTTAACATCAGGCGGAGTGTTGTCATATGCCGAGCTACAATAAAAAAAAAGAAAATAAACTATATATATTTCACGTGATGTTAAGGTAGAGTGCAGTTAAACATACATGAGTGCAGCAGTTACCTCCCCTATATCAGCTTTGAGGAGATCTGTGTACACCATCCGTTGACGGGTGTTGACACTCTTCGTGTTTCGAATTGATTCCGATTAATATTAATTGTGTAATATTCGAATGTAACTTGTCGCGTTTTGTGAACAATTTGTAAGTAGCCAGTTATAACGAGAGGAGTATGCACTGAGTACGAATAGTGCATATTCGTCTCCACAAGCCGGCATATCGGAGGCGACTGCTACCTCTAAAAAGTTATCTGTAGTAGCAGCAGTTGTTTCTATTCATGGACCGCGCTTTAACTTTACATCAGGCGGAGTGTTGTCACATGTCGAGCTACCATTAAATAATAATAAATTTTGTCCAGAATGAAAGTAATGCATAACATTGGCCTATTGCTAGTGCGTATGGGTAAATTTAGAGATGCTGTGACTAATTTTCAACATATTATGCATGAACAAGGTGATTTTCAGACAGGTAAACCTTCCTTTTGTATTTTTTTTTATTATAGTTTATTAAACGCTGAAATACTGGTATAAATTTGCTATCGATATTCAGATATAAATTTAAATGACGTTATCGACTCTAATAACGTTATTTTTTTGGTATCGAGATTGAAATAAATTATTGTTTTTGTAATACTGATAAAAATCTGAAAAAATTACGTTACTTTTCATGGTATCGTTAGCCGACGTGCATGCATATATGTACGTAATGGATATGGTTCGTCTCCTCAAGCCGGCATAGTGGACGCGACAGCACGTGCACTTAGTATTAAGCAGTGTGGTCAGCAGTAGGTATGGGCTCACAATCGATAAGACCCGTGTTCTAACATCGTTAAATTCTGACCGGTACCAATTACTGACGTCACTGTGTGAAATGTAAAATTCAATGCATTTGTTCCATGCTTCTCGCGCCATGCCAAAATAAGACTAGACACTTTAGTCTCTGCCTACCCTGGTAGTGACACGGGCGTAAAAGCTGAGTAAGTAGGTAATATTTGCAGGTCTTCACTTGGTCCTGTGTTCCGTTGCGTTAAACGATGCTGAAGGTGGAAAAGCAGCCTTCCATGCAATGTTAGATGTGGAAGCTCCGACTTATCATCATGACTTACCTGTCGAGGATGTAAGATTTTCATCTTAAATGTCACGTTCGATGAGACCCGTTTTCAAACCTGCGGTGTACACTATAGGCACTATTAAAGAGTGGTAGGCAGATTGATGATGGTTATTAGCCCAGTCTTGAATGTAACACCCGTGAAGTGACTTTGTCGCGTTTCGGGAACAGTTTGAAAGTAGCCAAGTAAAACTACTGGAGTGTGAACGGTCAATCTGGTTAGTTCACAGTCTGTAGAAATTTATCTGTAGCAACAGTTGTTTCCGTTCATGGACCGCACTCTAGCTTTTACATCGGGAGTGTTGTCACATGCCGAGCTGTAATAAATAAAATAATAATAATAAAAACTGAGTATGATATAATTATATTCAGGAGGAAGACGCTTACTCGTCTGTAATGCGTGACGTGTTATTGGGCGATCGTCTGTCCCAATGGTCTCGAGCTGCGTCTGCGCATGCCGAGCGTTGTCTAGTATTGGCCGCCGCAGCACTAGCACCATTACTGCAACCTGCAAACACACCCAGAGATGACACCGCTGGGTAATATGTAACTTTGTAACCAGATTCCTTTGATTTTTTTGAGCGGTGAGACGCGTGAACTCACGGTCGATGAGACCCGTGTTCGAACTTCACTAAAGACCGCTCGACCGGTACCGATGTAACTTTGTTATATGTACTTTGGTCGCTCAGTGCCTATGGGCACTATTAAAGAGTGGTAGGCAGACTGACAATGGTAATTTGTCCAGTTTGCCGTCCTGTAACACCAGTGAAGCGACCTTGTCACGTTTCGAGAATAGTCTGAAAGTACCCAGGTATAACGAGAGGAGTGTGCACTGTCAATCTGAATGGTACATGCTCGTCTCCTCAAGCCGGCATAGTGGAGGCGACTGCTACCCGGACAGGTTTCTCTGTAGTAGCAGTTGTTTCCATTCATGGACCGCACTCTAGCTTGACATCACGCGGAGTGTTGTCACATGCCGAGCTACAATAAAAAAAATCCTTTTTAAGTTAAATATCGTAATAAGGTCCATTATTGTTTCATCAAGACGGTATAGTGTAGGCGACTGCTACCTGCGTATCAGTTATTACCACTCGTGGACCGGTCTACTATTAAAATATAAACTAATAATGTATTCATTTAAACTCAGTATGTGGTGGTGTGTGGAAGCATTGCGTGGTTGGGAGACTGGTGGCGCGGGCGCAAGGTTAGAGTTGGGGGCAGCCTTGGCGGCGCTTCGTGCTGGTGGTATTAAATCTGCGAATGGCGTTAAAGCGTTGCAGAGACTGAAAGCGGTTGCCAGGGCACATCCTAACGACAGGGTTGTTCGCGCTGAAGCTAATGCGGATGCAGCTTTCGTCGCTTGTGCAGTATGTTTACGATATATATATATTTTAATTAATGCGAATTTGTTATTATTGAATTATAATGAAATTAATTATGAAAAAAAAAACACGTCCATAATAGCCTGAGCTAAGGCAGGAATCGAACCTCCGCCTTCCGCTATGACCGTGTCGAAATACTTCCACTTTATCATCCCTTTCCAACTGATGGGTTGCAACACAAGCGAGTTCATTCCGAATTGACACAACTCGTATATCAATCGGTTTTTTTAAACAAATTTTTCATCATAATTAAATAATTTCAGTTAGGTAACTACAGCGAATGCCAACAGCTAAGCGAATTGGCATGCCGTGAAGATCCATACAGTTGCGGTGCGCGCGTGACTGCGGCTTTAGTTCAGGCTAAGAACACTGGAGATTGGATGGGAACTGCAGAATTGCTCGCAGCAGCCTCACACTTGGACCCCGCTGATCTTATTGCTATGCATGATATAGGTATTGTTTTGTATTTTTACACTAATGTTTTACTCGCCTCCGCTATGCCGGTTTGCGGAGAGAATTTTTTTATTGTAGCTCGGCATGTGACAACACTCCGCCTGATGTAACGCTAGAGTGCGGTCCATGAATGGAAACAACTGCTACTACAGAGAAACCTGTGCGAGCAGCAGTCGCCTCCACTATGCCGGCTTGAGGAGACGAGCATGTACCATCTAGATTGACAGTGCACACTCCTCTCGCTATACCTGGCTACTTTCAAACTATTCCCGAAACGCGACTAAGTTACTTCACGGGTGTTACATTCGAAAGTGGTGGTACTACCCCAGGAAGGCAGATAGGATAAATAACCATCAGTGGTCTGCCTACCACTCTTTAATAGTGCCTATAAGCACTGAGCGACCAAAGTACATATAACAAAGTTACATTGGTACCGGTCAGAATTAGCGAGGTTCGAACACGAGTCTCATCGATCGTCAGTTCACGCGTCTTACCGCTAGACCACGGCCGCTCCTAATGTGCACCATCCATTGACATGGCACCATCCTCTCGTTATACTCGGCTACGTGTATGCAAGGATTGATATACGGTTTCGCGACGGCCTCATAGTACACACGAGGTCATTCAACTTACAGCTGATAGACGGCCAAGGGCACTTGTCTTAGCGATGTTATTGTGACACTGTGGCTTTATTTTACAGCAAAATATTAAAAAACTTGATAATAAAAATAAATAGTTTTAAGTTTACTAATCTGTTAATTGTTATTTTATATTAAAGCATTATCGCTTGAAACGGGTGGCGGTGATAGAGAGACGGCAATCGGGCGTTGGTCCCGTGTGCGTGGTGCCGGGGTAGGCAACACTCTAAGAGCTATGGCAGCTGCGGGAATGGCGCGGGCGCATCACGCCATGGGTGACACTCAGAGTGCAGAACATTGGTACAGCTGTATGGGGACTTGGGATGTTGGAGTCGCAGAGGCAATGGCCAGGTTACATGCAGAACTGGGTGATATCACTACTGCTAAACATCATTACCAAGATGTAAGTTAATCTTAATACTTTAAGCAGTGTTGCCAACGTCAACTTTCCAAATTCTTCAAAATTTAACCCAAATTAATCCCCAAAAAAAATTTTTTTTTATTGTAGCTCGATATAATGTTAAGCTAGTGCGGTCTATGTACGACAATAACCGCTACCACAGAGAAATCTACAGATAGAAATCGTCTCCGCCATCCATTGACAAGGCACATTCCTCTCGTTATAGCCGGCTGCGTTCAAACTAATCTCGAAACGCTACTAAGTTGTTTCACGGGTGTTACTTATAAAGTACCTCAGATTGGGCTAATATCCATTATCAGTCTGCATACCATTTCTCCGCATAGTGTAATCACCACAAAATTCCCAATCGAGTTTGGGAAATTTCCTACAAATTGGTTTGGATTAAGATCTTCTTTTCTCTCCCGTCACATTAGGAGCGTGCCTAAAACTAAAAAAAAAGAAACATAAACAGTAATATTTGTATAAGGTGGAAGCTGTATGGCCTTGTTCAGTGTCAACATTAGAATGGCTCGGTGGTGACGCTCGCGGTGAACCTGCATTAGCTCTAGAATACTATCGACGTGCAGCACGATTGCAACCCAATAATGTAAGTTTAATTAACATTTTGAGCAGTGTTGCCAACGTCAGTTTTCAACTAATTTCTTAAAATGTAAGTAAATTAATCTTCATAAAAAAACATTTTTTTTATTGTAGTTCGACAAGGCGTGACAATTGTATTGTATTTCGGTTTTAGGAAATCTATTTATTTAACTCACAAGAACATAAAAATATTCGCTTTCGTGACAAAAGTGCGTACGAGCAGACAATTTAAAAAAATAAATAATAATAAAACTAAATGATAAAGCAATTAATTAAAAGAAAATAAAACAAACAAACAAAAAAAAAAACATTTTCAAATACATTCACTGTAGGGCATTCGGCAGAACGCTGCTTCCACTATATAGTCTTTAACAATTTAGTGTTAAATTTTTTTATTTATTTATTTAGATGCTCACTACAAGTTGCTGCCGAAAAAAATCACATACATATATTTTAAAATCAGATCAGTAAAACTGGGCTGCAACTCAAAGTGTGAACACTTATAAATACATAATTATTATTTTAATAGTCAAGTGTGGTTAGTAGTTTCACCCCACAGTCTCACCACTCCAGAGTGGCGCACCACATATTATATGACTCATGTTAGGCAGAGAATATGGCGTCGCTTCTCATCGAAATCGATAATTAATTAATTTATTTATTATATTACTTTTCTCATGCACTCACACCACGTCGCGGCCCGTTAACGGTGCTCTCCTTTAATAAATATAATTTAAACAGGCGCAATGGGGTCTATTAGTCGGCAGTTGTTTACGTGCAAGCGGAAGATATCAAGAAGCTTTATCAGTTTATAAGAAAATGAACGCGCGGTTTCCTGAAAATATTCAATGTAAATTCTATTTAATTTTGTTTTTATAGTTCATAGGAAGAGCTGGTCTGAGATTAGGTCTGAGATTATTACAGTAAATAGTATTTTTATTTGACGCTAAAAATTTAGCCTTCAAGCATTTTCTGCTTGGTTAACCTTTAGAAGACGTGAACAGTGATTTCGGTGAAATTTTTATTGCATATCATTGGCAGGATGATAACTATTACCACAGAGAAATACCGCAGGCAGCAGTCGCGCCGCCTCAACTATGCTGGCCTGAGCGGACGTACGTTGCACATATTTCGCGTTGTGGCTACTTCCAAGCTGATCCCGAAAGTGCTAATAAAACCACCTCTCATGTAAAGAATAAAAATATTTATTTTATTTTAAAAACTTTATTGTTATACGTACAACAAAAGGCGAGCTTAATGCCGCAAGGCATTTTCTTCCAGCTGGCCTTCAGGAAGCAGAAAGGTTCTACCTTGGGTAGTAAATAATAATAATAATAATAAAAAGTCTTATATATAACTTAGAAATACTTAACTATATTCAGATACCTACACATACATACACATACAAATAGTCGAATAGTTAGATGCAAATTATGTTTGTAGGTTTAAAATTAATTGTGAAATTGTGCGGAGACCAAGGATTGCCAGAAACGACCGCGTGGAATAGAGAATTACAACGAGTACAAGCTAGACTCAAACAAGAACAAAGTATGTACTACACATAAAAAATAGGATAAAAAATCAACTTTTTTTTTATGTCCATACCCACAGGGGAAGTTCAAGACATTTTCAACCCCTTTTTATTTTTTAAATTATTATTATAGCTCCGTATATGATAAGATTCCGCCTGATGTAAAGCTAGAGTGCGGTCCATGAACGGAAACAACTGCTACCACAGAGAAATTTCTACAGGTAGTCGCTCCCGCTATGCCGGTTTCAGTCGCATCCAGGTTGACTGTACATACACAGTACAAACTACAGTGATACGATAACGAGTCGAATGTGGGAAGCCACAGCAGACTGGGCTAATAACCATCATCAGTTTGTCTACCACGTACACACATCAAAAAAGTCTAAGCAACATGTACTAATTTGAATTTTATGATGATTTCTCTCATGATAGTATTTTATTTAGTTACGTTAGTATTTTATTATTTAAATAATAATTTATTTAGATTGATTCCCTCCCGCTTGTAACATCCCTACATCTCTTTCCATTTCATCTGCGTTCAAATGACGTCGCTCCATGAAGTAAACAAACAAGTTTCAATTAGCACAGAAAACACATGCATTTACATTGCTTTCAATTTTATGAAAAAACAAAAAAAACAATCGAAAAGTTTTAGCCAGTATTTCATCTGGAACAAAACAGGTTACATACCTACTTACCTTTAATAAGAGAAGATAGAATATTTCATTAATATAATTTGTAGAATTTGTATCAAGATGCATGTTGCTTAGACTTTTTTGATGTGTGTATATAAAATTTGAGCGCTCTCTCTTGGTTCATGTGTTTGTTCACAGCTTTATTTCATTCCGCGTTCTTGGTAACTGAATATTTTTTTATATATTTTTAGCGTCAATACATTCAGCTGGCAGTATTTCGTCAGGCGCTAGTCAATCGCCTGTAGACCAACTTAAAGGTAAATTTATTATTTAATATCGGCCGTGGTCTAGCGGTAAAGGCTCACTCACAATCGATGAGTCTCGTGTATCAACGTAACTGTTATGTGTACGAGTACTTTGGCCGTTTTGTAGACATTAAAAAAAATTGGTGTGCCCAAAAATATGCAATAAATAATTACTATAGTACGAATCAAACTTTATGGCGGCTCCGAAGTTAGCCACAAATTAAGTTATCAGCTTGATGAAAGTGAGAGGGAAGGGTACCCCTCCCGCTACCTCCTCGCGGGATGCTTTTATATATTTTATTTATATTTAAAATATTAACTCCTAATTTTTTTATTGTAAACTTAATTGTAACTGCGCAAAGAAGCGCCCGTAGCTAACTTCCGACAAAAGAAGCAGGTAGTTGGATTGAATAATAAAAACAGCGTTAGATAATAGATATATATCGTATAATCAGGTAATGCACGACGGTCGACACGTCCTCACGCATCGAGCAATCGTCCCAGACCCCCAGTTGGGTACCACTAGATGGCGCTTGCAGACACAAATCAACTCCTATGCGACATATACTTGTGTTTTATGTCCATCAATTTTGCAGGTCGTTCAGACAGTGCTGGCTTGGGCAATCGGAGTCAGCTCTCTACGGGCAGTTCTGGTACTCCAGCACCATTCGCACGCGTCAGAGCAAATACATATTCGACTGATAAAGCCGATAATGATTATAATAGGTTTGTTATTATTTTGTTAGTACAAGTCTTGGATATAACGAGACGAATATGCCCTGGATAGTACGTTCACCACCTCAAGCCGGCATAGCGGTGGTGACTGTTACATTTGCACTTTAGCTTTTGGTCTTGGAAAAATTCACGCACGATTTTAATGTATTTTTACTCCCGCATATTTTGGTGTATGTTGCAAAATTTACGTTATTACGCCTTAGTAAAAATAATACATGAATTAAATATTTCGTCATAACATTTTTCTTCTTACACAGATCAGTGGAATCAATTAGTAATGGTAATACGAAACCATTGAGTCGCTCCATCATCAAGAATGGTTCAGCATCTAAAAAGATTGATGAATTCGATGATGACTTACCTCTGCCACCTGAATAAGATGACCGTTGAGTTACAAACAAAGCACAGACTTTAAACAAAGGAGAGACTGCCCCATTCGCTTAAGAGAAATGGGCCCACAAATTTTTCATCTATTTATCAGATGAACTTGATTTGATATTGGTCTAAATCACTAGACTAAACATATTGTCGTCATAATGGGAACGAGACGGGAATCGGGAACGACCTTCCCAGCCACGTCTTTCCCCCTTCCTATAACATGGGATCCTTCAAGCGCAGTGTGAAGAGGCATCTCATTAATCCGGCATAGCGGACGCGACTGCTGTCTGCAGATCCCCTTCTCTGACAGCAGTCACCTCCGTTCATGGATCGCACTCCAGCTTAACACCAGGCGGAGTGCGGTCATATGACGTGTTAAAATAAAAAAAATAATAAAAAAATTAACGTGGTAAATCGGTCAAAAGGTTGATTGATACTTTTGTAACTTTAATTAAGAAAATAAAGACAAAATTTGGTATTTATGTATTTTTTTTTTATTAACAGAATTAAAAGATTCGTTTACGTGAATAAGACTAGGAGACTTAATTCTAGTATTTATTGTTATAATACATAATAAATAAATAATAATATGCGATTTAATATTCAATAACATATTATAAGCATATTTACAGAATACCAGATACCCAGTTTATTGAGGAATATTTTGGTATTTGTTTTGGCTGCAATCTATGCCCAAATAAAAAAAATAATTAAAGACTAAAATGACTCAAATTTATGTAGGTTTTATGGTCACACTACATTGTCCCGCTTATCCTGAATTCATAACCAGTAACTTAATTTCAACCCTATTCTCCTGGTCATAAGGTATACCAGCTTGGTAGATGGTAAAATCAATGGTTCAAGAAATCTTCAAGCGCGTTGTCGATTTAATAGGCCGTATATGAGCTTTTTTAACTGCCTCGTAGATCCTGACTTAAATCAGAATTGAGTTCGATTTTCTAATGACTAATTAATTTTTAACTCAAACAAACTTAGGACCTGAATTTTTATCACATTATTATTCAGTGATAAAGTTATTAGATGAAGGTAGTTTCAAAAAGGTCCTATGAGACCCTTTGTGCACGGGCCGTCTTACTATTTGTACATTTGCATAAAAATTACTGAAAATATGTTTAATTGAAACACAATATTTCAGTTATTTAATATAGAATGAATTAGTTTGATAGATATATGACATAGATAAAAATCGACACCGATTTTTATTATCGTGCTATTCGATAAATATATTTTTAAATAATTTAAATGGTAACAACAAAATCATTGCATAAAAACACAGAAAAATAAAATTAATTTATTAACGTACTATATCTGAGAAAACGTTTATAAATTATTTTAAAAAAATCTATAAAATTAAATAGTTTACAAAATATACAAGCGACATTAACTACAATACTTGGTTATCGATATCACTGCTCAATATTTTAAAATAAACTTTACGAAGCACTAAAAATGCTATTTCAATAATGTTAAAAGAATGTTTAAAAAAAAACAGTTGATCGAATTGTTTTATACAAGACGGTTGCAACACACGTTTTAAAGTACTAATTAAAATTAGTAGCAAAGTATATCTAAAGTTACATTACACAAAAACACCCACTTTTTTAACGAAAGTTTTTACGGGTTATTTTTTAAATATCATTTATTTTCTTTAGTGCTTTCTTTTCTTTTTGTTTTATATGGCATTATAACAATTTGCCAGTGTCAAAGTAAATCTTTTTGCATCAAGTTAATATATTGTGCATCACGAGCCATTCATTCATCACACTAAACAGTCAGGTCAACTCGACTGAGAGTCAAGTCAAAAATTGTTCCAGTAAAGTGGTAGAATCCTTACTGAAACTTCCTACGGAGTTTTGGAGGGAAAATGTAAACACAGGTTCCCTTCTTTTGAATTGTTTGCCCACACTCACACACGTTCACGAACACTTAATGGTTAATAATCCACCATTATTACACATTAACACTCAAAGAAACACAAGTTTAGGAAAATAATTCAAAACAGATAACCTGAAGTCTCAAGATGGCCGCCAAAACTCCCTTTAGTGCTTTGTAAAGTTTATTTCTTATCGATGTTTTTATTCTTCCTTCTTGTGTAAGATCATGTCTCATCAATAACCAATGTATACACATTTTAGCACAAATTTTCTTAAATAAAACTTTCACTAAATAGTCCAAAAAGAAGCACTGTGAGTGTCAATTAAAATCACTATGTAATAATGGTGGCGTAAGGATGTTCTATGTGTCCATATTGTATCGCTGTAAGGGTATCCTTGACTCTTTGGAATACGGGTTGATCTTGTTTCATAGTAGCTAATTGAATGTTTTCATCTAGATAACCTATCCTACTGATCGGGCTGATTAGTACTGCTGTACCTGCACCAAACATCTCCAATAACTGGAAAAAGAATTTATTACGTTAATTTAATATGTAATTGTTCATTAAAACGATATTTAAAAAATGCAACATATCAACTTGGTATTAATTTATATTTTTTATTTGTCAAAACACGAGTTCAAAGTGTATTCGGAGCGGTAGAGATAGTTAGGTCATATGGAAAAGATAGATGAGAAGAGATTCACGACCGGTACCAATGTAACTTTGTTATATGTTTGTCTGGTCGCTCAGTGCCTATAGGCACTATTGAAGAGCGGTAGGCAGACTGATGATGGTTATTAGTCCAGTCTGCCGTCCTGGAGTGGTACCACCACTTTCATATGTACCACCCTTGTCGCGTTTCGGGAATAGTTTGAAAGTAGCCAGGTGTAACGAGAGGAGTGTGCACTGTCAATCTAGCTGGTGTATATGCTCGTCTCCCCAAGCCGGCATAGTGGAGGCGACTCTTGTTCGCACAGGTTTCTCTGTAGTAGAAGTTGTTTCCATTTATGGACCGCAGCCTCTAGCTTTACATCCGGCGGAGTGTTGTTACAATAAAAAAAATTAAAGGGTGTCCCAGGAAAACCTTTAATGGCACAAATCTTCATTGAGTAAATCATGAGTAGGCCTTGGGTATAGGGCCTAATACATTTTACAAGATAAAGTAAAAAAATATATATTTAATCTTACGAAAAACAAATGAGTAACAATGATAATCATCTAAATTAACTTTGAGTCAAATTAATAATAAGTGAACTAAGAAGACAAATAACTTACTCGTCCTTGGTTGTTAAGTTCTATAACTCGTTTCATAGTAATAACTTCTTCAGAGACTGTGAGATCTTCCCATTGGCTTGCAAGTTCGAGAATTGAACGTCGTGTAACACCGGGCAGAATTAAACCGTTTAATGGTGGAGTTGTTAATTGTTTATCTGTAAAATTTAATTTAGTTTAATAGTACAGTCAGCATTAAAAATATATGAACCGTACCAGGAGAGAAAGTGTTCTAAATTTTGCATATAATATGTATTCAAAGATTTTTGAAAGCCAGCAGAGAAGGGAACTTAATAAAACGTGAGATATAAAGTAAATCCTTTAAGTAAATAAAGGGATCCTTCAAGCGCAGTGTGGAGAGGCATCCCATCAAGCCGGCATAGCGGACGCGAATGCTGTCTGCAGAAACGCTTAACATCAGGCGGAGTACGGCCATATGACGTGCTAAAATAAAAAAAAATTAAAACAAAGTATTTTTTATTAGCCGTTCGTTTGGGTCAATGATAAGAAACAAATCTCTCTTGCTTGGCATAAATTACTTAAATCTCTTGCTTAAATTATTTTGCAAAGAAGACTATGACATCTACGGTACGGCTCGTTATTTCCATCCTGTATCATTTAACTATTTTTCTTATTAATAAATATTTCCTATTATTTATCTATATCCTGTTTTATTTATCTCAAAGACACAATGCGTGGTGGTTCAAAATAGAAACAATACACAAGTGACAAAAAAAAATTTCGAGATAAAGTTTAATTTCTTTAGATGTTTATTGTTTACTGCTATGAACACTGTTCGACCCGATATTTTAATATTAACTGTACGAACCAGTGAAACATTTTGGGATTGAATACGTACGAGCTTAGTACGTATTGTTAGAAAATTAATTTAAGAAAAGGTCAATTAACGTAGCGAGTACAACCCTACTGCACCTGCATCACTATAGCTGTCATTATGAGGTCATGACATCATCGTAGCCGCGTGCAATGAGATTGTAATAAAAGCTAAACAAGCTATACTCTCATGGAAACTATAGAACAATAAACGAGTTAATAAATATCTGTTGAGAAAATCATGAAAAAGAAAGATTCTGATGTAAATTGAAAGAGTAATGTAGTCATTATAACATTAAACAGAGTCTGTTATCAAATGATGTGATTGACCCCAATGTTTGCTTCAGCCGTTCTTATGCCGGTCAGAGGTCGCATTTTGATAATATTATTTAAAACACTGCAAATTGGAGTTCTATTTATGTTACTCGTATATTTGCATTATCAATAAACTGGTTTTTTTTTTGTTTACGAAAGTTGGATTTTGGTCCGCTGTGCGTTATCAATAAACCGGTTTTTTTTTTTGTTTACGAAAGTTGGATTTTGGTCCGCTGCAATACATGTTTTAAGATTGAAAAATCAAACTATCTATGATCTAAAATAGAGTTTAAGATCAAAAATGTAAACAAAGAAATGTCAGTAACATGACATTTCAGGGGTAGTCAACATTTTCCTAGACAATCGGCGAAATTAATTAAATCAGACTTTAAAAAATTCAACAATTCAAATGTTTAGACCTTCTGCCTTAGGTATTGCCAGTACCAAAAATTTTATTTCAAACAGTTTTTTATAAAATCCTATTTTATATAATTTTAAAGCTTAAAGTATTTTGTCGTAATTGTTTAAGATGTGTATATCATTTTAAGACGATTTTTTGGTATTTTTCGACAAACGACTCTAACGGGTGTATCGTTTTGAACTGGCAACACCTTTGTTTACATTTTTGACCTCCAATTCCATTTTAGGATATACTGATCATATCACGTCGTATCGAATCACGTGTACAAAAAATTATTAATGTATGCACAAAAGACTAGTATAATTATAATTCGCGATAATGTTCACAGTTTATCTTAAAAAGGACATATCTATGACCTCTGAAAAGAGACTTGTGATGTTTATTGGAAAGGACAATGCCTAATCGCTAGGAGAAATTGTTTCTCGAGTTTGAGCAAGATTTGCAATTCATTTTGTAAAAAATTAATCTACATTTATAATAATTGATGATATCTTTTTTTTATGTAATTAAATATTTTCTATTAATTGGTAAAATAGGTTGGTATAATTGAGATAAATTAATTAAAAAATAAGATATTTTAGAATATTGTTTTGTTAACTATTAGATATCAAGTGGGTTCAGAAATGGGCATTGTCCTTTTACTTGCAGTTATATCGAGTTAGAACTGATATTAGGTTAAAATGTCAACAACATAACATGTGCAAAATTATACAAAATAAAACACATTATTATTAATTTCGTTTAAAACTAAAACAAAATTGTTATCTTGAAACAAAAATAGTTTACTTAATTATTAAAATTATCTCTGCATTGACGTAAGGAAAATTTTAATGTAAAAGTTTTAATTTTTGATTGCGTTGTATATTTACGACTGCAATACCTATAGTCAGGGGTGGCCAGACTATGAGTAACGTAGGGATTGCAAAGCTTTCCAATTTGATATTATATTTTTATGGTAGTCCGATAATTGACCACCTAATGTTAAATTAGAGGGAAACGTCTGCAGCCTTCGCTATGCCGGCTTGATAACATGAATTTGCTCCGTCTAGGCTACTTCCTCCATTTTCGGACGCAATGATAATAAAATGATTTTGATGTTTGGTACTAGTCCAACTTCTCTGCCTACGTCTTACTAATGTTACTTACCTCCATGTTCATTGACATAAACCATAAATATATTCATAGCGCCCACTTCAGTTAGCTCGTGGTCAGGTCCAAATAACCATAGTACTTGATGGTGTCCCATTTCAGCCGCACGTCGAGTTATTTCTATTAAAAAAGAAAATATGTAATGTAAGAAAATAATATATTTTTATTATAGTAGACCGGCAGACATAGTCTAACCACTAATCTACATAAATTTCCTGTTAATATATATTTTTTATAGTAACCGGGCAGTGTAAACAAATGCTACCACAGAGAATTGGTTTTCAGAGAGCAGTAGCCTCCCCTATTCCTTAGGAGACGAATATGCACTATCAGATGATACTACTATTTCGATATAAATAATATTAAATACAATTTGATAATAAAAAAATACCCAAACTTTAATGTCGTGGAATGTTCCATCAGAAAAAAAAACCACGTGCCTTATCTATGTTATTTGTTTAATAAGAAACATACTTAGGTATCTCATTAATATAACTTTTAAAAGTAAAAGAAACTATTTCATATCATTTTTTTTTTATTGTAGCTCGGCATGTGACAACACTCCGCCTGATGTAGAGCTAGAGTGTGGTCCATGAATGGAAACAACTGCTACTACGGAGAAATCTCTATAGGCAGCAGTCACCTCCACTATGCCGGCTTGAAGAGACGAGCATGCGCCATCCAGATTGACAGTGAACACTCCTCTCGTTCTATCTGGCTACTTTCAAACTATTCCCGAAACGCAACAAGGTCACTTCACGGGTGTTACATTCGAAAGTGGTGGTACTGCCCCAAGACGGCAGACTGGACAAATAACCATCACCAGTCTGCCTACCACTCTTTAATAGTGCCTATAGGCACTGAGCGACCAAAGTACATATAACAAAGTTACATTGGTACCGGTTAGAATTTAGTGAGGTTCGAACACGGGACTCATCGATCGTGAGTTCACTCGTCTTACCGCTAGACCACGGCCGCTCATAATCATATCTCAATGGCGTGGTTAAGACCGCCCATCTTTTATATTAGCTCGCCGAGAAAATTTAGAGATAGCAGTCGCCTCCCCTGTTTCGACCTAAGGAGATAAATATGCACCATCTATTCACAGTACACTCCTTTCGTTACACACAGCTACTTTCAAGGTGATACCGAAACCCGACTCACTTCACGGGTATTGCACGCAAAAGTGGTAACCGTAATCAGTGTGGTTAGCAAGACAATGATAATAAAGAGTATTACATGTTACTCGGGCCTGACACAAATGAACCTATGAGCTTTTAGTTGCCCAATCACAAGCGTAGCGACCAGCGAAGCAATGCAGGATGCTTCTTGTGTTCTGCTAGGGACGGTGTGTGCACTCGTCCCGCCTGATGAACTGCTGGTTCATTTGTTTCAGGTCTGAGTATTACATGTTTTTATTATGGTTATCTTACTAACCATAGTAGGGTATTCCAAGTCAGGATAGGTTAGGTATTAACTATGAATTTCACCGCATAAATCCTTAACTAAAATTATCAAAATACATTCTAATACTAATGACTAGCCCTGACATTGAATTGAGCGTCACAAAAGTTATTTGCCTAAACAATGAATTGATAACGGACAATAATTATGCCAAAAAATGTAACGGCCTTGACTGTGCCCTTCCGGCGCGCCCATTTGTTAAAGTTTGTTATTATGACAATATATTTTGTGAATAGAAATATGAATTTAGTATTCTTCATAAATATAATAGAGTATTTGTAGTTATAATGAACTTGTATAAAGTACATTAAAAAAAGGTTTTACGAGAAATATGCAATTAAAAAAAGATACAAGAGTAGGCAGACTGATGATGGTTATCCGTCCAGTCTGCCGTCCTGGGGTAGTACCACCACTTTCAAATGTAACACCCGTGAGGTGACCTTGTTGCGTTTCGGGAGTAGTTTGAAAGTAGCCAGGTATAACGAGAGGAGTGTGTACTGTCTGTCTAGATGGTACATGCTCGTCTCCTCAAGCCCCGGCATAGTGGAGGCGACTGCTGCTCGCACAGGTTTCTCTGTAGTAGCAGTTGTTTCCATTTATGGATCGCACTCTAGCTTTACATCAGGCGGAGTGTTGTCACATGCCGAGCTACAATAAAAAAAGATATAATAATTATAATATATTGTTTTTAATTCCTTGTATAGTTCATACTATAGTCTCTATCGGAGCTATCTATTGGAGCGTGTCATAGGCCCCTGATTCCGTGGTAAATGGTGTGAACTCACGATCAATGAGATACCGCTAAATTTTGACTAGTACCAATGTAACTATCTTATATGTACTTTGATCGCTCAGTGCCCGTGATACAAGCGCCAACTTATAATATAGAAAAAATGTTTGATAGTAAAGGAGACAAAAATTATAATTTACCTATTGTAGGTCCATAATTCGAACCAACTTTCCTATTACCGACTCCACCGGGGAATGCTCGAACGACATTAGGGTCAGCATACATAGATACTGCTCCATCACCAGCCGCCTTGTAATATGAACTTACTGGACTTAATATAACAAATAGTAACGCTGATTCGGGTGCTTGAACGCCAAATGCTGCCTGAAAAGATAGATATATAATTTTTTAAAATATAACATACTAAATTATTTTGCAAATTATACAGAAAAAAAATCAACGCCATAACAGCAGCTTGAAAGTAGCCATGTATAGCGAGAGGAGTGTGCACTTTCAATCTAGGTGGGGCATACTCGTCTCCTCAGGCCGGCATTGTTTCCGTTCATGGACCGCACTCTAGCTTTACATCGGACGGAGTGTTGTCATATGCCGAGCTACAATAAAAAAAATTAAGCAAAATTTAATAATGACATTTTCTTTGCGTATTATCTATATTTTAAATATTACGGTTCTATTGATGCAGACATACTTGTTAGAAATAAATAACTTATATACTAAATAAATAAATAATCTGTTTTAAATCTTATAAATACTTAAGGTTAATTAGATAATCCAATTAATTAATCAATAAAATTAATATTCGATAAAAAAGTTTATTCGCACTTAATGTCTATAAATAAAGCATTCTAAAAAATAATAATAACTCTTATATCGATAATTATTATCAAATAGTCTATTTGCAAAGGAGAATGCCCATTTTTGGGCACACACGATACCTAATAGTTTGGTAACAAAATAATATTCTAAAATAATATCTTATTTTTTATTAATTCATTGTAATTATATCAACACATCATTTACCAATCAATAGACAATGTTTAATTACATAAAAAATAGATATCTTCAATTATTAAAGCATTTAAAATAATAATAACCTCAAATATTGCATCAGAAAACATCTAATTACTCAATAACCCGGGTGAAAAAATTAAAACTGATTGGTGATAAAGAGTATAGATTAATTTTTCTACAAAATTAACTAAAAATCTTCGACAAACTCGAGAAAAAATTAGTGGGCCTGTTTCTCTTAGAAGAATGGGCATTCTCCTTTATCGCCATTTCTGTTCCAAAAATAATCTCATAGTAACTTTGGATTAGATTTTTGTTATTAAAAATCAATGCTTTTTATTTCTAATTTTCTAAGTTCATTGACATAGATAAAGGTACAGATAAGATATCCTTGAAGGAAGTGCTATGAAGTGTGATTATCTAATGTAAACGGACCCCTGCCAATTTTCGCCAACTGATATCACAATTTACATTCATACACATTAATTAATTAAGCATTTAGCAGATTAAATTTTAAGTGAGCAAATCCTTTTTTTATTAAATTTTTTATCATTATTTTGTTATATTGTTGGAAAAAAATTATTTAGCACTAATTTAGATCCGCCTGGTGTTAAGCCGGAGTGCGATCCATGAACGGAGGCGACTGCTGTCAGAGAAGGGGATCTACAGACAGCAGTCGTGCCCGCTATGCCGGCTTAATGAGATGCCTCTTCACACTACGCTTGAAGGATCCCATGTTATAGGAAGGGGGAAAGACGTGACTGGGATGGTCGTTCCACAATTTGATGGAACGACTGAAGAAGGATTGCCCGAACTTTTTTGTCCGCGAGGGGATTGTTTGTTTGAGCATTTGAGCATTTAGACAAAAATTAACAATATAGCTGTTGTTTTATATTTTTCGTTTTAAATTCTTTACTAAAACTTTCAGTCGTGTTTTGGAGGGAAAATGAAACGTTGTTCTATTTTAAGTAATTTACCTTTTCGATTATGCATTTCGATTGTGTTCGTACTGAAGTTATTGGTTCTTTATTTTTGTTGTTAGTAAATGTCTTACTATGACTGACATAGTCGTAAACGACAAAGATCTTAAATTAATAATATTTTAAAAAATCATTTGCCTATTCTAACGCAAGTTCACGAACGGTTTTTTTTCTACAATTATTTTATCATACTTAAAAAAAACAATAATTGGGTATAAAAACAAACGCGTGATACACACGTGGTGATGTTTACTATTCACATGCCTTATGTCAATCACATGAGTCGATATTATTATTGATTGTTTAAAAAAAATGATCAATTATCAACATTCAATTATTAACAATTAATTAATTAAAAAGTGTTAATACAAGTTATAATGAATGAAATTGTTTCCTAATATCAATACTTATGACTTAAAGAATTATAAGATTATGTTCCACCATTCGATTTTTCGATAAATTCGTTCTGTGAAAAATGTGACCATACTCTGCCTGATATCAAGTTAGAGTTTTTTATTGTAGCTCGGCATGTGACAACACACCGCCTGATGTAAAGCTAGAGTGCGATCCATGAATGGAAGCAACTGCTACTACAGAGAAATCTCTACATGCAGCAGTCGCTTCCACTATGTCGGCTTGAAGAGACGAGCATGTACCATCTAGATTGACAGTGCACACTCCTCTCGTTATATCTGGCTACTTTTAAATTATTCCCAAAACGCGACAAGGACACTTCACGGGTGTTACATTTGAAAAATTTATGTATTGCTGTTTTCTTTTTTTATTGCTTCATTTAGTAATTAATTTATAATGGATTTCAAACTTGTGTATATTTTTATAGACTGTTTTTTTTTTAGGTTTTGTGCTAACACGCTTCTACGCAATTACAATGACAGCTAAACTTTCGAAATCGCGTCAGATCTATATAATCAAAACTAGCTGTTGGGTAAAGGCCGCGGGCGCAAGCGGCCCGCGGAGGCCCTTTTTGTCGTAAAACGTATTAGATCGAATAGATTTTAGGGTAGTTTTGAAAATAATTAGCTCGCCATCTAAAAGCGTTTACTTTTCTGAACAAAATTGGTCTTTACACGGTTACGCTATCGTATGTACTTTTTGAGATATGACGATTTTAAAAAATTTAAACAAAAAAGAAAGTGCTGGTCACACTGAACAAAATTAGTCTTTACACGGTTACGCTAATGTATGTACTTTTTAAGATGTGGCGATTTTAAAAAATTAAAAAAAAAAAAACAAAAATTAAAAATAAAACAAATAGTGCTGGTCATACTGAACAAAATTGGTCTTTACACGGTTACGCTAATGTATTTACTTTTCGAGATATCGCGATTTTAAAAAATTAAAAAAAAAAGAAAAATTTAAAAAAAATAGGTCATACCGAACAAAATTGGTCTTTACACGGTTACGCTAATGTATGTACTTTTTGAGATAAGGCGATTTTAAAAAATTAAAAAACATATAGTGCTGGTCATACTGAAAAAAATTGGTCTTTACACGTTGACGCTAACGTCTACTATTCGAGTCTACTTTAATAAATCTACTTTTCGAGATATGGCGATTTTAAAAAATTAAAAAAAAAACAAAAATTTTAAAAAAAATGTAGTGCTGGTCATACTGAACAATATTGGTCTTTACACGGTTACGCTAACGTATGTACTTTTTGAGTAATAGCGATTTTAGAAAATTAAAAAAAACAAAATTTAACCGCCCCTAAATACCCCGAAAATTGTATGGTTTTTTTTTTTGCCCGATTTGAATTTTTTTTTTGCCCGATTATGATTTTTTTTTTTGATTTCGCCATAAAATGATATTCTCTACAACTTTCTCTTCGGAGTGACTGCCCCGATTCGCCCCGTTACCGAGATATCGCTGTCACTTCCGGTCCTGAATCGACTTCCGGTCAAAGTCGTATTTTTCTCGAGGTTTTTTCGACACCCCCTATACACCCCGAAAATTTCACCCCCGTACCCCCCCGGCAAGTACTAAATAATTGATGTCAGTCAGTGAGTGAGTGAGTGAGTGAGTGAGTGAGTGAGTGAGTGGTATTGCAGCTATATATTAGTACTAGCTGTTGGGTAAAAGCCGCGGGCGCAAGCGGCCCGCGGAGGCCCTTTTTGTCGTAAAACGTATTAGATCGAATAGATTTTAGGCAGTTTTGAAAATATTTAGCTCGCCATCTAAAAGCGTTTACGTTTCTGAACAAAATTGGTCTTTACACGGTGACGCTAACGTATCTACTTTTCGAGATATGGCGATTTTAAAAAAATTTTAAAAAAAACAAAATTTAAAAAAAAATTAGTGCTGGTCATACTGAACAAAATTGGTCTTTACACGGTGACGCTAACGTATCTACTTTTCGAGATATGGTGATTTTAAAAAATTTAAAAAAAAAAAATTAAAAAAAAGTAGTGCTGGTCATACTGAACAATATTGGTCTTTACACGGTGACGCTAACGTATGTACTTTTTGAGTAATAGCTATTTTAGAAAATAAAAAAAAAAAAAGCAAATAGTGCTGGTCATACTGAACAATATTGATCTTTACACGGTGACGCTAACGTATCTACTTTTCGAGATATGAAGATTTTAAAAAATTAAAAAAAAAAAAAAAAAAATTAAAAAAAAAAGTGCTGGTCATACTGAACAAAATTGGTCTTTACACGGTGACGCTAACGTATCAACTTTTCGAGATATGGCGATTTTAAAAAATTAAAAAAAAAAACAAAAATTTAAAAAAAAAATAGTGCTGGTCATACTGAACAATATTGGTCTTTACACGGTGACGCTAACGTATGTACTTTTTGAGATACGGCGATTTTAAAATTTTGAAAAAAATAAAAATGAAAAAAAAAACAAATAGTGCTGGTCATACTGAACAAAATTGTTCTTTACATGGTTACTCTGACGTATCTACTTCTTGAGATATTTTAAAAAAGCCCGCCGCGCGGAGCAAATTTGATGTTCACGCGGCCGCGCTCACCGTCCGACTGACCGAGGTAAAGCCGTTTCGATCGTTCGTCCCGAAAATGCGTCGTTATATTTTCATTGCGCGCTCTGAACGGGCGGAACATAGAGAGCGCGAGCCCCGACGAGCGATCGACGCGGATGCTGTTAGGCCACGCCCACCGCCATGCTCCGTTTCATATTGGCGTACCGGCGGGAAAAGGATATAAATACGATCGAGGAAAAATTTTTTTGAGCAATTTTGAAAAAAAAAGTATCGTTTTCGAAATTAGAGGGCATTCCCTACAACGTTTGTTCCGGCACTTTTGCCTCATCTCTTTCCGTTTCCGAGATATCGCTACCACTTCCGGTCCAGAATCGACTTCCGGTCAAAGTCGTATTTTTCTCGACGGTTTTGGGATGCCCTCTATACACCCCGAAAATTTCACCCCCGCACCCCCCCGGCAAGTACTAAATAATTGATGTCAGTCAGTGAGTGAGTGAGTGAGTGAGTGAGTGAGTGAGTGAGTGAGTGGTATTGCAGCTATATATTAGTATAATAATAATAATAAACGCTACAATAAACTGCATAAAATCATTTAATTCGGTTGAAAATTTAATTGTAATACGTACGTTACAAAATAACAGGTCAATTAACGAATAAATTATGTAAGTTTCTTACGGTCTAATAAAATAATGAAAATTAGATAATGTTTAAAAATACATTAGAATTTAAACAGTAGAACACGACCGTGAACCAATTATTCTACTTTTTTTTTACAATATTTAACGTAGTTATTTGATAACTTTGCAAAAAAACAAGATAAGAATATTAATAAAATAAAGAAAAACTGACAATGTGAACAGACACGCAAAATATTTATCTATAGCTTTTAATTAGTTTGCAAGTGTTTTTAATTTGTTTACAACAATCATTGTCATGTTGAAGGTCACTTAGAATGCTAAACAACTGTTGAGAATCGAAGCATGAACTAACTCCCCATTTTCCAGCAATTTCCCTCGAGCTTCCTTTTGACCCATAAATACTCTAAGTTTTAGATACCCGGACTTTTAAATCGAATTGTACAATGGCAATTGTTTAATTTTTAATCAATCTCTCTACAACTCTTTAGAAACTATTCAGTTGGAGGATCTTGAGACGTCAGGTTATCTGTCTTGAATTATTTTCCTAAACTTGTGTTTCTTCGAGTGTTAATGTGTAATAATGGTGGATTATTAACCATTAAGTGTTCGTGAACGTGTGTGAGTGTGGGCAAACAATTCAAAAGAAGAGACCCTCTGTTTCCATTTTCCCTCCAATACTCCCTAGGAAGTTTCAGTAAAAATTCTACCACTTTACTGGAATAATTTTTGACATGACTGAGACTTGTCCTGACTGTTTGGTGTGATGAATGAATGACTCGTGATGCACAATGTTATTAACTTGATGCAAAAATATTTACTTTGACACTGGCAAATTGTTATAACGCTGTTATAAAAGAAAGAAAAAAAAAACTATTCAGTATTAATAAAAAATACTTACATCTGTACCGATCAATGTAGGTCTTACATATAAGGTGGATGTTTCTGAATGTGGTACCCATTCCTGGTCTATTTGTATAAGTCTAATTAGACATTTAATAAATTCATTTCCATCGAACATCGGTAATCCAGATCGTTCTGCTGATAAGTTCATTCTTTCTGCATTCAAATCTGGTCGAAATAATCGTATTTTATCATCAGCTCCTCTATACGCTTTTAAACCTTCAAATAACTGAAATAGTAAAAGAAGTTGAGTTATTTTTTTATATATTGAAGGAGTTTTTGTCATAACAAGCTCTGAGTTGACACTTTGGTGAATGAACTTAAAAACATGAAAGCGGGTTAAAAATACGACCCGGAAGGCCTGGGATTTAAAAAAAAAACAATAAAACAAATAGTTTTTTTTTGGAGTAGCCATGTGCCATGTGATTACACTCAGTCTGATGTTAAACTAACCGCTAGAGAATGAGGAGAAATGTAGGCAGGCAGCAATCGCCTCCACTATGTTTAAGGAGATGATAGCGCATTATCCATTAACAGGGCACAACGCGATTAATACTACACTAGGCGGTAGACTGGGATATTAACCATCATCCTTTTTTTATTTATTGCGGCTCGTCATATGACAACACTCCGCCTGATATAAAACTAGAGTGCGGTCCATGAAAGGAAACAACTGTTACTACAGTGCACACTCCTCTCACTATACCTGGCTACTTTATCTACCATTCTTACTTTATACAAACCTAATCGTTTAAGTGTAAGATTAATAAATATTTAATTACTTGTTAAAAATATTATTATTTTTAAACAATGTGATTACTGATTAGTATATTACTTTAATTAGGTGTGATAATACTTTTGGCGCGTCATATTTCATTTGGGCAATTAAAAAAATAATAGGTATATACTTTGGTCGGTTTTATGCTAATAGGAACTAATGTTTTTAAAATATACCTAGGTATTTCGTAAAGTTCAACCACTTAATGTATTGTAATGTAATATCAACATGGTTGTCTAGGAATTTAAGGAGATTTAATATTGTATAATCATGATGAATATTGAATAGAAAAAAATAAACAAACTCAAATGCAAAGCAAAGTTTAATCTATACTCTATACTAATATTATAAAGCTGAAGAGTTTGTTTGTTTGTTTGTTTGTTTGTACGCGCTAATCTCAGGAACTACTGGGTCAATTAGAAAAATTCTTTTTGTGTTGGATAGATCATTTATCGAGGAAGGTTATAGGCTATATAACATCACGTTGCGACTAATAGGAGCGAAGAAACAGTCGAAAATGTGGGAAAAACGGGGAATATTGTTCATCTTTGAGGGCTTCCGTTGCGTGCGCTGCGCAAACCGTTCGAGATACCCAAAAAATATGTATGAAAGAATTATTCCTCTTTAAATTATCTAAAAAAATGTCCAAGACAGTATATGTCTATCTTTTAAGATTAACTCACAATAACCGTTTTTATGATAATCAAATCAAAATTGTTCATCTTTGAGGGCTTCCGTTGCGTGCGCTGCGAAAACCGTTCGAGATACCCAAAAAATATGTATGAAAGAATTATTCCTCTTTAAATTATCTAAAAAAATGTCCAAGACAGTATATGTCTATCTTTTAAGATTAACTCACAATAACCGTTTTTATGATAATCAAATTTGGTCGAAACATAATAATATTAATCTTTATCCAAATAAACGTGTTATTAATTAAGAGTATTTAACTGTGAACACAATTGTCTTTGACATCACCTAATTTCAATAAACATCTTATAAGATAATACAATTTTAAATAACTCTAAAACAAAATTCACACGCGGCGTATGATGACGAGGCGGGGAGAGGCGGGCGGAGGGGGGTGTAGCTCTACGAGGTACCATGCCGCTTTAAAAAATATATTCTTTTTAAAACTACTTTAAAATATAGTCTATTAATTATGTAACTAAATCGTCTAAAATAAGTTGTGGGTAACAGCTATAGGCAATTTATAATAAAGCATTATCTTTATCTTATGTGTAACAATAACTTAAAAAACCCGGGCAGCGCCGGGCACCGTCAGCTATCATTACATAAGAAGAGTTAACGTAATGATATAATAAGGGTGAAACGACCTCTCTCTCGTGTGTATTAATAATAATAAACTTACCTGTATTGCATAATGAAGTGCTTTTGCAGCCGGATGCATGGTTAAATTCTCAAAAGGAATAATCTCTGGTTTTTGCCATCCGCCTAATTGCTTGTGATAGTGTATTTGGAGCATATGATCAGTGAAATATTTGCCAAAACCAAGATCTGACGCGTCAGGCTTCGGTTGCAATTGATATGGTGCGGCTAGTTTCACTTGAATGTCATCATACTGAAAAGTAAAATAATTATTTAGTATACTTTATATGTATTTCTGTAATATTCAGAGGCGGTTTTACCTATAGCGCAGAGTGTGCGGCGCACACGGGCGCCGGGTCTAAGGGGGCGCCGAGCACCCTCTAATCTAATGCGACACCTCTAAAGACACTACTCATTTCCCGACATCATTTAAAATTGCACTATTTCCGTTTGAAAATATAACTCTAAGTATTCCATTTTCACCCCGCTCCTACTAGAGGGCGCCATGGTACTGGTTGCACACGGGCGCCACAAGGGCTAGAGCCGCCTCTGGTAATATTAGATTCTTATTTTATTAATATTAGATATTAGTTTTATATTTAAAAAAAAGCGTAATTATCTTTACTAGTTGCTGGCTTTTTGAAATATGATTGTGACCGCAGTCTGCCTGATGTTAAGCTAGAGTGCGGTGTATTAGCACAGATCACATTATCCGTGTTTCTAAAAAGAACTGTCAGGCATAAGACGGGAAAGAGAAGTTAATCCTACCTACGTACCCTAATGTCACTGCCCTGGGATTGCAAAATGGACTATCTAAAAGCGGTACAAAAATATTTACAGGGAGAAAATCATGTGCGTAAGAGTAATGCGGGAGTCATAACAATAATAAGATAATGCAGTTGCGATTGGAAACAAACAGAGACGTCTTAGAACTGGCACAAACAAGATAAAAGTTTAATGAGTACTTGCGACGTGTTATAGACAAAAACATTGGTCAAACTTTAATCAGTAACAGTAGCGAAGGCTGGGGTTGGATTGAATGAAATAGGATCATTAAAATGTAAAAAAAAACCAAAAAGGTTATTAAATTAAACACCAATTTAAACAGATAGTATTATAGTAGTATAGTACACTTCCTAAATTGGTAAATAATCATGCGTCTACAACGAAAGTTAATGCAGTAACAATTTATTAACTGGTACCCCAAAAATTAATATAAATTAAAATAAATATTATTACTGAAACGAAAATCTTTTTTTTATTATTTGTTGTTGTTTTAGGTAAAAGGGGTCATTGTCCGTGCGGCTTAAACTTGAATTATGTTTCTGTAATTCAAGAGGCATTGTTTTTCAATAATTTTTACTGATATGATGAATTTTTTACAAAAACGTTCTGCAGATTTTCGGAGGGAAAATAGAACACATTTTCCCCCAATTTTATCACTTAAAGAAACACAAGTTTATAATAATAATAATAATACAAAACCGACATTTAATTTTTTAGAATCTTCATAACAATACTATCCCAGCCTCGACTAGTATTTTAATAAAAACTTTGATTTTGTATATCTCTTTTGTTTACCTTTAAATAAATAAAATTTATATATTTTTTTATCGTAGCTCGGCATGTGACAACACTCCGCCTGATGTAAAGCTAGAGTGCGGTCCATGAATGGAAACAACTGCTACTACAGAGAAACCTGCGCGGGTAGCAGTCGCCTCCACTATGCTAGCTTGAGGAGACGAGCATGTACCATCTTAGATTGACAGTGCATACTCCTCTCGTTATACCTGGCTACTTTCAAACTATACCCGAAACGCGACAAAGTCACTTCACGGGTGTTACATTCGAAAGTGGTGGTACTACCCGAGGACGGCAGACTGGACAAATAACCATCATCAGTCTGCTTATCACTCTTTAATAGGCACTGAGCGACCAAAGTACATATAACAAAGTTACATTGGTACCGGTCAGAATTAGCGAGGTTTGAACACGGGTCTCATCGATCGTGAGTTCACGCGTCTTACCGCTAGACCACGGCCGCTCTTTATATAGGCATTTTTTGGAAATAATATAGAGTTCATAAAAGACTTGCGTCAGTTAAATAAAACTGTGAACCATTTGTCCTAGGTTGTTATCATTTTCATTTAAATTATCGGCATTTGAATTCAAAACCGTGAAAATCATAATAAGTTTTACGCATTTATATAATTTACTTTACTTAGCTGTTATTTTTAATATTGACGTAACGAACACATTGGCAAATTTTATCGACTACGTACATAATCATTTTGATTTAGTTTGCATGGCCAAACATTAAGGAATAATCACGGGTGCAATTTATTAAAATAAAATCTTGTGTGAAGAGGTACAATCGCCATCGGTTACCTCCGTCATCTTAAGGACTATCTGTGCTTGTGCTGCACAAAAAGCTCATTCTCAGCCGAATTAATAGAAATTAATCGATACGTTTACAATAAAAACATCGATAATTGACTAATAATAAAGAAGGACGTGTATCATGCTCCTATGAGCTCAAACGATTATTTGGTGATTGTATTTGCCGAATTCTAAAACACATTATCTCTATCACTGTCCGGAAATTGTACGTTTCTTAGAATGAACTATAAAAATAAATTGAATAGATATATTTAATATAGGTAAGTATGATGGTAAGTGTCATTGTTTTACTGCTTGAAGAGGTCCATTCTATAATTTACATACAAACACATTTTTTTGCGTCATTCATTCGTTTTTCCATAAGAGACTAATATAAATTGAAATAGTTCAACGTTATTTCGTCAACCTCTTATGCCCCGAAGACACGACAGCAAGCTATCTTCGTGTACACAAACTATCTTAATTTTTAGCAATTCGCTTGCTTGTATGCATAAAGCCAGAGTTACTAGCTTAGTATCCTTGCTTGAATAACTAGATTCGTATTTTCGAGCGTTCAACATTAGGTAGATAAATAGAAAGCTAACAAATTAAGCTATCTCCAAAATTCTCTAAACAATACGAATACTAACGTTTGATAGATATAAATCGTTTTAGCAATAAATAAATTGCATACAAGCATAGAGATACTCGTATATACTAGAGGAGCAAAGCTTCAAATACAATGTTGCCGATACTGACTGCCATAAAACATAAAAGTGACTGCGATCATGTTTTCTCTTCCGTCACATTGGGAGCATTGCATATCTAGTTGAATATTTCAATGCATACAATAGAATGAGATTGTTTCCGAAAGAATTATTACTTCATAAAGAAATATGACAGGAAGTTTTAAGATAAATAGTACCAACACGCTAATATTAACTAACTTATTATTTCATTAAGATTGACTTGTTTATTTATATTATATTCCATATCATATGTAAACTGAACATTTACTAAAGAAACTAATTGTAGAAATTTCATTTTCCTTATACTTGTAGTAACCTCTTTTCACCTCAACATAAAAAGAGAATACATTTTTACTTTGAACACAACCACTACGTATTATTTTACCAAATTTTATTTTAATTAATAATGGAGTGTCTCACTGACTTCAAGCGAGGTTATGTTGAGGTGAAAAGAGGTTACTACATACTAATGCACGAGGATCTAACACTGCGAAGTTTTTTTTTAAATTTGTTTTTTAAAAACAAAAGACTTCCTATGAAGAGGTTTAATTGTCAGATTGGTGAAATACTTTTAAAAAAGCTCCGGTAACCAAAGAGTAATGGATGTGGAAGAGAGAGCCCTGCTTGTCCGGGAGATACAGACGTAAGGTTGTTAAAAACTGATTATACGGATATGAAAAGAGTAAATAAAAAATCGCCGTTTTTATATGCTGATCCATCTAATGATACACTGAAATATATATTATACGAGTAGTAGGTCGATATGGTCCATAGCTATTTTCAAAATGTACTTACCTTAAACGAAGTTTCTGGTGTAATTATAGGTTTTGGCTTGGAGATAGTGTCAAGCGGTTCAGTATGCATCACAGTCTGCTGAACCTCTTCCACCTCCTTGTACCGTAGTGATGAACTGCAGCATCGCACTGTCTGGAACTTGTGCTGGTTCTCGAATATCCATTTCACTAATACCTGTTAACACCAAATATATGAAATTATACCAGCATACGAGAGTGGTGAGCAGACTGGTGATGGGTATTGCTCCAATTTGCCGTCTTGGGATGGCAACATCACTTTCAAGTGTAACTGAAGTGATCTAATCGAGTTTCAGGATTAGCTTCAGGAAGTAGCCGGGTAAAATGAGAGTTGTCTGGTCAACGGATGGTGCATATTTGTCTCCTCAAGCCGGCATAGCGGAGGTGACTGTTGCCTGATATTTCTCTGTGGTAGCAGTTGTTTCCGCTCATGGAGCGCACTCTAGATTAATTAACATTGGACGGAAAAAAAAACAGCAGAAAATAAATTAGAATTTACCTTGCTACGGCGAAGTGGCATCTTTTTCACGTAAATAAAACAAACACTAACACAAAATTATTATTTATTTATAATAAATAATATATATCACTCAAATTGAATATTATGCAACAATTGACACGTGTTATAAATTAAAAATAAGTTAAATAAATGTAACGCAAACGAGACAAGACGGGTATGTAATTTCACCAATAGCTGTTTAATGACTGACTCTAGTGGATGTAAAGCACAAACATATAAGGAGCAAATGATAAGATTGTGGACTGACCTATGACGTAGCACCAATCGTAATCACACTATTTATTAAACATCACCAGATAGCACGAGTTAATCAAAAAACTGATTACGCGCGACAAATATAACAATTAATTTTGTCATAATTTAAAGCAGAATGAAACATAGTGGCAACTGTCTGGTTGCGCGGCGTCGATTGTGTGAAATGGCTGTATCAGGTCAACGAGGAGCGAGCATGTTCATACACATTTAAATGAATATGTAAATCCTAGTGGCAAATCAATGCTTATTTACGCACAAACTTAAACCAATTTACATCTGAAATTATTCCGCATTATATATACATGTATACCTAAGACATATCCCCAAATATATATATACAACACTCCGCCTGATGTAAAGCTAGAGTGCGGTCCATGAATGGAAACAACTGCTACTACAGAGAAACCTCTACGGGCAGCAGTCGCCTCCACTATGCCGGCTTGAGGAGACGAGCATGTATCATCTAGATTGACAGTGCATACTCCTCTCTTATACCTAGCTACTTTCAAACTATTCTAGAAACGCGACAAGGTCACTTTACGAGTATTACATTCGAATTATCTCTGGACGACAGACTGGACAAATTACCATCATCAGTCTGCCTACCACTCTTTAATAGTGCCTATAGGCACTGAGCGAACGATTTTTATTACAATCCGCCTCATGTTAAGTTAGATGTGGTCCATGAACAGAGATAATTGCTGCTGAGAAAAATTGCATCCAGCAGCGATCGTTTCTGCTATGCCAGTTTAAAGAGACGAAGACCTGGACTGACAATGCACATCCCTCTTGTTAGACACGGCTACTTCATATATAACGAGACAAAATACAGAGGAGCTTCCCCTCAATGGATGCTGCATATTCGTCTCCTAAGCGACAATTGCGCAAGACTCATGGAGATATTAGGCGGAGTGTGGTTACATGTAGAGTTACTATAAAAAAACTAAGTAACTTCTTTATAAACGCTTGTGAACGTGTTAGTGCAATCAGTCTACCACTCGCGCGAAAAGTAATTGTAATAAATATTATTATCACACTGTATTGTACCCATTTGTTACATTCTTCCTACTGATCAAATATAGCGCAGCTACGCAGTTATTTGAATGTCAAATAATCGCGCAAATTATAATCATTATAATAATATGAATTTAAACAATTATTTTAAAATGAATTAGAAAGTAAAAAGTAAAATCTTTTTTGGACCAACCAGTGGCACATTTGATCCTCCTCAGTCCTCAGCATTAATCATCCGTCTAGTCAAGGTATTTACAAGAGAAAAAACCATGATTTAATAAATACTTAACTATAATTTAAATTAATAATAATTATTATCTACATTAAAAACAAACAAATTTCATAATTCAGGTTGTCGTAGAGTAACTCGTTCTTCGTTTTTCGCATGTTTCTTGAGTAAATTCATAACTTCATTATTGAATTCTTCTGGTGTTGGTTTCTTCCCTACAACCCAGTAGAATATGTCCCAATCATTGCTTGGAGAATTAATAAGTCTGTCATACATCATAGTTTGTTCCTCTGTAAAACCGTCTAAGTACTTTTTAGCGAAGGTACTCAGTAATAAATCATTCTCTAACATACCACGTTTTCGAGATTGATAGTGTAATCTGAAACAAAACACAATTACCTAAATTATTATAATTTTTGAACTCTTTTCTGACACTTCAACGTATCTCAAACTCATTAATTGCTACTACAAAGAAATGCCCGCAGACGGCGGTCGCCTCCGCTACGTTAGCTTAAGAAGAGGAATGTTACCTGTCCATTGACAGTGCATATTTCTCCCGCAACACTCGGGATACTTCTAAACTGATTCCGAAACGCTATGCAGTATAATATACAGGCTAAATACTAAATTTAGAGCATCAAATTCGTGAATAAATTAAACGACATAAAATATACTGCGTAGAATGATATACTAAAAGGAACTGTATATGTAAATCCAGGAATTCCCAATGATGTGATCGATTACGTAATATCGACGCACTTTCTTCGCTTTTACGTCGTGAAAAATGCATGATAAGGTACCTAACGAAACTTATTTATAAAATAAAAACGCTAGTTATCTGTTTAGTTATTCATTACACAAACGATTACTTATTGAAATATGCTACATTATTTTTTTAGTTTAGTTAGGAACTGCTGTATTGTTAGTAGTTGAAACGGGGAGGAAATACGGAGGACGCTTAGTAAATGTAACATTTAAGAGTCCAAAAAAAATAAAAAAATTTAACTACAAAGTATAAAGTATTGCTAGGTCTTTTCTTTTTTTCATTATGTCTTATAAATATAAGGAAAAGAAAATCATGAAATGAGCTCTAAATAAATTTTTGATGTTTCTCGGGAAAACTTATCGAATAAAATTTTCGTTTACATCTTTATAGTATTTGCAAAATTACGATCTAGACATAGGTTTTTTAAATTCAATATATGTTAGCGTAATGTGAAAAGAGTTCATTTTTGCATGTTAACGCGTTGTCAGGGTCGAAGCAATCGTACGGTCAAGGTGATCGGCAGCCATAATAATTGAAAACTTATTTGTGAAAATAGAATACGGCCATTATGATAACTAACGTAAATTCATATTTAACTAAAATAAAACGCATAAGATAAAACCACAAACAACAGATAGCAACATGTATAATATGTACAACGCAATAGTTATTTGTAAATATTTATTAAAGTATTATTTTTATTAACATTATTACATTTTAGATTGAGCATTAAGCCGGTTTGTTACGGGGGTTGAGCTGTAAATAATATTAAGATAAGATAATAAAAAAAAACACGAAGTGGTAGGCAGACACGTGTGAATTGACCTAGTCGCGTTTCAAGATCAGCTTAGAAGTGGTCAGATATAAGAAGAAAACGCCGCCAACCTGAACGGTGCACATATGTAGCGGAGGTGATTGCTACCTGCCCTATTAGCATTGCTAATGCTAATGGGCATTTGTCTCCGCTCAGTCCGTAAAAGAGCTCAAGCAGGCCTATTTATTTATTATACAATTTAATTTAATTTCATAAGACTGGTAGCCAAAATGTGGCTCCTTAAACACTTTTATTTATAAGTATTTTAACTTGAGCATTTTTTAAAAATGCGCTCGATAGAGATTAGGTATTTATTATTAGATGTTACAACTTATAATAAATATTAGATTAAGAAATAATAGCGTTGCGAACTCAAGGACAGTATTGTGACCAGAGTGGAAAGGAGTCACAGAGTGCTAAGGTTGCTCGATCATTTGGAAAAGATGGATGAATGGAGATTAACTAGAAAGATTTATTGCGCGAGTGTGGATGGCAGGTTCGGAAGGGGACGCCCTAGGAAGATCTTTCTCAACCAGATCGATCAACAGCTCAGAAAGGGTCAGGTAAGGACACCATCAACCGATGTCATGGAGGACAATGGAGTGCGCATCACACACAAAAGCGCCAATCATACTTTAGCGAGAATCGCACTAATGCTATAAATATTACGTCAGTCTGAGTTATTCGATTTTTGTGTTCGCACGTCGATCGCTCCCGCTTTAATCGCAAATAAAAACGTCAATAATGCCTAATTGTGCAATTAAATGGTGTCAAAAAAGGTCCCGAACTTCAAGCTACAAAAAAGATGGGATAACATTTCACAGGTAAGTGATTATCTCCTTTATTTTTTAATTTAAATATTATAAACAAATTCCTTAGACGCCCCCGCTTGGTAACTTGACACCGTCTTCTTTCTCTTTCTAATACACTGACAGTTGTATCTTTTCTTCGCTATAGTGCTGTTCAAAGCGTTGCGACGATCTATATCGATAAAATTATAATTTAATAATTTTAATTAATTTATTTAGATGGAATATCTTTATTAAGCGACCTAAAAAGAGGAAGTTAGCAATTCGACGAATTTTTTTGTAAATATGTTAACTGATTTCTACGCCGATTGTGAACCGATGTTAACAATTCTTTTTTTTGTTGAATTGGTTACATCTCGGGGTGTCCTATTTGGAAAGAAAATTTGTCACCTGTTTTTTTCAAAATCGAAACCATTCTGCATCTCGAAGCAATCCTTAAGATATTACGTCTTTATATCGTATTGTCACGATTGTAGGAATTGTTGGGATAAACAAATTAAAAACTAAACAAAAAAAATTACACAAAATAAAAATTCAAATAATTATCGACATTTTATAATTTATAATAAATATCGATACATCACTAGAGGATCACGTGATGTTGCGTCAGCCGTTAGCGCGCGGGAAAGTTTTCCCCCCCTCCTGCCTAAAATCGGCGAGTTGTGTTTCGAACAAAAACGCGTCGATGCGCAATCTATTCTATATTATCTTTGACCGATGTGCAAAGAAATTGGAATATAATAGAAGCCACGTCAAAGCAGCAGCAGAAAACTGATACTCTATGCTCTTTTAGCTTACCAGGATATTAAATGCAACAAAAAGAGATAGAAATGCTTTTGTTGCCTTTTTTTTCCTTGAAGTGTCATCATTTTTGTAGTAGTTGGTCATCATTCTGGTCATTATTTTTTCATTAACCGACTACTTTAAAAAAACTTCGAATTTTGTTCTAAAATCCACAGTTTGACACACTTCTTTTTTTAGTCGGGTTTCATTTGGGTTTGTTTACGTTTGTGTCGTTTCGTTATTTTGTATTTTTTATTGTTTATTTCTTAAGTTATTTCTTTAATTTTTATTATTGTGAATTGTTATGGCTTGTATAGTACTAGGTTGCCGTTCACATACCTCTCGTAAAGAAAATAATGAGGAATTTACGAGTTTTCACCGGTAAATATTCTTAAAAAGTTTTTGAGTATTTCTAAGATATTAACTCTTCTAATTTAGTATAATTTTTGGTGAGCAGTTATTCTCATATTACATTTTATTTGTAGACAATAAATGTTATCAATAAAACCGTCTTATTTTAAAAATTAAACATTCGTTTTATAGGTTATGTTAGTGTTGTTTTTTTATATTATTTCATGTCCTAGACGGATATCGATATTTTAATTTATTCTTTTTTTATTACATATGGGTGTTTTACATTACATATTATTGTTGTTATTAATAATTATCATTATTGTCTTAGATTTTCGAGAGATGAATTATTAAAAAATAATTTGATAAAAATCATTGGAGTTTATATGGACAAAACACTCTAGACTTTGTTCGTAGCATTTTGCTCCTAACAGCTTTAAACAATCAAGTTCCACCAATCCAAGAGTTTTCTAAATATACTGATTTTGATTGAGAAATAGTTTTATTCACGACTACCTAAATACCTCTGACGTTATGCGTAGGTAGACAATGCCGGTTATAGTAGCTTGACGTATGATAGTACGCCTGATGTTAAGTTATAGTGCGAGACGAATGTACGCCATCTTGGTTGGCAGTGCTATCGTTACATCCGGTAATTTCCAAGCTGATCCAGAAATACGACCATGTTACACTTTAAAGTGATAGTGTTATCCCAGGACGGCAGACCGGCCTAATATGGGACCATCGTCAGTCTGCCTACCGCTCTTTGAATAGTGCTTGGGCACTACCGGTTAGAATTTTAGTGAGATTTGAACACGGGTCTCATCAACCGTGAGTCCACCGCCGTCTACCGCTGGACAGGTCTTTTTTTCTGTCCAGTTTTTATAATTATCACTGATATTATAGCTGATAAGACTTTTTAAAATTGGTATGTCATCTTTCTACAACTGCTACAAATTAAATAACTAGTTTATAAATAATAAGTGTTAAAAAATTGGTCATAGAGTAAATAGAAGAGTCGATAAATGCTTGCATTTACATCTCGATATACGTATTGACTACATCCCTATTTTACTTCTATACAACAGTCTATAATCTATGCATTTGCCTCAAAACTGGACACTTCAATTTTAGCCTGTCTTGTCACGTATATATCTGTCTCATAATTTTGCATTCAGTATTTGGTGAGTTAAAAGAGTGCAGACTATAGATTTTCTGTGCTATTTTCAACATGTGTTCTATTGTATTCCAATTTCTTTGCCGATGTGCATGCATGAAGGGAGTAATGGATGTGGTTGAAACGAAAGTAGTATGTAGAGAGAGTTTCTGCCTACCTCAGAGGGAACAAGGCGTGAGTTAAGTAGTAGTAGTAGTAAGAAATAATATTTGCACATTTAAATTATTTTAAAACACTACGTTGCAACAAATTTCCGCTAGTCAATGTTAATGAGGATAAGTACACAGTCACATTAACTGCTAATGTTAGACCCTCCACTAACATGCAAAAACCTCTCGACGCGTTTCATCACTCCACGTAGCATCTTCAGGAGACTCTTCGACTTCACTCCAACGAAGCTATCTTATAATTTGGTTATGGATTTCCGCAAAGTAACCTAATACTATTAAACATATGTGCACATTTGTTTAGATATAGAAATATGTTTGATAGTGGAGAATAACTTTTGTATCTTGTATTCTACTTCTCTTACTGCTTGTCTCTGCTTTCCTCTCTAATAAATAAATACTTACTACTATTCTTAAGTGCGACTGATCACTGAGGCGTCATTGTCGCGAATTAAACACACACATTATTGATAGAAATTATCAAGAGACACATCACCTTCGTAGTAAGAATGCCTAATAAAATATGTTTTTATATGCTATTTCTAAACTTTTTACTTTACATAATAAAGAGGTTCATTATTATGAACATTTTATATTCAACAATACTTTTGTAAATTAATTCTATTGTACATTGTTTGATCAAGTGTAAAGTGGAAAAATAAAATGTATTTCTAAAGTCAATTATTGATATTTATTATGAAACATAAATATTAAAAATAGTAATTTTATTTGTGTTATTAAGACATCACATGTCTTTGAAAGCAAGCATTGCAAATGGCCACTTTAGCTAAAATAGTATGTGTTTACCAGTGCCAGATTAAGCCAGCGCGGGGCCTGTAGCAAATTCTGTCCCCCTTGGTTTGCTTTAGGTTCTCAAGTTTAGGGTATTAAATAAGTGGAAGTGAAGCATAGCCTAAGGCATTTAACGCTCCTATTTAAATTAATATTTTTATATTACGGTCAGACAGGCGTCAGAGCGTGGGGCCCCCAAATTCGCGGGACCCGTAGCATTTGCTACTCTTGCTACGTGGCTAATCCGGCACTGGTGTTTACCTTTGTTAACAGATCATCATATTGTAATTGAAATGCACAAGGTCGCTCTTGAATAAGACTTGAACCGCACTATAGAGATGCAAAGCATCACGGCACAGTCCGACAAACATTGTTTTTATTGATTTATATGATAGTAACAGCGCTACAGCAGCACGGTCAAGTTAGAATAAGCCTTGGGGTTGGAATACATAGCCGTGCCTCTCTAGTGCGGTTTCTGCTTAATAGTTATTGTTTAAAAACAATTCAATGATTCAAAATTTGACAAATTTAATTGTTATTTGGAACCACAAAATATCATGATTGAAGACATTTTAAGGACGATTTCATGGTCAATTAATGCTAATAAAAATCAGTCTAGTGAATCAGTTAATGATTAATTAATAATTCTGATACAATGGTACTATTAGATAAGTTAACCTATAAATATTTTAGTAAATGAAACCTACCTAGATTTTCGTGTTTCGAGGCTTTGTTCCTTTTCAACAGGATAGGTAGGTATATCCAAGTAATGTGCGTCCATATCCTTTACAGAATCGCTAAGAAAAACTACGGGTTGTACTTTTCTTATTAATGTTTGTATCTAAAAATAATGAGGGAAATCTATAATTTTAACAATCAGAATAACTGACGACATTATTTTGATATTATAATAACACTTACACATCGTGCCCGTAACATTCCGATTTAAAATAATAAGTTTTTCAATATATTTCTGCAACCCCCAAATTGACGCAATGATTACAATATTAATATAGCTTAGTAACTCTGACCATTCAGTTAACAGTTGCCTTTTAGCGCCAACTACTTATCTCGTATAGAACTAACATTGACCTCATACACGATAACGTATTCGCAGTTTTTACACAATATGAAACGATCTTGAAAACGATTTCCTTAAGTTCTTATACATCGTAACCAATAAAACCGTCTGTGAAGTTCGTCATGTGAAATGCATAGTTTCTGCCAAGGTTAAGATAGTGTGAGAGCGATAATCCATATACAATGTTAGAAGTTGACAAACCATTTGCTTTTCCTCATCTATGGTGTCCAGCTGATTTTGACAGTAATGACATTATTGTGTTTACAAAGAGACAGCTTATCTTTTATATTTTAAAGTTTCAAGATGTATACATTAAACAAACTGAAATTTGTATTATTTTTCAAATAGATAGTAGATATACTTATGTAAGGTAAAATTTGTATTGAATAACCTGACTATTTTACATAAAAAAATATAAATTGATATTTAAATAATGGTGTCTTTTTAAATGTTACTTACGAAGTAAATAAACAAACGATGTTTCTTTTCAAAGTCTTTTCTTGTGTAGATATCTTGTAACATCGTTATGATAATTATAAAGTAGTTTTGTACGTTTTTAAGGTAATTATGCAAATACCCGATCAATTTTATGATATTAGAAGCAACTCTCAGTATTTACTTGAATATAACGACTGGCTCGTTGCTAATAACAACCGTAACCTAAACTTTCGGTTTCTATCGTATATTATCGAAGTCGTTACTAATTTCTTTTAATTATGCCTTGAAATGGATAATTTCTTTAAGAAAACAATTGGTTCGTTTTTGAGATATGTTTTTTATTTCTTTTATTCTGTAACTATGTATCTCCTTTTTCATTATTTCAGAACTTTATTATGGAGTCGGTGACTTACAAATCGAGGAGGGTATGCAGGAGGTCGCACAAGAGTTTATTCACAATCCTAATACCATACTTTTACAAGCATTTTTGTTTAATAATACACTGAAATACTCTTTGAAGGTACATAAATTTTAAAATAATACTAATTTATTCAGGGTACATAATGAAAAACAACTACTTTTTCTAATGACTCAATAATGCATTGCCATTATTGACTCTAATAGACAAGGGGTACAAAAAGGATTGACTCGAGCAAACGATGGGAGGTACTGAGCCTGCAACTGAGTTATTTACCCAGTTTAACTAAGTCAAATTACTTGAAGGCAAGCCAGTCTGCCCTCTGTCCCTCTGATGATTGCCTCCACAGATAAACACAGTATTTTTGCTATTTGAATTAACTTCGGTTGCTAGGTTGCAGTGAGCATAGAAATTTTGCTGCAATATTAACAAGTTAGGGGTTAAGGGTTAAGTTCATACAACTTTGAAGAGTAAAATTACTGGAAAATAATTATTTTATTGTATTTATGACAAAGTACTATTTAATTTAAAGGTTAAAGGTTGTTTATTATTTTGTATAATATAAAAATATTTTTTTAGATTTTAACAGAACAAAATAAATCTGTAATATTCTATAAAACATCTCTTAAAACACTGACTGGAGAAGATGCTGCTCATTTTGTTAATATTGTAACTTTACCAAATTCACCAGCGGAATCTTTGTATCAGATATTGAGACAGATCTATACACCTTTATTGATTGAGGTATGTATCTTATCAGAACAGGCAATTTAATAAAAAAATTATATAATTTTTGTTAAATGTTGGTACAGTAATACCCCGCTTTAGGCGAGGGATATGCTCCACAAAAACTCGTGTTAAAGGAAATTTGCGTATAAGGGGGTCACGTTAAAGTCAGTACAAAATGCAAATCAATACATACTTTAATTCTAAAAACACATTGTAACATGTACATTATGCATTTTTTTTATGGAAAAATGTACGTATCGTTTACTGTCTTGTAAAATATTGTCATAACACGCAATACTTTTTTTTACTGATTGACACACGGTTAAAGCACGGTCATCATCACTGTCTATGCTCTGCAATATGTCCAAACCTGAATAAATTTAGGAAAGAGCTATATGAATTTTTTTAAAATCGCGTAAAACCGAAACCGCGCATAAAGGGGTCACATAAAGCGGGTTGTTAGATGTACTTAGAATATATAATACTAGAACTTGATTTTCTTATCCATAAAATTCAATAAATAAATTTTTTGAATTGTGTATGATGAAGAGCCCCTACAATTAACACAATACATGTATGAAGACAATAATGGATGTGGTTGAGGCGAAAGTGGTTTGTAAAGAGTGAAGTTACTAGTGCACGTAGTTTCTGCCTACCCTGGCATGTTGATTATAATGTAAAAAAATATATTTTAATATTTCAGGGTAATGATCTAATAAACAGTAAAATTCAACAGAACATTACTGAATTAGAATCTAATCTAAGGATTCTATCTTATGGGAAGGGAAATTATGGAAATTTTAATGGTGAGGTTATAAGTTTACGTTTTGGTTTCTATTAGCAACAAATTAGCCGTCATATTCATAAGAACTTAACAAGTTTGATCAAATATTGATATTGCAGCGTCTTCAACCGCGTCTTTATTGTACACCTCTTCTGTATAAACCACCTTTTTATACATTATATCAACAATAAAAAAGAAATACTTATATCGCATCGGAAAGATAATAAAAACGAAAAAGAAAAAAAAAAAAACAGTCGCCTCCGCTCATGGATCGCACTCTAGCTTAACACCAGGCGGAGTGCGGTCATATGACGTGCTAAAATAAAAAAAATAAAAATAATAAAAAAGTTTATTTGTCTTCATAAAACATACAAAAGAATAGAGTAGGATTCCTGACACCCTAGGATTGACCTGTATTACGGATGCCAATGCATGATCAAAGTATACAGCTTCTGGTTTGCGAGAATGACGCCCTTCTTTTTGCACCCTGTATAATACCCAGACCCAAAATTAATACTGAATACAGAGATTATTTATATATATTTTTACTTTAATTTAAATTATATCGATAAGTAAAATCTAAATTTGGTGCTTACAATTTAATTCGAAATTATAACGAGAGGAGTGTGTACTGTAGATTAAGCCAGCATAACGGAAGTGACTGCTACTTGTAGAAATTTATCTGTAGTAGCAGTTGTTTCTGTTCATGGACCGCACTCTAGCTTTACATCAGCTTGTCATAATGCCGCGGAGCTACAATTTTTTTTTTGTGGTTTTTAGTGGTATTAACAATTGAAGATGAAGTAGAATATTGGAGGACTGTTGGACAAGATAAAAAACTATCAAAGAAAGATTTAGAAGCGGCAAATACGTTTGGAGAACTATTTGAAGAAGTTAATGAGGAGATAAGGTTTTAAATATTTTTTAATTTTAATTATAAGGTATCATGCTTATTTTTTACGTCACTCATATGGTTTTTCTTTTGTGGAACTGAACCCTTTAAAGAGTGGTAGGCAGACTGGATGGTTGTAAAGCCCGTGCTGGGATAGTACCGCCACTTTCAAGTCTAACCTTGCGAAGTAATCTAGACATGTTTCGGGATTAGATTGAAAGCAGTAGGTATGCAAGTAGAATGTGCACTGTCAACCTGTCAACCGAGCCGGCATAGCGAAGCCGATATATGTCAAATTAAATTTAATTTCTGATTCAAAAAGTAACATTTGTTAAAATGTTTCAGGGCGATTCAAACAGGAACTCTTTCAGAAATAGGAGAGATTTCTGAAAATATAAGTGGACTTCTTGATGATATTTGGCGTCATAATTCATATTCATATCCAGTTGAGCGTATGAAACACGCATTTGATATTATTGGTTAGTTTTTTTAAAATTTAAGTTCTCCCATTGTGGGAAGGCAAAGGGAACCCCCTACAGCCACGTCTTCATTATTATAATTTATTCTATCTCATTGAATTGTAAAATACAATCCAATGTTTTATTGTTGCGTTTGGCAGTAATATTTTGCTTAAAACATTAATAATGTGGTTATTTCCGGTATGTGATACCATAAAAAAATTACCGTTTACTGTACCATATATAGAGCGAATCATCATGTTTTCACAAGTTGTACACTACTGTAGCACATAATTATACAAATTAATACCAGTTAATTAAAACAATGACTGTAAACAATTTTTAAAAACGATAAAAAGCTTTTCGATATTCCCGCGCAAATAGCTGTCGAAAAACATTTTGGTTTTTTTTTGTTAATTCTCCCATTCTGGGAAGGCAAAGGGAACAAAGCCCATACAGCCATAACATTTTTTGTTTTTCATAAATGGCATTGGATTAAAATAAAATAAACACATTAATTAATTATAATTAAATTGCGATGAAAATTGAATTTTTAAAATCCACACCTCAATTTCCCTGTTATTCTTAAAGTTAGAATGAAATGAAGAAAAATAAACAATTTGGTTTTATTAAAATTTCAGGTCATATTATTAATACGAAAATACAAAATATATTGAACTCATTTGATATTTGGATAACATATGGAGATTCGAGGGACAGTGAGTTGATTTCTAACCTCAGTGAGAGTTTGAAAAGTATTCAATGTTGGATTAACGGTTGTCAGTCGTTAACAGAAACTTATTGGCCAAATCATGCTTTACATTCGTGGGAAGGAGGTTCATATGTGCCTCAATTTTGTTTAAACTTTTCATGTCGATTAAAGGAGGTAAGCTTATTAACAGTACAGTAATGTACATCTCAGGCATAGTGGGGGTATAAAGCTTGGTGTCAACTAGAGGCGCGCTGAATCAGATTTATACCGTGTGCAGCCATAATAGACAAATTGCACTTTATTGTCACGTAGTAAGTCAGAAATTTGCTTGCGATTCGCCGATTAACGTTTTTGCTTTAAGAGAGGGATAGACGCCGTTGACCTTTCTAACGCGATTGAGTGTCGATTTATGTAAAAAAAATTAATAAAAACAATTTGAAAAGTTATTTGAAAAAAATAAACCGAAGATTCCCTAGGTATTGTATTGTCTAATATCATGATGAAAATAAAAACCTAGCTATTAATAATTGAGAAGAAAAATGGTTTTATATTCCTAAAATGTATAAAACCAATTTTCTTCTAAACTATTAATAGCTAAGTTTTATTTATTTTCATCACGATATTAGACAATACAATACCTAGGGAATCTTCGGTTTATTTTTTCAAATTTTTTTACATAAAAGGTCAACGGTGTATATCCCCCTCTTAAATAAGAATGTTGTTATACATACATACGTACCCATATATTTACTATAATGCAAAGTTATGATGTATTTTTTTAGATTCTAGATATAAAATCAACATATCATCAACTGAATAAACTTTTAACTAATAATGAGAAGGTAGAATTAAAAACAGAACGATTATTTCAACCTTTTCAAGGTAAGTGGATCAATGTACCACTTTCTATCTGTGTCTCTTGGTATTAACTGAACCAGGGTAGGCAGAGATTATAGAGCCCTAGCGATGTTGTTTGTCTACATACCACTTTCAAACAACTGTTTTGTTAGATATAAATTTGTTTATCTTGGACGTTAAAACTTCCTTTGACTGAGCGAGTATCATCTTGCTCCTCGTCCCTCATTTCATCAGTACGTTTTTTTTTATTGTAGCTCGGCATGTGACAACACTCCGCCTGATGTAAAGCTAGGGTGCGGTCCATGAATAGAAACAACTGCTACTACAGAGAAATCTGTGCGGGCAGCTGTCGCCTCCACTATGCTGGCTTGAGGAGACAAGCATGTACCATCTCCTCTCGTTATACCTGGCTACTTTCAAACTATTCCCGAAACGCGACAAGGTCACTTCACGGGTTTTACGGGTTCTACCCCAGGACGACATACTGGACAAATACGTGACGGCTTTTCTATTAACTTCTATTTGTTAACAATATATGTACACTAACTATATTATGTACACAGTAACCATGGCATAGTGGAGGCGTTTGGTGTTGTATATACTCATATCTTTCTTTAAATGTTTGGCGTCTATAATAAAAAAAAATCGTTTATAGGTATAAATATATGGAGTAACAGTTCCAAGACTTCATGGGAGAATGCCAAAGCTAAATTCTCTAACAATTTACGCCCAACTGAAAGCAAAATAGCTGAAAAATTGAAACTTAGACTTCATAATGCATCTACTAAACAGGTATAATTTATAACACACAATTCAAAATAAAAATAAAATATTCTATATCTATATGTTTTAAATTGTCAAATTATGATGAAAGTTTAAGAGAGAAAAAAGTGTTACGTCAATGGCAGTGTGGCTTAACGGTTAGAGCATCCGTGCTCAAAGAGGAGGGAGGTCGTGGGTTCGAATCTCACCTTAGATCAGGCTGCTGAATATGCCATAAATTAATTTTTAAAAATTAACCGATATATATTTTTCTCATAAAATTCTTGTCACTGTTTTATGATAAATTAATTATTATTCACAAAACCGTTAAAAATCTTTACAAGTGTTGAAAGCTTTACAGTAATCGCAGTCAAACTAACTATCGATGAGACTCGTGTTCGAACCTCGCTAAATTCTGATTGGTACTAATGTAACTGTTATGTGTACTTTGATCGCTTAGTGACTAGAAATCCTTACTTAATTGTTTTTTTTTTTCACCAGACATTATACGAATTCATGCGGTATAAAATGCTTATAAACCGTCCTCACGTGAAAGAGGCACTCGGCAACGAGTTACAGATATTTGTGACGTCACTCGGCTCTCTATTAAAGAGTATTCAAACCGAGATTGACAGTGATGACAGTAATGATGTAAAAATGTATATACCACCTGAAATGTCACATTTAATACAACAAGTACAGTGGGCTAAGCAAATGGAATCTAAGGTAATTTTTATTTTATTTCATATTGAGAGCGGCCGTGGTCTAGCGGTGAGACGCGTGAACTCACGATCGATGAGACCCGCGTTCGAACCTCGCTAAAGACCGGTACCAATGTAACTTTGTTATATGTACGTTGGTCGCTCAGTGCCTGTAGGCACTATTAAAGAGTGGTAGGCAGACTGATGATGGTTATTAGTCCAGTCTGCCGTCCTGGAGTAGTACCACCACTTTCGAATGTAACACCCGTGAAGTGACCTTGTTGCGTTTCGGGAATAGTTTGAAAGTAGCCAGGTATAACGAGAGGAGTGTGCGCTGTCAATCTGGATGGTACATGCTCGTCTCCTCAAGCCGGCATAGTGGAGGCGACTGCTACCCGGACAGGTTTCTCTGTAGTAGCAGTTGTTTCCATTCATGGACCGCACTCTAGCTTTACATCAGGCGGAGTGTTGTCACATGCCGAGCTACAAAAAAATATATATTGTATAAAGCTCGATTACCAAGTACTCACTGACTGACTAAAATCATTTTTGGAGCACTTGCAGCGGGCTCGGCGATATGAAACTTTTTGATACGTATAGAGTGGGCCCTTACCTTACCCTTAAATACGACATGTTTCGCAAATTCGTTCCGTCCGGTTTCCAAAGGTTCCGGGACAAATGTAGGAAATAGGAAAGTGCGATACAGAAAATTAATTATGATGATGAACTTGAGGCTGTTACTGTTGCCAGTGTACTTTTTTTGAAAATGTTTTACTCAGTTTAGGTCGCGTCAAACTTTATGGCATCTCGGAAGTTAGCTGCGGGCGCTACTTCGCGCGTTTACAATAAGAAAAGTAAGAGTTAATTTTAAACATGAATAGAACATATAAAAATAACCTGCGAACGAGTAGCGCGGGGATGTGCCCTTCTCTCTGACGTTCAACGAGCCCCGCTGATACCGCAGCGACTTGTGCCTAATTTCGGAGCCGCTATAAAGTTTGGTTCGTACATAACTATAACATTTACGAGTCTAAAAAATACACATTAAACTACATGATATAAAGTTTTGCCTGACTTTTTATTTTTCTTAATTATGTCTTCTAAATACTAGGTCAAAAAAAATAGTCAAATGAGTTCCAATTAATTTTTTGATGCAGTTTTGCTCGGTGAAAACTCGTCGAATAAATTTTTCCTTTAAATAATTATATTTACAAAATTATACCATTGCTGTACCAAAAAGGTTCTAACCTACCTATGTTGGTTATTAGTTAAGTAACAAGAAGATATATAGAATACCTATTTAGGTATTTAAAGTTTTTTTTTGCAAATTATTATTTTTATTTTGTAATTTTTATAGGTTAAGGATATAAATGATTGTGCGGAAAACTATTTAAGCGAATTGGATGGTAGTGGAGATGTCGTTAATTTGTCTGGCGAAGTATTAAAGGAATTGAAAAATATGTACACACAATTACATGAAGAATGGTGTAGAGACCTTCAGGTATATTCTTTGTTGCTTTAATAAAAGTAACTTCTGAAAAAAAAAACGAAAACTCCACTGAGTTTACCACCAGACCAGTCGAGGTCACATGTCGTGCCAATATAAAAAAAAATAATAAAAAAAACTTCTCTTGACTAATTCAAGAGAATTAATTCCTGTCAGATTAGTCACTATAAAAGCGTAATAAACATTAAAAAATATTTAGTTACTATTTTTTTATTATAGCTCGGCATATAACAACACTCCGCCTGATGTAAAGGTAGAGGCAATCCTTGAATGGAAACAACTGCTACTACAGAGAAGTCTTTACAGGCAGTTGTTGCCTCCACTATGCCGGCTTAGGGAGACGATTATGCACCATCCATATTGCCAATGCAATCGTTATACCTAGCTATTGCTCCCGAAACGCGAACACTTCACGGGTCGGCAGGACGGCGGACTGGGCTAAGAATTTTAAAATAATTAAGAATATTCAAAAAACATACTTTTTAAAACCAGGAGGTTAACCACTTAATCGAGTTGACATCGGCTTCGAATTGTGATCGAAGTTGAAATGAAAAGAATTGATAGTTGGTACTACGGAAAGTGACAAATCGCTTTCAATAGTAAAGCGCCTGTTCACAGTCCGTTTAAAGGTCTACATATAGTCTGATTGACTCCTCAAGCCGGCATAGCGGAGGCGGCTGGTATATTTAGAAATTAATCTGTATTAGCAGTTGTTTTCGTTCATGGACCGCACTCTAGCTTAACATCAGGTGTAGTGTTGCCACATACCGAGCTGCAATAAAAAAAAATTAAATATCCACAGGCTCAAGTAAAAGATGGTACTCTAAAGATGTCAGTGGATAAGCCAGTTGTACAATTCTCGTCGAGCAGCAAAATGATGGTTGTTGATTTCAATCCACGTTTGGTGTCTGTTGAAATGGAAGTTAGAGGGATGTCTGCGTTAGGTTTACCACCACCGGCGACTGTCAAAGAAGCTGTGGATAATTTAGAAAGATTTTTACATCATGCCCGAGCTTTACAACAAGTTAGTGAATTTTATTAATTTGATTTATTTTTAAATAAATTATTCTGTTTAAGGTCCAAATAGGTTTTGACGCTTACTTTAACGTTAACCGTAACCAGCCAATTTTGGCTGGTCAAAATTAAAGTGTTGAGGGAGTGTGGCCTGTGTGGGTCTGAGCGCATTGAGTTCATAAATAAATCAGGAATTAATTTGTTAGATATAGGTTGTTTAAATAGTATCTTGGCTGAACCAGAAAAGGGTTCTTGACTTTGTAAATATTTATATGAAGTGTAGAATAGTTTAAGTTTTAGTTTTATTTTAGTTTAATATTTAGCAGTAGTATAAGTAGTATTGTGTAGTTTGTAATTAGGCTGACTTATTCTTGTTTAGAATAAAGCCTTAAAAAATAGATAAAAAAATAATTAAAGTAATAGTTAAACCAATGTCACTAACGTTAAGTGTATGAAAAGAGGCCAAATATGTTTTTTTCTATTAATTTTTCGGGAATTTACTCCTAATTACATCAGCCACCCTTTTATCGATAACGATATGAATTTACATGATGGTGCAACGCGTGTGAAGTAAATGTAAACGTAACGGTTCAAGTCATCGTAAAATGTAACAGTCAAAGTCACTTTAACGGGCTTTTTTTTAAATTGTAGTTCGGCATGTGACCAACACTCCGCCTGATGTAAGGCTAGAGTGTGGTCCATGAATGGAAACAACTGCTACTACAGAGAAATCTCTACAGGCAGCAGTCACCTCCACTATGCCGGCGACCACAGTGCACATCCTCTCGTTCTATCTGCTATTCCCGAAACGCGACAAGGTCACTTCACGGGTGTTACATTCGAAAGTGGTGGTACTACCCCAAGACGGTAGACTGGATCATCAGTTTGCCTACCACTCTTTGGTGCAATTGGACCTAAAAACCGCTGCAGTATCGCCATTAATTGTCTGTTGTGTGACATGCGAAACAGAGAGTTTTAATGAAGAGTTTTAACTATGAGTCTATCTCTTTCTATCGTCTATCTCTTTCTCATTCTATTTCGGCGATGTTTGTTTGTTTCGCTTCTCTTACAGGTAGCGTCATTTCACAATACACTTGGCGAACGAATGATACCATCAACTCGTCCGATGATGCTTCAAGCTGCACTCCATCTATCATCTCTTGTGCAAGAACAAAAAGCTGTTTACTGGGATTATTTGGAACAAGTTGCACATTATTCTGATATGCTTAAAAAAGCTGTGCTTGCATTGGAAACTAGTGTAACTATTATTATTAGTTGTTTATTATAATAATTAGCTTGGGAGTAGTTAGGAGTGTGCACTGTCAATCTGGATGGAGCACATTCGTCTTCTTAAGGCGGCAAAGCAGTGGCGGCAGTTGCATACAGAAATGTGGTAGCAGTTGTTTCCGTTCGTGGACCGCACTCTAGCTTAACATCGAGCGCAGTGTTCTCATATGCCGAGATACAATAAAAAATTTATAATAATTAAAATACACGCACACGACAACCTGACCACTAAACTACACAGCCCTTTTAACAGCTCGGATGACGTCATATACAGTCAAAAAAAATCTCGGAAAGTCTTGATTTTTAGCAAAATAATGTTTTATTTTTTTAACATTAAGTAATTAAATCTTAATTAATCAATTGTTTAAAATGATGGCCATTATTTTCAATACATAGCTGAACTCGACGCCTCAAGGAGTGTACTGCATTCCACATCACAAGGTTATTGATTCCGTTCAGAATATTTCATAACGCTAGTTTTAAATCATCAAATGCCGGGAAAATGGATTTATCAAAAATCTAATAATGCAGTTTTAGTTTTCATCAAAATCGGCATCGATACTCCTTTCAGCATTTTTCGATATCTCTTGTAGTTTAGGATTTGGCCATGAAAGCCCACTTGAAAAATTCACCCTGTATTACTGGGTTATTGGGTTATTATTACTGGGTTATTAAATTATGATGAAATGATAGAAAAGAAAATATTGTTTTTTTAGAACACATACTTGACCAATCAGCACGTCGCTCTCAGAAATATAGTTGAGAAACTAATGGATACAGATTTACTCATTAAACAATCAGAATGGAAGAATTGTATCAAGGAAATGAGAGATATCATTGAAAAGGTAAAACAAAAGATATTTTTATCATAGGCATTGCGCGACCTAAGTACATATAACATAGTTACATTGGTACTGGTCAAAATTGTGCAAAGTTTGAACACGGGAACATGTCGCGTTTCGGGAATAGTTTGAAAGTAGCCAGGTATAGCGAGAGGAGTGTGCACTGCCAATAGATGGTGCGTATTCGTCTCCTTAAGCCGACATAGCGGAGGCGACTGCTGTCTGCTGTAATTTATCTGTAGTAGCAGTTGTTTCCTTTCATGGACCGCACTCTAGCTTTACATTAGGCGGAGTGTTGTCATATGCCGTGCTACAATAAAAAATATGCATTTCGGTTAAAATTAACAAATGGTTAGTTTACTACTACTTAACTCACGCCCTGTTCCAACTAGGGTAGGCAGAAAATATTAGGCTGGTTTAAGCATTTTTTTTTTATTATTGTAGCCTGATGTAAAGCTAGAGTGCGGTCCATGAATGGAAACAACTGCTACTACAGAGAAATCTGTGCGGGCAGCAGTCGCCTCCACTATGCCGGCTTGAGGAGACGAACATGTACCATCTATTGACAGTGCACACTCCTCTCGCTATACCTGGCTACTTTCAAACTATTCCCGAAACGCGACAAAGTCACTTCACGGGTGTTACATTCGAAAGTAGTGGTACTTCCCCAGGACGGCAGACTGGTCTAATAACCATCATCAGTTCAATAAATTGGTAATTAAAATATTAAATATTTCAGGTAGAAGCAAACGGTTACAAAAATACCGAACTATGGCGTTCACATTGGGATTGGCAATTGTATAAAGCACTTGAACTGCAATATATTAAAACATTACTAAATCTGCATAAACATTTTCCGCATGTAAAAGTTGATTTAGTCTTACGGTATGTGTGATGAGAAGAGATGTATAAGGTGTTTTCAATTTGACTGTGGCAAACTCAGTGTTGCTATAGAGCAGATATAGTTCAAAATTTTCCCCACATTAAAAAAATAAAATAAAACTTAATTTTTATTTTATATTTTTGCTCATTTATAACTACTACTATTTAGCTCACGCATTGTTCCCACTGGGGTAGGCAGAAACTATGGAGCGCCAGCGACTCCTCTCTCTACATACCACTTTCGCTTCGACCACATCCATTACTCCCCTCATGCATGCACGTCGGTTGAGGGTGCTCCTCATCTGACCCTTTCTCAGCAGTTGACCGATCTGACTAAGAAAGGTCTTCCTAGGGCGCCCGCTTCCGACACTGACATCCACTTTCGCACAATAGATCTTTTTTGTTAATCTCCTTTCATCCATCCTTTCCAAACAGTTGCTCATTTTTAACTACGCGATAAACTCTTAGGCATCCTATAAAATTATTTACGAGTATTATATTGACACTATTTGCTTGTTGAAACGTTGTTTACGTTACGCTGCTTATACGAGACCCTTCATACACGAATGTTGTGAATTATGAATTAAACGATCAAAACGTATTTTTTTATTAACAATTTATTTATTTATCCATATCAATATCTTTTTTTTGTTATATTCTTCCATTCTGGGAAGGCAAATGTATCAAAGCCCATACAGCCTCGTCTTCAATATCACTGTTTCTTTTTAATACTTTTTATATACATTCGCGATTAATTTTCAGTGGCCATGAAGTGCGTCTTCAACCTCCAATAGAAGAGGTACGGGTACAGCATTATCATCAGCTCAGGAGATTGATATCACTGCCAACGCAGTTTGTTGGCGTTCAAAATAATATCAATAATACCGTCTCTATATTTTCATCAATCGTTGATAAGTATGTAACTTTGTTTGTAATGTTGTTTATTTCTTTTTTTTTTTTTAATTATTATTGTAGCTCGGCATATGACAACTCTTCGGCTGATGATAAGCTAGAGTGCGATCAATGAACGGAAACAAACTATCTCAATAAAATCTCGCGTGGTAAGCAGACCGAAATGGTTATTAGACCAGTCTGTCGTTCTAGGGTTAGTACCAGTACTTTCGAATGTAACACCCGTGAAGTGTTGTCGCGTTTCGGGATTAGTTTGAATGTATAACGAGAGGAGTGTGCACTGTCAATCTGGAATGTGCACATTCGTCTCCTCAAGCCGGTTTGGCAGAGATGGACCGCTCTCTAGCTTCATATGCCGAGCTGTAATTAAAAAAAAAAAACTTAAAAACAAAAATTTTAATTAAAATTCCAGGCACAGTTGGATGGGTAACAAATCAGTACGCCAGTTAGAATCAACATTGGGTGCGGTAGAACGTGCCTGTACGAGTTGGACACGAAAAGCTGCGCTCGCTTGTGTACGGGATTTGGATGAACTGTGTCGGGAGCATTTACACGAGGTCACTGATTGGGAAATTAACTTTAAAGCTTGTAAGGCATACGGACAGGCTGTTGCTAAGATGACTTTGTAAGTTTTTTATTGTAGCTCGACATATGACAGCGAAAATCGCTTTCGCTATGCCGGCTTGAGGAGACGAATGTACGCCATGCAGATCGACAGTGCACACTCCTCTTGCTATACCTGGCTACTTTCAAACTATTCCCGAAATGCGACAAAGTCACTTCACGAGTGTTACATTCGAAAGTGGTGGTACTACCCCATGACGCCAGACTGGACTAATAACCATCATCAGTTTGCCTACCACTCTTTAATAGTGCACTGAGCGACCAAAGTACATATAATAAAGTTACATTGGTACCGGTCAGAATTAGCGAGGTTCGAACACGCGTCTTATTGATTGTGAGTTCACGCGTCTTACTGCTAGACCACGGCCGCTCTTCGCTCGACATATGACAACGGAAATCGCCTTCGCTATGCCGGCTTGAGGAGACGAATGTGCGCTACCCAGATTGACAGTGCACACTTTTCTCGTTGTACCTGGCTACTTTCAAACTGTTTCCGGAACACGATAAAGTCACTTCACGGGTGTTGCATTCGAAAGTGGTGGTACTACCCCAGGACAGCAGACTGGGGTAATAACTACCGTCAGCCTGATGTTAAGCTGGAGTGCGATCAATGAACGGAGGCAACTGCTGTCAGAGAAGGGGATCTGAAGACAGCAGTCGCGTCCGCTATGCCGGCTTGATGAGATACCTCTTCCCGCTGCGCCTGATGTAAAGCTCTAAAAGCGGTCTATGAACGGAAACAACTGCTACTACAGAGAAATTTCTACGGGCAGCAGTCGCCTCCAGACGAGTGTGCATCATCTTGATTGACAGAGCACACTCATCTTTTTTTTTTTATTGTAGCTCGGCATGTGACAACACTCCGCCTGATGTAAAGCTAGAGTGCGGTCCATGAATGGAAACAACAGCTACTACAGAGAAATCTGTGCGGGCAGCAGTCGCCTCCACTATGCCGGCTTGACGGGACGAGCATGTACCATCTAAATTGACAGTGCACACTCCTCTCGCTATACCTGGCTACTTTCAAACTATTCCCGAAACGCGACATGGTCACTTCACGGGTGTTACATTCGATAACGTTACATCTCGTTATACCTGGCTACTTTATTATCATATTTTTAGGAATCAGAAGCGATTTGTAGTTTTTTAAAATAGTTAACAACCAATTGGTTTAGATTCACATTTAATTTTAGTAATATACAACCAATAATTCAAATGAACAAGAATGTACACGTGGTACATAAGCATACTTTAAGAGTGGTAGGCAGACTGATGATGGTTATTTGTCCAGTCTGTCGTCCTGTGGCAGTACCACCACTTTCGAATGTAACACCCGTGAAGTGACCTTGTCGCGTTTCGGGGATAGTTTGAAAGTAGCCAGGTATAAGAGAGGAGTGTGCACTGGCAATCTAGATGGTACATGCTCGTCTCCTCGAGCCGGCATAGTGGAGGCGACTGCAGCCCGTAGAGATTTTTTTGTGGTAGCAGTTGTTTCCATTCATGGACCGCACTCTAGCTTTACATCAGGCGGAGTGTTGTCACATGTCGAGCTACAATAAAAAAGAAAAAAAAAACGATAAACGATATATAGTAAAATAAACGATATCACCACGCAACGACGTTTTCAGTCCGAGAGCCACGACGCAAAGAGAGCGAGCCTTGTCTATGCGCCCTATGTTGCCATCTTTTTCTTCCTTCCAATTAGGCAGTGGCTTCTAACAATATTATTTTGCTGTTGTATTACAGTGACGATGAAAAAATAGAATGGATATCCATTGGCACTGCAACTTTGAGACGCGAATTTGAAGCACAAGTCCGGAATTTATGGAGTTGCCTAATTTCGTCATTGCAAACGAGTTGTCGTTCCGATGCTGTGCAACTGGATGCGTTCATGGCGAATGCGTTACTCACGTTAGAGAATAAAGCTGTGCCCAAGAATGCAAAGGAGCTCAGTGAAATAAGCGGCAAACAACGGGCTTTGCAAGAAAAAATACCTGAGGTTATTTTTTTATTTTATTATTGTAGCTCGGCATGTGACAACACTCCGCCTGATGTAAAGCTAGAGTGCGGTCTATGAATGAAAACAACTGCTGTGCGGGTAGCAGTCGCCTCCACTATGCCGGCTTGAGGAGACGAGCATGTACCATCTTAGATTGACAGTGCACACTCCTCTCGTTATACCTGGCTACTTTCAAACTATTCCCGAAACGCGACAAAGTCACTTCACGGGTGTTACATTCGAAAGTGGTGGTACTACCCCAGGACGGCAGACTGGATAAATAACCATCATCAGTCTACCTACCACTCTTTAAAATTTTATTATTTTATTTATGGTCTTTTGACTTTATGTTAAGTTAGAGTGCAAAGCGGAGATAACTGCACGCAGCAGTTGCCTCTGCTAGGCTCCTTTAGGCATGCCAAAATAGTATTAATAAAAATAATAGTTGTTCTCGTCGCGAACATAACAAAGTTACAAAACTGTCGAATATGCAAATATCGACCTTGCTATTGCTTGCTGGCTATTAAATCTTGGATATCAGGTTTATCCATTGTCCTTTGTATTGTACCCAGCTATTTTTTTTTTTGTGTATTGAATAATATAATTATATTATGTAAAAATGTCGTGTTTTCAGATGGAGAAAATAATGGAAGCATTAAAAAAGAAAAGTCATATGTTGCACACTTGGGGTGGGGATCCTTCTATAGAGAGTACTCTGCAAGAATGGAAGAAGATAAGAGAAATGATGCAAAGCCAGGAACAGATGTTTCAACATCAGGTAGGTTTAAATCTAACGTACTTTGGTGTATTTTGGTGGCCATGGGGAACACCGTGGGATTATAGTCGGTATGCGCACCATCATCTCGTATGTATACAAGGTGTCCCAAAACTCAACGATAAGCGGGCACCAGAGGGTGGTCCTGCTCATGACTACTCGAGAAAAAAATATAAGAAAAAATAATCTCCTATTTTTAAAAAAATACAACAAAAATTTAAAATCTTTCGAAAATTGACAACTCTTATGATATTTTTAACTACCATGACCACAATTTTCCAAATATTTATAATTTTTTTTTTTGTATCGGCAACCTAAGTAGCACTGCTATCCACCACAACCCTTAAAAATCCCAGATTACCTGTAGTTTTTACACAAAAATCAATCATAACTACTTTTTACATTAAAATTTCAAAAGATTTTTACTTACAGTCCATTTTAACACATAGTTGTGTAAAAAAAAAGTATGGACACTACTATGGCAAGTTTTTTTAAAAATTGACGCAACTAACCAAGATTCTAAAATGGTACAATACTCTAGGAAAACTGGCCACAAAAAAAAAACATGCGTACTATTTCTAATCAAGAACCAACTTTCATAAATCGTTGTTTGTTGATAATAAACGCTTTTACCTACCAAAAATTGGTTTTTTGTTGCAACTTCTTGAAATTTGCATGAAAACGTGCGTAAGCAATAAAATTTAGAAGTTAAATAGTAGATATTCGTTGTTGAATAACAATAGGGCCCTTTGAGTTAGAAGGAAACTTAGATGGCAATAGTTATTTAAACTTTTTACAAAATAACTTGCCAGAATTATTGGAAGACGTGCCCATAATAGATTTACAAAACATGTGGTTTTAAAATGATGGTTGTCCTGCTCACTATGCCCGTCCTGTGCGAGAATACTTAAATCAAGAGTATCCAGGGCGTTGGATTGGGCGACTTGGTCATATCCTATCTCTGGACTTCTTCTATTGGGGTTGTCTCAAAGACAGTGTCTACTCAAAATCAATTGCAACATTGGACGAGCTTCGCCAAAAAACTACTCAGGCTGCGGAACATATCAATGGTAGAAGATATGCACGACAAATAAAACGATCTTTTTTAAGACGATGTTGTGCCTGTATTATTGCCGGTAGCGAATAATTCGAATATTTGCTGTAATATTAATAAAATTATAAATTGATTTTTTTAATGCTTAGTAAGCAAGCGTTTGACCACACCCTGCCTGGTGTTAAGCAGTGATGCGGTATAAGGTGGAGCACGCCTGCCTATGAGGTACCTGTTCACCTTCGATTTGAAGAGACCTATGTTGTATGTGTCGGGAAACACAGACACCGGGAGGGAGTTCCACAGTTTCGCAGTACGCACGAGGAACGTGTTGTCGAAACGCCTCGTACGCACTTTAGAGACTTGAACCATAAATGGATGGTACCTCTCCGGGTGCCCGGACGTCCGATAGAAGAAAGGGGACGGTAGAACCAGGTTTTGAAGCTCTTGCGCACACTCCCCGAAATGTATCCGGTAAAAAATAAATGTCATTTGTTGTACCATTTGTTTTGTTGCATTCAATATTTTTTAACAAGAAAAAAAAACAATTTTTGGTAGGTAAAAGTGTTTACTATCAACAAACAAAGATTTGTGAAAGTTGGTTCTTGTTTAGTACTATACGCATGGTTTTTTTTTTGTGGCCAGTTTTCCTAGAGTATTATACCATTTTAGAATCCTGGATACTTGCGTCAATTTTTAAAAAAACTTGCCATAGTAGTGTCCATACTTTTTTTTTACACGACGATGTGTTAAAATGGACTGTAAGTAAAAATCTTTTGAAATTTTAAAGTAAAAAGTAGTTTTGATTGATTTTTGTGTAAAAACTACAAGTAATCTGGGATTTTTAAGGGTTGTGGTGGATAGCAGTGCTACTTAGGTTGCCGATACAAAAAAAAATTTATAAATATTTGGAAAATTGTGGTCATGGTAGTTAAAAATATCATAAGGGTTGTCAATTTTCAAAAAATTTTAATTTTTTGTTGTATTTTTTTAAAAATAGGAGATTATTTTTTCTTATATTTTTTTCTCGAGTAGTCATGAGCAGGACCATCCTCTGGTGCCCGCTTATCGTTGAGTTTTGGGACACCTTGTATATATATATTTTCATATATTTATATCATATATTATCATATATTCATAAGAAATCCCAACGAGGTGACAAAATCAATTTTTACATTTGCGATATTTGTATGTTATGCATTTGAAAGTTTTAATAATTAATTAATTAATTAATCAATTTTAGGCTGAAATAGTAAAGACTACACTGAACGGCGAATGGGACAATTTGAATACAAGCTTAGAATCTTGGTACTCGAGATGGTTGCAGACGAAGGCGCGTTATGAGGATATGCGTGACGTCACACTTGTTGATATGTGTGATAGATGTCAACATGTGTTCGAAGCACAGGCACGTTGGAATAACTTCGTCATGGAAAAAGATGAGATTTTGTAAGGATTTTTTATTGGAATTAAGTTCCTGTTGAACAAAATTTATATTATTTTCCAAACACTACTTTGCAACTAATTTCCGCTAATCAATATTAGTGAGGGTAGGTACACGAAGCGTTTCGCCACTCCACGTGGCATCCTCAGGAGACGATCCTGGTGAAGGGTCTAACATTGACAGTCGAACCTACCTGCACTTACATTGATTAGCGGAAGTTAGTTGCAAAGTAGTGTTTGGAAAATAATTTTGGTTAAATTTCCGCAAAATAACTCCTAATACTATTAAAAAATTAATATTAATTACGCTTGGACTAACCAGCCTAGTTTAAGCAAGTATTGGCAATAACCACCCTCCCGTTACACATGTCACGCGCAGTTTCCCGTTAGAATTAGCGATCTTAAAAATAGTTTTCTTTAGATCCGCTAGCGTTGTGTGCCTATTGATTTTTTTTCTTTAAATTTTTCATCATAATTTAATAATAAAACAAATATAGCATTTATATCTATAATATAAGAATCGCTAAATGTGTTGCTAAGCGCAAATCTCGAGAGCAGCTGAACCGATTTCGCCAATTCTTTTTTTAGAATATTCCTTGAAGTACGAGGATGGTTCTTACGAAGAGAAAAATTTAAAAAATTGCCTAAAAAGTCTAAAAAGAACACTTTTCTATACCCCCATACAAAAGATTCGTAATAATACTTAAAAGTCAATTTGAACTTTAATACCATACCATAAAGTTTAAGTGTTAGTGGAGAGGTTCCGGGAAGGAAAAACAATTAAGTGACGTGAAGTATTAAAAAATAAATAAATAAAGAATCGACTGTTAGGCGGTACGAAGTTCGCCGTGTCAGCTAGTATGCAATAAATATAATTAAACAGTAAATAATTGTATCCAGTCATCTCACAAATGGATCTTTTTTTGTGCATATCGATTAATAATATGTTAAAGTTTTAATTTTATTATAGGAAAGAATGTGAAAAATTTTGTATGAAACTGGAACAATCTGATACATGGAAAGAAACTGAGTCTACAATGAATAATGATATTAAATTATGGGCGATATTTAAAGAATACAATGAAGGTAAAATAAGTTATTGAGGACATAATTTTACTTACTCAGTTCACTTTTTTTTTTTTTTTTTTCTTTTTTTTTTTTTTTATGCTTAATAAGCAAACGTTTGACCGCACCCTGCCTGATGTTAAGCAGTGATGCGGTCTAAGATGGAGCACGCTTGCCTATGAGGTACCTGTTTACCCTTAATTTGAAGAGGCCCATATTGTACTTCTCGGGAAACACAGACACCGGGAGAGAGTTCCACAGTTTCGCAGTACGCACGAGGAACGTGTTGTCAAAACGCCTCGTACGCACTTTTGGAACTTGGACCATAAATGGATGGTACCTCTCCGGGTGTCTGGACGTCCGATAAAAGAAAGGGGACGGTAGAACTAAGTTGTGTAGCTCTTGCGCACACTCTCCGAAATGTATCCGGTAAAAGACCGATAAACAGGCGACGTTTCGTCGGTGCTCAAGGCTTTGTAGCCGAGACTTGACTAGAGCGTCATCGCCTATTAGCTTCTTGGCGCGCCTCTCGATCGACTCCAATGCCGCAAGTTGGTATTTGGCAGATCCATCCCAAAGGTGAGAGCAGTACTCCATGCAGGTCCTTACTTGTGCTTTGTACAAAGTAAGGAGTTGTTCCGATGTGAAATACCGTCTCACCTTCGAGAGGATACCAAGCTTTTTTGAGGCCAAAAGAGCTTTTGACTCGATATATGAGCCAAAATTTAGAGTCGATGATAAGGAGACACCAAGAAGCTCCAGATGTTCCGTTATCGGCACGGATACATTTCGGAAAGTGGGAGACAGTTGGAAGGGTCTCTTTTTAGCAGAGAATAAACACGCCTGGGTCTTGCTAGCGTTGAACCTGACCAGGTTGGCATCGCCCCAATCGGAGACTGCCTTAAGGGACAGGTTCAAGCGCAAGGTTCACGCCCATTTAATCTTAATATACTCCTGGTCCGTGGCCGAGACGACCTATTATTTTATTTTATTTTTTAGCACCTTTGTCTTAATGACAGCCCATATTACATATTTAAATAATAATGTCTCTGAAACTTCTCTAGAACTAAATGTGACATAAATATTTAAAACCGTGCAGTGACCTTGTCGCGTTGAGGGAGCTTAGGGAGAGAGATGTGCACTGTTAACCTGATAGTACATATCCCTCTCCCTAAGCCGTCATAGCGAAGGCGACTGCTGCCTGCGGAGATTTCTCTGTGGTGTTGTTTCCGTTCATGGGCCGCACTCTAGCTATACATCAGGCGGAGTGTTGACACTTGACATATGTCGAACTACAATAATAAAAAATTTGTCTTTTTAGATTATCAATCGATAAGTGAACAGGAATGGATTGTTTTTAACAAAAAACTGCATTTGTTAGACGAATTCGTGGCAAAATGGAATGGACGTTTAGAACCATATACACCAATTACTTTATTTATTCAACAGGAACTGGACAAGTATACGGTAAAGTCACATTTAACTAAGTATATGCTACGGCTCCACCTACGTATTAACGCGCATTCTATTAACGTGTGCATGTAGCCATAGTTTTATTGCCGTAATTTTTAACGCGCTAATTATCTCGCAGTTGTACGTAGCTATTAACATTAACGCTACCACAGGTAGAGCTATCGTGTTAAGCTTAAGTTCACATAACCGCGCGGTACAGATCAAACTAAACTGTGTATATCGTTTACATTACCGGACTTTAACCTACCGCGCGTATCCTGTATTTTTCAAGTGATCAAATCTTAAACTATAAGAGATACTCGTAGCGATAAATACTGAAAAAAGTGAGGTCGATTTGATGAAAACTAAAACTGCATTTTCCCAGCCAGGAATCGAACTTTTGATTTTGAAAAATGAAATACAATACAATTGTCACGCCTTTTTCCCACAGGGATAGGCAGAGACAACGGAACGCCACTTATCACGATCCTGACACAACACCCTCGCTTCCCTCACATCCACAATTCTCTTCATGCACGCCCGACGGTTATGGGCACTAGGCAGCTCAGCTTTCATAAGGATGTTTTCGATTTGATCGGAAAACACCTTTCTGGGTCTATGTTGTTTAACACACACTGTATTTTTGCACCATCCGATAGTGTTGCTAATAAGGATGAAATTCTGAGAAGTAATATTATACGGCAAACCAAGGGAAATCGTTGATTTTCATCAAATCGACCTCGAGACTCCTTTCATCTTTTATAGTTTACGATTTGGCCATGAAAGCCCACTTGAAAAATTCTGTATATGCTAGGGTTGCCATCTTTAAAATTTGGCAACCAGGACAATACGCGTGATAACCACCGATTTTAGAACCCAGAACCCGGACATATCAACAGGTTTTTTTAAAAACACAGTTAGTGTAATAAAAAACGGGGGGACAGTGAATTCAGCGAGTCGGTTCGTCGGTTGATCGCGGCGTGCAGGCACAGTGCGTGTCGCTGGCGGCCCAAGCCCGGACTACGAATGAAGCCCCGCCCGGACGCTCCCCGGATGCCCTCTAAACTAGAACAAATCCGGGGAAACTCGGACTGATGGCAACCCTAGTGTATGCTGGCATTTAGCTCAACCCGCGTGGTCATTTGGACTTGACCATGGCCCCTCATTATTAATAAATATTGTCATAATTGCAGGATATGCCGCCATTATTAAAATATCTCCGCGGCACAGACTTCACGGAGCGTCATTGGCGTGAAGTTTTTGGTCTATTGGATATCGAATACCGATCACCGGAGACATTGCTTGTGAAACATTTTCTGAATGTGGCATTAAATATTAGGAAACATGTCAAAGTATTACAGGTTAATGAGTTTATTGATTATTATTGGAAGCTGAGGCTAAAGTCAAAAACCATTAAAAGTTGTCACTTGATCGATTGATTACAACAAAACGTCAAATACTATTAATTTTTTTTTCGATTCGATCAAGTTTTTTTATCTATTTTTTTAGGCTTTTTCTGACAGCAATATTTCAGCCTAATTGTTATGTACACAATACTACTCGGCATATGACAACACTCCGTAAAGTTAGAGTGCGGTACATGAACGGAAAAAACTGCTACCACAGAGAAATTTTTACAGGCAGCAGTCGCTTCTGCTATGCCGGCTTTAGGAGATGAATGTGTACCATCCAAATTGACGGTGCACACCTTTATGTACCTACACTATGCCTGCGCAGGTATCATTAGTATGCTACTATTACGCCGTATGTTGCGCATGTTTTATGATGCATTATGGGACATTAAAAATTTTGTATGATTATTCTGATCATATTATTATTGATGCAAAAATATTGTCAAAGAATATTTGGTTAATTTCTTCTTGTTCATTTCATAATCGTCCGTGATTGGTTAATCTATATTTTTGTTTTTTATTGTAGAAAATATGCAGTACAGCATCGAGTGAATCCGCAATACGTGGAGCTCTCACTGAACTCGAGCTATGGTTTGCTGGAGCCAGACTAACACTTACCACCTATAAAGATAAAGCGGGAAAATGCACACCTATTGTCAAAGATTTCAAAGAAATTATCAATAAGGTATATTAACTTCTATTAAACAAATTTTATTAATGTCGAGGATGGTATAGCAATGTTTAATAATGCTCTGGAATTGGAAATGGTTTGGAAACGGGTAATTTTGTTTTTATTGTAGCTCGGCATGTGACAACACTCCGCTTGATGTGAAGCTAGAGTGCGGTCCATGAATGGATACAACTGCTACTACAGAGAAATCTCTACGGGCAGCAGCCACCTCCACTATGCCGGCTTGTACCATCTAGACAGTGCACACTCCTCTCGTTATACCGGGCTACTTTCCAACTATTCCCGAAACGCGACAAGGTCACCTCACGGGTAGTACATTCGAAAGTGGTGGTACTACCCCAGGACGACAGACTGGACAAAGAACCATCATCTTCTTACCACTCTTTAATAGTGCCTATAGGCACTGAGTGACCAAATTACATTTAACAAAGTTACATTGGTACCGGTCAGAATTAGCGAGGTTCAAACACAGGTCTCATCGATCGTGAGTTCACGCGTCTTACCGCTAGACCACGGCCGCAGATTTACGTAGCTTGGACTTAATTTAATCATATTTTACAGCAGTGCAGTCTTACTTCAAAGCTTATGAAATTTGGGATTTAAATAAACAAAAATAAATGCGAGATTTTATTCGCATTTTTTGATTTAACGTGAAAGCCAACACCTGAGCGTCCATACATTTTGTTTTACAACATTGTTTGAAACATAGCTAATTTATGTTGAAATTAAGTAATTTTATAACTTTCTCAGCTCTAATTATTAAAGCAAATCACTGTAATAAACAAATAGCTACGGCACAGAATATATAAAATACTTGTGAAATATAACCAATATAAAATATTTAAAATGCATTTTATATATTCTGTGCCGTAGCTATTTGTTTATTATAGTGATTTGCGATAATAACTAGTGCTGAGAAAGTTATAAAGTAACTTAATTTCAACATAAATCTGCTATGTTTCAAACAATGTTGTAAAACAAAATGTATGGACGCTCAGGTGTTGGCTTTCTATAACACTTACCGAGTCCAGAATAAATATATTATAAAAAAATATATATTAAACCACAGTTTCCATAGTTTAACTTCTTGGTTTTCTTAATCATGTCTTATTAATATGAGAAAAAAAAATCGTAAATCTATTTTTAATGGAGTTTTGCTCGGTGAAAACTTATCGACTGAATTTTTCTTTTACGTCATTATATTTTTAAAATCATAATCTAAAATCTAAAACATGGTGTTTTTTTTTCATATATTCATCATATAGTCAAACTTTATTGCAATTTTGCGTTTTCATTGCGCGTTCTCCTAAAAGTGGATTGAATTTGCAGATAGAAGAACAGCAATGGATAGTGAATAGTGTTCGTAGCGGCGATTCTAGTAGCGATGCCGGCGTCGTATGGGATGGCCGATTGAGACGTATATTGACACTCGTTAAAGATACAAATCATGCTCAACGGAGGTATGTATCGCGGTTTACACATAAAACTAATGCATAAGAACCAGCATATACAGTTGGAATTCCGAACGCAAAGGAAAGGCCCACAATATTTTTATCGAGTTCGTCGATTTATTTTTTGTAGAATAATAAACTTAGTTTTCCTATCGCCATGCTTTTTCTGATGCAATTTTTTAGGTTGTTATTATATTAATTTTTTTTATTTTTAAATGTAATAAACATTGTCTATTGATTGGTAAACAATGTGTTGATAAATAACAATTAAATTAATAAAGGTTAAGATATTTTTTCGAATATTGTTTTCTTAACAAACTATTAGATATCAAGTTGGCCCAAAAATGGGCATTGTCCTTTCTCATTCTAAAATACGTATGCAGCAATTTTTAATTAAACATTTTCATCATAATTTAATATTAACAACCTCCACCACTTAAATATGTTGTAATTATATGTATATAAAGAAAAAAAAAATTTAATTGTTTATTTATTTATTTATTTATTTGGAAAATTTACAGGTGCAGTGTAGAGGAGATTTTATATTTAAATTGATTGTAATAATATCACTGCACCCTAAAATAATTTTCACTGTGTACACAAGTTGGTGGAGTGAACGCATACAAAAAAGGAAAAAATAAAATAAAAATAAAATAGAATTAATAACAACAGATAAAAAAGAAAAATAATAAATAAAAAGGAACAATAAAATGAGTGTTACATCATTGCCTGTCACACCTACACCCATTGTTGATAAAAAACATAATTATTTTGCAAAAATATATACATACAATCTTGGAGTAGCTAGATTAAAAAAAAAATAACGAAACATAGTATTGATATTTTAAAATGTTTCGATTTAGCATAAGTTAAATGTTTATGGCATTCCTCATTCCTTGTTATTAACTCCCGCGCATGTGGTTAACACATTATGTCTACCAATATGTTTTACATTCATTCAAATTAAAAAAAAAAACTATTGTATCCACTTATAAGTTAACAATATATTTCAAAAGAGTCCGACCTTTTTGTCAAATACAAAAGGAAACGCGGGCCCATTGAAAGATTGCCACAATGGTGGTTTTGACAGCCCATTTTGTCCTTGATACTGTTCTATTATTCCAGTGTTTTTTTTTTAAATATCTATTATATAAACGTTTATTTTACATGGGCTTATTTAGGATTTTTTGTCATTATAATTTAATAATAGTAGTTTAATATGCTAAAAAGTGTATGGCAGTGTCGGAAGGGAGCACCTTAGGAAGACCTTTCTCAGCCAGAATTAGTCAATTGATCGACATGCAGGCATGAGATGAGTAATGGATGTGGTCGAAGCGAGACTAGTATGATGGCGCTCCATAGTTTCTGCCTACCCCAGGAACAGGACGTAGTAAAATATTTGTTTATTTTTTTATAAGTCTTATAAAATAGATGAAAGAAGCATATCATATTTACATATTTAATAATAATTAAATGCAAGAATAACCTACTTTGTTTGACTAATGAATATGGCGCGTAGTCGGTTTATAGTTGACTCATGCATTCTCAGTATGTACTAAAATTTGAACTTGCATAAGCAATTAACTCATCAAGTTCATATTAAAACGAATTTGTTATATTTATTATTAGATACCCATTGATACCTAATGTCCTTCACATGCCTTTATGGTACCTAGAAATTCAATACATATTTTTGTAATCATATTTTTACCGGTATAAATCTTACTCGATCAGTTTGGAAGAAGCCTGCTATAACGAGAGGAGTGTGCACTGTCAATATAAATAGTGCATATTTGTCTCCTCAAGGCGGCATAGCGGAACTGCTGTCTGTAGAAATTTATCTCCACCGCACTCTAGCATCAGTCGGAGTGTTGTCATATGCCGAGCTACAGCCGTAAAATGTCCTACACGTGGGCCTATTATTTCATCTTACATAATTTTATAATGATTACATAATTATAATTAGAACAAAGCCTAATTTATCTTAATACACAGAGGTTGAATGTAAACATCCGAGATCCTGAGTGCTGTGAACTTTTGTTTCAAAATGCGCTAGGTAGTGAGATAAGCCGGGGTCGCTAACCGGGACTAAAAATGTACAAACTTGGCTAATAAACTTCATGTCATTAAAACTTAGTCGTGATTTTGTTGAAAATTTTATTATCTCGTTGATGTCAAAGAAAAAATATAAAGACCAAAATTATAAAATTAAATCTAAGAATTCTATTCTAATTATTTGAGATTATCTAGGTAATAGTTATAAAGGTAGGCTAGGGTTACGGTTTTGATTAACATTAAATTTAAATGTATATAAATTAATGTTGCTGCCGATTTCTTAATACGTATTTATGTTGTTCCTTTTTTTTACATATTTATAATTCCTCATGTTTGATTACTTTATTTAATTAACGATATCGTTAGGTATAAATTACAAATTAAAAAATTTCGCTTTTCTTCGCTTATTTTAAAATTTTATTAGAATAATATCTGTGTTTATTTTTAAACTAAAATTATAGTTAAAATATTGAATATTTATTGAATTATAGCAACCAAATTTATTCTTTATCATACAATTTCTACTACGTAGGTTTAGAAGTTTTTAAAACGTATCGTAATAATTGAGAACCATAACCAACCAAACTTACATTTAAAAATAGTCCTTAGTAAATATTAAACTTAATACGAGCTCGTTCATGTCCTCTTTGGCTTCTCAAACCGAAGCTAAAGCTTGTTAGGTAATAACCCGATGAATAGTCTTAGCCATTCATTCTCTATTCAGGAGCGTTATTGTGAAGAAACGGGTTTATTTCTTTTAAATTTGTTTTTTTTTTAAATTATTGTAGCTCGGCATATGACAACACTCCGCCTGATGTAAAGCTAGAGTGCGGTCCATGAATAGACTGAATAAAGAACAGAAGCAACTGAGAAATCTCCAAGGGCCGCAGTCACCTCTAGATAGACATTGTACACTCCTCTCGTTATACCTGGCTACTTCTAAACTGCTCTCAGAACGCGATAAGATCACTTCACGGGTATTCGAAAGTGGTGGTACTACCCCAGGACGGCAGACTGGACTAATAATAATCATCAATATGCCTACCATTCTTTAGGCGTTGCGGTGGTTTTGGTAATATGGAAAGGATGAGTGAATGGGGAAAAAGATTTACCGTGCAAGTGAATGGCTGTATCGGAAGGGTCATCCTAGGTCTCAAGGTTCAAGGCTGGACATTAGAAGCGAGAGTAATTTAGACTCTGCATACCCCGTAGTAGGGACATGATTGCGAATATTTTTTTTGTAGTTAGTATTTTATAACCAAATTATTTTTATCGTTTTTCAGTGGTAAACCTATTAGAGAATAAATGTCGGTTCAGTTTTACGATTTTTCCTTTACGCCACTGACTTCAGAACCAAAACTGATTTTATCATTTCCTGTTTATTTTCGTACCTACATAACATATGGTCTCGTACAAGGATTAACTACGTTCGTTAAATAATCTGTCACCAACCGAAATGTAGATACATTTTTATTTCTCTCTTTGATAGATAATATTGTTTTAAGTAAATTAAAATATTTTAAACCGGTCGTGGTCTAGCGGTAAGACGCGTGAACTCACGATCAATGAGACCCGTGTTCGAACCTCGCTAAAGACCGGTACCAATGTAACTTTGTTATATGTACTTTGGTCGTTCAGTGCCTATAGGCACTATTAAAGAGTGGTAGGCAGACTGATGATGGTTATTTGTCCAGTCTGTCGTCCTGGGGCAGTACCACCACTTTCGAATGTAACACCCGTGAAGTGACCTTGTCGCGTTTCGGGGATAGTTTGAAAGTAGCCAGGTATAAGAGAGGAGTGTGCACTGTTAATCTAGGTGGAACATGCTCGTCTCCTCAAGCCGGCATAGTGGAGGCGACTGCAGCCCGTAGAGATTTCTCTGTGGTAGCAGTTGTTTCCATTCATGGACCGCACTCGAGCTGAACTGTGAACTCACGATCGACGGGAGCCGACAATACAAACACTAGTTTAGAGGTGTTATTTTTTTTTTTTTATTATTATTGTAGCTCGACATGTGACAACACTCCGCCCGATGTAAAGCTAGAGTGCGGTCCATGAATGGAAACAACTGCTACCACAGAGAAATCTCTACGGGCTGCAGTCGCCTCCACTATGCCGGCTTGAGGAGACGAGCATGTACCATCTAGATTGACAGTGCACACTCCTCTCTTATACCTAATACTAGTACTCTTATATATAGTTAAATAGTACACATAAGATAAGATGTAACAATTCGGTAGCGTTTTGTTTATCAATTGTGAACTTTGTAACTGTAACCGTCTTTCATTATTGGCCTTTATCAAAGCCCGTTCAATGAATATGCGTAAACTATCACTTCACTCATCTCGAGTTCTCTCGTTCATTATCGACTACCATATTTGCATTGTTTATTATCGCTGCGTCGTTAAACTAATGAGGCGTACGTTTCTGTAACTATGTAAAAAAAAATATTTCGGCTGAGGCGTGTGGCATGGAGTAACATTCTAAGAGTGGTAGGCAGACTGATGCCTAGTCTGCCCATCCTAGGGTAGTTCCACTCCTTTCAAGTGGTGTTCGTGAAGTTCTATACGCATTTTGGGATCAGTTTGGAAGTAGCTGGGTTTAACGAGAGGAGTGTACCCTGTCAATTTACGATGTCTCACCAAGCCGGTATAGAGGAGCCGACTGTTGCTACAGACATTTCGTCGGAACATGATGGACTACTATTAAAAACAAATTTAAAGATAATTTAAAACTATAAATAATACGAATAAGTGTATGTGTAATCAATACTTTTGTTCGAAGCCCTGTGTCGGCATTCTAAACAATTTGACACTGATAAAAGGTTATCAAGCAACTGTTGAAATGGTAACAAGTAATTATTAAAAGTTACTATTGTATATTAATGAAATTTCGGTATTTTATTATTAAATACAATAATAATACTGGGCTGTGTGTGTGTGTGCGCGTCCACATATGCAAATAACTTTTAAGAGACCCTATTGCCAGCGTAACAAGTTCTAATTTACCTTTCACTCGTGAAATTGCGTCACATTTCTAAATGTCAAAACTTTTGCCTTCCCCTTTCTTTTGATGACTAATGTTCGCAATGTTTATTGTCTACTGAAATGTCAATTGCTTTCAAAGAGGCTACTTTTTTGCGTGTTAAAGGTCATGGACCACACTCTAGCTTAACATCAGGTGGAGTGCTGTCATGGGCCGAGTTACAATAAAAAAAAAAAACATAATTATGTTGCATAAATAAATAACATATTAGAGTGGTAGGCAGACTGATGATGGTTATTTGTCCAGTCTGCCGTCCTGGGGCAGTACCACCACTTTCAAATGTAACACCCGTGAAGTGACTTTGTCGCGTTTCGGGAATAGTTTGAAAGTAGCCAGGTATAACGAGAGGAGTGTGCACTGTCAATCTAAGATGGTACATGCTCGTCTCCTCAAGCCGGCATAGTGGAGGCGACTGCTACCAGGTTTCTCTGTAGTAGCAGTTGTTTCGATTCATGGACCGCACTCCAGCTTTACATCAGGCGGAGTGTTGTCACATGCCGAGCTACAATAAAAAAAAATATATAAAAAAAAAATAACAAACGAATAACGCTTCATTAAACTGCATTAGTGCAGAGTCCTATTTACTTCCACATTGTGATTTTGTTCATTGAACACGTTAAGCATTTGCTTTAGAAGTTTGGGATAGTATCTCATTGAAATGAGAGAAAACAATATGTTGGAATTGGAGATATTTATCAATTTTACTATTTATTTCTTTAAGACCGCCTAGTATCGGGATTAGTTTGGAAGTAGCCAGGTATTAGCGAGAGGAGTGTGCACTGTCTAACCAGCATATCGGAGGCGACTACATTCTGTAGATATTTATCGGTAGCAGTTACTTTCGTTCATGGACCGCCTTCTGGCTTTATTGGAGTGTTGTCATATTCAAAGCGTAATTTAAAAAAAAAACCAAGCCCACGAAAGCATTTGTCAATTTTGTACTTCGGGACATTATTGGGCTGCGAGACTTCTACCCATGGTTTGTGGACATTAATTAGAGTCAAAAGTTGAACCTATAATGATATATTTTAATCACGTCATTATTGCTTAAAATACGTGTAATTTTACAGTCAACGTTTATGGCGTATAGTAATTTATTCCCGTTTTAAATTCTTGCATAACTTCAATAAGGTATAATCTGCGAGGTTTTTATTCGTTAGTTGGGTGGTCCTTTTTTTTATAACCGCGCGCCGCTGGGAAAGACACCGCTATCACGTCGCATCACACATGATGATACAATATAGTACACGTATTTTTTGGTATAAATAGCTCATTCTATTATTTTAGCACTTTCTAAATAAATATCCTTGCTCCGTATGGAGTAGTCAAGTTACTAACTCTTCATTTTTATAATTTTCGATGTTAATTAACCTATACAACTTTTTTTATTGTAGCTCGGCATGCTCGACACTCCGCCTGATGTAAAGCTAGAGTGCGGTCCATGAATGGAAACAACTGCTACTACAGAGAAACCTGCTTGAGCCGGCTTGAGGAGACGAGCATGTACCATCTTAGATTGACAGTGCACACTCCTCTCGTTATACCTGGCTACTTTCAAACTATTCCCGAAACGCGACGAAAGTCACTTCACGGGTGCGAAGCCTACCACACACCGCTTTTGATATGCCGGCTTCGGAAGACGAACGCGACTAGGTAACTTTATTCGTGCCGGTGAAGTTAGACTTAAAAGTGGTGGCAGGCTGGGATAATTACCATTATACTTACCACTTCTTGTTAGCTGTATTTACGAAATATTTGTGATAATATTTCTTTGTTTATATGCTAATAATAGTTTATGTATATTAATTGTAATATTCGTTAAAACGTCGGATGTTCGAATGGGTATGCGTTATCAGCGGATGTTGAGTAGGTACAGCGAGTATGGGTGCCACGACCCAATATCTGTCATTTGATATTCATTAGCAGGAGATAATTTATGTATTATGTTCTTTTTAAGCATCACCCTGTTCTCAACTACGTAAAGCTTTGGTTTATTCCATCTAGTTCTACACGTTTGGATGGTTTGGAAAAAAAAATTTTTTTCATGAACTCTATTTTGCCATTTTTAAATTCTGTAAAAAATTTAAAACAAAGACGACTGCAAGATCTGCTATTAGATAAATATAATAATAATAATAAAAATACTTTATTGCACAACATAAAAATTGCAAAAGGCGAACTTAATGCCTTGAGGCATTTTCTACCAGTTAACCTTTGGTGTGGTGGAAAAGTGTATTCGGTGCAGAAACAAAAATATAAGAATAAATAAGTGAAAAATAAATAAATCTAAAATTATTGAATAAAGGCAAAACAGCATAAGAATTTTATAATAGTATATTTTATTGATTCTAGAAATCGGCAACAAATAGGTACAACGCGTCTATGTAATTTTAATTGAGTTTATCATACAACATTACAAAATCAGATAACAAAACAAAATTGGATAATGGGCATGTTTAGGACTGGCTTCTAAATGGGAAGGCTCAGACAAAAAACAAAAGCACATCCCGAAATGCAATGTTATTTTTGTTGCCTAGTGCCCATTTCGGAGAACGGGGCGAGAGCGGGCGCGCGGGAAGGCACGGTCGTCGCCACGAACAGGGACGAATTCTCTATTATTTATATTCTACATGCACGATTATTAGTTTTGTTTCATTTAAATTGTCCATACAAAAACGGTTATAAAAATAACACATTATATAGAAGTAAGAAGTAGTCTCTTAAATTCTCTTGTGACCTTAGATTAAAAAAAAAAGATGGAGATACGGTACCTACGTTCTTTGTTGTTTACTATTGAAAGCGGACCAGACACACAACTACACGTGCTCACCCACACACTTATAGAACCGATACCTATGCACCGAAGACAAAGATAGAAAGACGTTGCCAGACTGCAGTGCGAGGGAGACAGAATGCTATGACGTGTATGTCATTTAGATTTAGTTTGCGGGGTCTACTCTTTAGTATGTTCCTCTTTCTAATCTAAGCTTGTGATATTTCTTATCACAATTGTGTTAATCAACAATTAACAACTCCATATTTTCCATTTAAAGTTCTACTTTAAAAATATAACGTTTTTTAAATTTTTATAAATGTGGCATTTCAATACGTCCCTGTGCTGGTGGGGAGACTGGAGCCGCCGGCAGCGCGAGAGTCGTCGAGAGGCGCGCGGGCGAGCAGTGCGGTTGTACGACGCGCGTAGAGGCCGGTCTCTATCATGGCGCTCCGTGCTTTGTTTATCTTATGCGCGATCGTACACGCGACCACCGCTCTATACAACCGAGAACGCGATCGATTGAGAGCTGACCCTCGCCTGCTAGACCGGGCCTGCGAGCTCAGCTCTTGTTATCCTGCCACTGGTAACCTGCTGATAGGCCGCGAATCGAGACTCTTCGCCTCTTCCACGTGCGGACTCGGTGGACGAGAACGATATTGTATCGTCTCGCATTTAGAAGACAGAAAAAAATGTTTCTGGTGCGATTCTTCCAACCATACCGTAAATAATCCAAATCTAAACCACAGGATTCAAAATATTATATACAAATTTCATCCTGGAACCCGAACTAAATCGTGGTGGCAATCTGAAAATGGAAAAGAGGACGTGACGGTACAGTTGGACATGGAAGCAGAATTTCATTTAACTCATTTAATTATACAATTCAAAACATTTCGACCGGCTGCCATGCTCGTGGAGAGGTCTTTTGACTTTGGAAAGAATTGGAGAGTGTATCGCTATTTCGCACATAATTGTGATGAAGCTTTCCCTGGTGTTCCTCAACATGCGCAAAGAACTCTATCTGAAGTAGTTTGTGAATCACGATACTCTGGAGTCGCACCGTCCAGCGAGGGTGAGGTGATATTTAGAGTGTTACCACCAAACATTAATGTGTCCAACCCGTACTCTGAAGAAGTCCAAAATTTGTTGCGAATGACTAATCTTAGAATCAAATTCACAAGACTGCACACATTGGGAGATGATTTACTCGACAATAGAGCTGAAATACAAGAAAAGTACTATTATGCCATATACGAAATGACCGTGCGCGGGTCTTGTTCCTGTTATGGTCATGCATCGCGTTGCTTGCCCATGCCGGGAGTGGAATCCAAAAACAACATGGTGCACGGTAGATGTGAGTGTACTCATAATACTCGTGGATTGAACTGTGAATATTGCGAAGATTTTTATAATGACCTGCCGTGGCAACCTGCAGTCGGTAAGACTTCTAACGCCTGTAAGAGATGCACGTGCAACAACCATGCTACTTCGTGTCACTTCGACTACGCCGTGTACAACTTGACAGGAAAAATCAGTGGAGGTGTTTGTGATGATTGTCAACATAATACGATGGGACGTAATTGTGAGCAGTGTAAACCATTCTTCTACAGAGATCCCAATTTAGATATTCAAAGTCCTGATATATGTAGACCGTGTGACTGCGAGCCTACTGGTTCTATCGATGATGGTCTATGCGATCCGCTTACCGATGTAGCGACGAACCAAGAAGCTGGTCGTTGTCATTGTAAGTCCAATGTGGGTGGGCCCAGGTGCGATGCTTGCAAAGACGGTTATTGGAACTTTGAGACTAACAATCCTGAAGGCTGTGAAGCGTGTACATGTGTTGCTCTGGGAACTGTCAGAGATAGGGGATGTGATGCAGGAACAGGCGAATGTATTTGTAAACGATATGTGACGGGTAGAAATTGTGACCAATGCCTGCCACAATTTTATGGACTATCCGATAGCGACGACGGATGTTTGCCTTGCGATTGTGACATCGGTGGCTCGTTAGATAATTTTTGTGATGTAATTACTGGGCAATGTAAATGCAGGCCAAATGTAGCTGGCCGTCGGTGCGATCAATCTCCTCAAAATTTCTATATACCTGCTTTAGATGCAATGGTTTACGAAGGTGAATTAAGTTTATGCGACAGTTACGTAGACGACAATGCGATACAAATTCAACTTTGCCAAGTTGTCATAAGGGAACCATTTAGAGATGGGAGAAAAGAGACTTGGACCGGACCTGGTTTCATGAAAGTTCCAGAAGGCAGTACACTCGTATTTCCCATTGACAATGTAATGTCTAGCATGCGTTATAAGGTTTTAATAAGATATGAACCACAATCTAACTTAGATTGGGAACAAGCAACAGTATTTATAAAAGAAGTAAAATATGACGACGATATACCCGATGATCCTAATTCAGTATGTGCTAATGTTAGACCCGATGATAATGAGATCTATACAACGTTACCTTCAAACCAGAGGCATGTTTTGGTAGAGAGACCCATATGCCTTGAAAAGGATAAACACTACGAACTTAGAATATTTTTAGGTCAACAAGCTAGTCACACTGCTAACTCGAGAGCATCCATATTAATTGATTCTGTCGTTCTTATTCCAGTATTTGACGATTTGCCATTTTTCTCCAATGACACTGTCGGATTTTTACGTAAGCAAGAGTTCGAAATGAACAACTGTGATGACTCATATTATTACGATCTCTACAGGGATAATGTCCCTGAAGTTTGTAAAAAATATCATGCTAGTATCGGTTTTTACGTGCAGAATGGAGGACAGGCATGCCATTGTGACATGACTGGGTCTACAAGTCATCAGTGCGAAGAAAATGGAGGAAACTGTCCCTGCAAACCTAACGTAGTCGGTAGGAGGTGTGACCGATGTGCGCCTGGCACTTTTGGTTTTAGTTCAGATGGTTGTAAAGCTTGTGATTGCAATAACATTGGTGCACTTGATAATTTCTGTGATGCTACTAGTGGGCAATGTAAGTGTAAAGCTAACACCTATGGTCTTCAGTGCGATAAGTGTCAACCGGGATATTTCAACTTCCCTCATTGTCAGCAATGTGATTGTAATGGACATGCAGATCAATGCGAAGATAAAACTGGTGCATGTTTGGAATGCCGAGATTATACTGAAGGTCATCGCTGTGAAAGATGCATTGAGGGCTTTTATGGCGATCCGAAACTTGGTGTTGATATATCATGTCGTGCATGTCCATGTCCCGGAGTAAAGGGGTTAGGAAACTCTTTTGCAGATAGATGTGAATTAGATCCAGACACAAAAGATGTACTCTGTTATTGTGCAGAAGGCTACGCTGGTTCACGTTGTGATGTTTGTGCAGATAACTATTATGGGCACCCTGAACAACTAGGAGGTTTTTGTTCTCCCTGCGAATGTAATGATAACATTGACCCAACAAAACCTGGCAATTGCGATCCTCATACAGGAACGTGTTTGCAATGTTTGCACAACACGGCGGGTGATTACTGTGAAGTATGTGAAGAAGGATATTATGGTGATGCACTGACACAGTCATGCGAAAAATGCAGCTGTTCCGAATTGGGAACCAACTTTACTTTGGGCAATTGCGATCGTATTACTGGTCAATGCCCATGTCACAAAAATGTAATAGGAAAGAATTGTGACCAGTGCACAGAAAATCATTGGAAGATAGCTGTGGGTACTGGATGTGACCCCTGTGACTGTGATCCTGTTGGTTCGCTATCCCCTCAATGCAATCCTTACATAGGTAAATGTGATTGTAAAAATGGGTTCGGTGGTCGAAAATGCGATCAATGCCAAGAGAACTTTTGGGGTGATCCAAAAGTCGAATGTTTCCCGTGTCAGTGCGATCTTTATGGTTCGCTCTCCGCTCAGTGTATGCGAGAGAATGGGTCTTGTATTTGTCAACCCGGAATAGGAGGTAAGAATTGTGATATGTGCGCTAGAGGCTACATAGGACACGGCATTCAATGCACGGAATGCGGGGAATGCTTCAACAATTGGGATGTAATAATAGATGAATTAAAAATACAAACACAATATGCCATTGGTAACGCCAGTAAAATCAAAGTGGTTGGAGCTACTGGAGCATATACCAGAGACTTTGAAGAAATGACAAAGAAGTTGTCAGATATAGAAAATCTCTTAGATAGTGCATCAGTTGGAGAGGCAACAGTAAAAGATTTACTTTCAGAAGTCAACAGTTTACGCGAACAATTAGTTGTAGAAGAACAGAAAGTCAAGGATAGTAACGACAATTTGAGTGACATTACATCAAAGATAAATCTCGGAGACGTGGCTTTACGTGATTTGAAGGAAAATATCGAAAAACTCAAAAACAAAACAGCAGATTTAAAAAATAATGCTACAAAACTACAAGAAGCTAATTTAGAAGGTGCTCTTAATCTAACACGTGAAGCCAAAGAACGAGCATTAAAAGCTGCTGATGATGCAGAGTTTGTACAAACCATAGTTGCAAATACTGATCGTCAGATTAAAAATACTGATAGGCTTATAGAAATGCAATACAGCACTTTTAACAATACACAAAATGAAAACGAGAAAAGGTTAGGGGAACTTGAAGAACAGTTATCTGAATTGGAATCCCTATTCCCCAAATTAAATGAGAAAATGTGTGGTCAAGAGAGTGACAATTGCGATGTTTGTGGCGGCGCCGGCTGTGGTAAATGTGGTGGCATATCTTGTGATCGAGGGGCCGTCACGAAAGCTGAAAAAGCGTTGGAATTTGCTAATAAAACTGAACATCGAATTAAAGAACATGAATTATCTGCCGAGGACTTATTTAGATCAATATCGCAAGCCAAACAAGAGACAGTAGGTGCTCTTAATAAAGCTCAAGAAATATTTGATAAGGCGGATCAATTGAAGTTAAGAACAGACAAAATCACTAATGACAGTTTAACTGTAACAAACGAATTAAATGAGTTTTTATCTAATACTACGAGTACGCCAGCTGATGTTCGGACACTAGCTAACGAAATACTAAAACTAACTATAAGCTTAGAACCCAAGGAAATAACAGAGTTATCTCAGCGTATAAATGCAACTGTTTCGCAACTGACTAACATAGAAAATATTATTAGCGAGACTAAGCCCGATTTAGACATAGCTAAAGCTTTGAAATTAAATGCTACGTTGGCAAATAATTCTGCTAATCTAACCCTCGAAATGGCAAATAAAGTGTTAGAAGCTTTGGACGAAGCGAAAATAGCACAAGATGCCGCCGAGAGTGTGATAGCAACTGCTAGGGCTGATATTGATGCTGCAAAGGAAGATTTAATACCAATAGCTGCAGAAACGAACGAAGCTCAAAAGAAAGCGAATGACACAAAGGACGCAGTAGAAGCGCTTCAATTACGACTCAATAAATTACAGAAAAATATATTGAAAATCGAGAGCGACGCTGAGCAAGTTAAGCAAGAAGCGAACGACGTTGTTAATAGAGCGGAGGGCGCTGAAGAGCAAGCACGAACTCTTCGCAAAACTTATAAAAATGTAAATACGTCTTTAACTGAACGTGCTGAAAAAACGTTAAATTCAAGAGAAAGGGCTCAGGCATTACTACAAAGAGCGACAACATTGGCTAGTGATACTCAAAACCAACTGAAATCCCTTCAAAATATGGAAGATCTTTACAATAGCCACGCATCAGAATTGAGTGATCTAGAAAGAAAAATAAGCGAGCTTAACGCCCAAATGAACGTGTACTTAAACGAAATTACAAGAAAATCCGACAACTATCGATCATGTACTACGTGATTGTAAAAATTGTACGTTTTCACACTGCCATGATAGGTTTAATGTTGTTTTCATGTATTTACATAATGTAATTAGAGTAATTTTATTCAACACGCCAATTTGTGCCATAATTTATACCACATACTTATATATTTTCAATTTTAATAAAATATGCACCATTACATTTAATGTATATAATGATATGATTTATGATAATTGTTTAATTTTATTTTTAGTCTTATTAAATATATTATACCAAAGTAATTTTAAGTTAAATAGGTTTATATGCAATTTAATTGTCAATTTTATTTTGTAATAATATTTTTTAACATTATTTAGTAATAAGAATTCTTATGCAACGATATCCAAAGAACAGTAGTAATTTAGAGTATTTTAAGTTGTCAGAAACTTAATACTTAGTGCTATGTTTTAAAATTATTATATTTGCATTTAATTATAATTAGTTGATAATTTTGTGGTGTGTTTTAGTATATAATATTGTAATTTATAAATTTAATGTTCCTTGAAAATTATTGAATGGATACTGTTTTTAATAACATTGTTATTTTTCCTAATAACTAATATCAATTTAGTCTTAACTAAATTATAAAATTAGAATTATAATTAAGGTAATTAAAAGAAAGGATATTACTGCCTTTACTTGCATTTCAATGCATTTTTATGTAACTAAGTGAACATGCGAATATGAAAATAAGGCAAAAAATACTTAACTATTGTTATGATTTTATTAGAATTTCTTTATTAAAATATTTTTTTGTTTTCTTTCAATATCCTCAATTCTCCTTATAAACTACAATAGTTCTTCATTCAACAATGACGTAATAATATGGATAATTATTATAATTTGATTAATTAATTACATAAGATAACTTTGACGATTTCTGTAGCGCAGTAGCTACCACTGCCGTCAGTTTGGTGGAAATCTGGCGGACGTCGCGTCAGTATCTGCTTTGTTAGGTCTCTTTCTGTCTGTGTTGATAACACCAGCCGCTTTTCAGCTTATTAATTTGTAAAACTTTTTTGTGAGAATCCCCGGGCTGCCTAAGACTGCCACTGATTCCCGGTATAAACAGATATTTATTTATTAAGTCTTGATATTATGATTTATTTGTTTTATCAACCCTGTTATATGTATCTATGAAAATTAAGACACTACATATTTAAAATAATTACACTTCAGGTGGTTATACTTGGAACCTATCCTTTACAATGATGATGGAGAACTCGGTGTGAAGTTCAGAAAGGTGGATTTAGGTTTCCGTCAAGTGGCAAGGATTTTGGAAACCGATGCCAGATTGTCAGCACTATTACAGAGTACCCGGTTGCAGCCTATGTTGGATTCCATTTCTGATCAACTTTATACTTGTCAGGCAGCTCTTAACGAATATATTGATGTTAGTAATTTGTTTTATTTTATGAATAATCCTATTTCAAACTATCCAGTTATAAAATTAAATAAATTATAAGATCTGGAGTTCAAATCGGCAGACGGGGTTAATAACCATCGTCAGTCTGCCTACCACTCTTTAATAGGCACTGAGCGACCAAAGTACATATAACAAAGTTATATTGGTACCGGTCAGAATTAGCGCGGTTCAAACACGGGTCTCATCGATCGTGAGTTCACGCGTCTTACTGCTCCGACCACAGCCGCTTTTGGACCCCACCCAAAATTACTATCCTTACTATAGAGGTTTAAAAACAAAAATCTTTATTTTGCTTTAGGGTTTACGCTCACAATCGTGGCACAAAAAATAACTCAATAATACTGAATTTAATTACAGGATAAGAGAAGAATATTTCCAAGATTCTATTTTTTGAGTGATGATGACCTTCTTGAGTTGTTGGGTCAAGCGCGTTCTGGCGCTGAAGGTCGGGAGGCTGTAATGCAAAATCACCTTAAGAAACTGTTTCCAGGAATTACTGGTGTGAAATTAGGTCCCGGCGAAATGTCTATTACAGCCATGTGTAGTCATCATGGTGAAATATTTGTTCTGGACCATCCAATTGACATTGATCAGCCTGTAGAGGTATGTTTTGTCTCATTTAATTTACACCTTTAATGGTTTTAGAATGACTGTGGTAATAGAAAAGATAAACGAACGTGTGAATTTCACTTGATTTTTTTAATAGTATCTCGACATAATATGACAACACTCCACCTGATTAACATCAGAGTTATCAACGTAAGCAGCTGCCACTACAAATACATTTCTACATGCAGCAGTCGTCTCCGCTATGATGGCTTAATGAGACGAATTTCGAGTTTCTTTAAAAAATGGTTGGCAACATGGAGGGGGCGTTCCGGATTCTATCCAGCTAGCTATGCCACTACAGACTACTTGTATTGTAGTTACAGTAAATACTGTTAATTTTATTTAATGATAAGAATTATAAAATATAACATAGTTCGTTCTCTCATTTGAAGATTTGGTTGAAGAATCTCGAAATAGAAATGCATACATCGTTAAAATCTGCTATATTAAACTGTGTTACATCAACTACAAAGCTGAACCAAGACATATTTTCTTTACCAACTCAGATAATATGTTTAGCACAAAATATAAGGTTCACTGAACACGCAGAAAGAGCTATTGTTACCAAGGAATTGCAGAAATTGAAAGGGAACATTGAAAAAGAGAATCAGTATTATGCAGAAGTGGAGTTGGAAGAAGAATGTGAGAAGTTAAAAAGACAAGCACTTATACTACAATGCGTTTATTATTTAACTGTTGTACAACAATTGATTGATAATAATATTACGTCGACCAATCATTGGCTTTGGCAGAAGCAGCTTAGGTGAGTACGTTTATGCAGTAGTCAATCACGATCGCTGGAAATAACGTGTCTGTGAACATATCACACAAGTTAACCTACCTCATAGAAATATTAAAAACTTCAAAAGTGGTTAGACTTTTGAATGGCCGTGGTTGTCTAGCGGTAAGACGCGTGAACTCACGATCGATGAGTCCCGTGTTCGAACCTCGCTAATTCTGACCGGTACCCATGTAATTATGTAACTTTGGTCGCTCGGTGCCTATAGGCACTATTAAAGAGTGGTCGGCAGACTGATGATGGTTATTAGCCCAGTCTGCCGTCCTGGGGTAGTACCACCACTTTCGAATGTAACACCCGTGAAGCGACCTAGTCGCGTTTCGGGAACAGCTTGAAAGTTGTTAGGTAGATGCACATTAGCGGCATAGTGGAGGCAATTTATAGATTTATAATTTTGTAGTAACAACGCTTGTGTAATACCCGTGAAGTGGTTGGCCAGGTATATCGAGAGGGGTGTGCACTGTCGACCTAATGGTGCGCATTCATCTCCTTAAGCCGGCATAGCGGAGGTGATTGCTATAAAAACTTATGTTGGTATATAATTTTTTTTTTCCAGGTTTTACTTATTAAACACAAAGGAAGTGATAGCAAAAATGGGTATAGCACAATTCGCATATTCCTATGAATATCTTGGGATTAATACTGGACAATTTGTCAGAACTGAATTGGCTGACAAATGTTTCCTTATTTTAACACAAGTTAGTATTTTTTTTATTGTAGCTCGGCATGTGACAACACTTCGCCTGATCTAAAGCTAGAGTGCGGTCCTTGAATGGAAACAACTGCTACTACAGAGACACCTGTGCGGGCAGTAGTCGTCTCCACTATGCCGGCTTGAAGAGACGACCATGTACCATCTAGATGACAGTGCACTCTCCTCTCGTTATACCTGGGTTATACCCCGTTATAATATTATTACACAGGGGAATTTCTCTAGGCAACAGTCACTACCGATACGCCGGCTTCGTTTTTTTTATTGTAGCTCAACATATGACAACACTCCATCTGATGTAAAGCTAAAGCTACTACAGACAGCAGACGCCTCCACTATGCCGGCCTCAGGAGATGAATATGCACCATCCTGATTGACTGTGCACACTCCTCTCGTTATACGTGACTACTTCCAAATTGATCTCGAAATGCGACAAGTCACATTAGAAAGTGGCGGTACTACCAGCAGTTTGAGCTAATTTAAAAGTAAATTTTTAATTTGAAATATATTTTTATAGGCATTTCACCTGGGACTCGTGGGTAATCCGTTCGGTCCAGCCGGAACTGGTAAAACGGAATCTGTTAAAGCTCTTGGCGGTCTTTTAGGCAGACTCGTTTTAGTATTCAATTGTGATGAGGTAAGACATAGAAGTCCGAAGTATTATAGTATACTAGACATAGACAATTATTTTGCCAATCAAGAATAGAACTTACAGCTAACTTCACTTTGCAGGTGTCAAATAAATTGAATTTTTTCTTAAAAAAGTGCGGTCTATAAACGGATACAACTGCTACTACAGAGAAACCTCTACAAGCAGCAGTCACCTCTTCTATGCCGGCTTGAGGAGACAAGTATGCACTATCGAGATTGACAGTGCACACTCCTCTCGTTATACCTGACTACTTTCAAACTGTTCCCGAAACGCAACAAGGTCACTTCACGGGTGTTACATTCGACAGTGGTGGTACTACTCCAGGACTAATAACCATCATCAGTCTGCCTACCACTCTTTATTGGTGCCTATAGGCACTGAGCGACCAAAGTACATATAACAAAGTTACATTGGTACTGGTCGGAATTTATCGAGGTTCGAACACGGGTCTCATCGATCATGAGTTAGGTTAGCTATTTTTGTACTTGTGTCTTGTCTTGGTTGATTTTTTTTTTCTCATTTTATAACATAGTAGAAAATACCAGTAATTTTATAGTTAATAACTGTAACATAAATGATTTCAGGCGATGGATGCAGAATGTATGGGAAGATTGCTAACAGGTCTGGCATTATCAGGCGCTTGGGGTTGTTTCGATGAGTTCAATCGTCTCACAGCCGACACGTTGTCAACTGTTGCCCACCAATTCAACTCTCTGTTAGGTGCTATTGGATTTCACAAATCTGGAGGGAGACCTACAGCTTTACTTAATGGAAAACAAGTAAGACCCGTATTCGAACCTCGCTAATTCTGACCGGTACCAATGTAACTCTGTTATATGTACTTTGGTCGCTCAGTACCTATAGGCACTATTAAAGAGTGGTAGGCAGACTGATGTTGGTTATTTGTCCAGTCTGTCGTCCTGGGGTAGTATCACCACTATCGAATGTAACACCCGTGAAGTGACCTTGTCACGTTTCGGGAATAGTTTGAAAGTAGCCAGGTATGATGAGAGGAATGTGCACTGTCAATCTAGATGGTACATGCTCGTCTCCTCAAGCCGGCATAGTGGAGGCGACTGCTCCGCTTCTCTGTAGTAGCAGTTGTTTCCATTCATGGACCGCACTCTGACTTTACATCAGGCGGAGTGTTGTCACATCGGCAGCTCGGCAGCTACAATAAAAAAAAATACAAACTTATTTTGCCCGGTAATGACGACGGCTTGTCATTAGATGACAGATGCAGCGAAGATATTTCGGTATTTATATTTTATAGCTAGGTTTGTTAGCAATGAAACGAGTCGAGGTCTAGTGGTAGCCGAAGGACCTCACGATCGATGAGACCCGTGTTCAAACCTCGATAAATTCTGATTGGTACCAATGTAACTATGTACTTTGGTCGCTCGGTGCCTGTGATGCAAGCACTAGATTAGTAAAGGCATTTAAAATAATAATAATTAAAAAAATATTGTCCATTATTGTCATAAACAAATCAGAATAATGAAAATGTTACTACTGATAAATGTCTGTAAGCAGCAATCACTTTCGCTGTGCCGACTTAAGAGATAAATCTGCCCTTTCCGTGTATCTATTGACAGGGCAAACTTCTCTCATTACACCCGCTCACATCCAAGCGAATCCCATAAATTGACTTTTCACTTCACGGGTGACTGGTACTACCCTAGAACGGCTCAATAACCATCGTCAGCCTGCCTACAGCTCTTTTAAAGGGCGTGAGGTTTTTTATAGTAGTAGATAATTTGATTATTTTCCAGATAGATGTATCAGAATATTGTGCGATCGCTGCAACTTTGAATCCGGTCGGTCGTGGTTACGGGGGTCGGAGAGCACTCCCCGCTGCCATTGAGAGAGTATTGCGACCGGCGGCCATGATGGAACCGAAGCCAGGGCCACTAGTTACCAATTTGTTGAAAGCGCGCGCTGTTCTATCAGCGAATATGCTCTCTGATGATTTGTGTGAAGTATTCACCATGGCTAAGTTAGTAACGCATTTTCTTTTTTTTTATAATAGCTCGACGAAATGTCCACAGGTATCAGTCACCTCCGCTATGCCGGCTTGAGGATATTATTATTATTAAATTGCATTAAATTTTTTTTATAGCTAGATCGCGACCCATAACGGGAACATTAAACCATAGATAATTTGTACAGGCAGCAGTCGCTTCCCCTATGCCGAATTGAGGTGACGTGCCCCATCCAGATTGACAGTGCACACTCCTCTCGCTATATGAAGCTACTTCCAAACTGATCCCGAAACACGGGTTTTACATTCGAAAGTGGTGGTACTACCCCAGGACGGCTGACTCGGCTAATAACCACTCTTTAATATTGCAGTGAATTATTAAGTGAACAAAGCCACTACGATTGGGGTTTGCGTGCATTGAAAGCGGCAGTTGGCAGTTGCGCCAACGCATTATTAACCAATAAGAACGGTGGCAATTCACGTTATGTTCTTCGTAGAGTACTTCGACATAATAATATTTCTAAACTTACTGATGCTGATGCTCGTAGGTAAGTTTTTACAACTAAACCTATGTTTTTAAAATGTACTCTATTTTGTTGAGTCAAAATTATGTACCAAGTTATATTGGTTGTGGGCAAACCTTATTTCTACATACATATGTAGAAATAGGGGTGAATATTGGTTGGCACACATGCAAAGGCATCTAAAAAATAGGACTCACCGTTTGTTTTCTCAGTACCGTTTTTTTTTTTTTGAGTTATTTGAGCGGCCGTGGTCTAGCGGTAAAACGCGTGAACTCACGATCAATGAGACCCGTGTTCAAACCTCGCTAAAGACCGGTACCAATGTAACTTTGTTATATGTACTTTGGTCGCTCAGTGCCTATAGGCACTATTAAAGAGTGGTAGGCTGACTGATGATGGTTATTTGTCCAGTCTGTCGTCCTGGGGCAGTACCACCACTTTCGAATGTAACACCCGTGAAGTGACCTTGTCGCGTTTCGGGGATAGTTTGAAAGTAGCCAGGTATAAGAGAGGAGTGTGCACTGTCAATCTAGATGGTACATGCTCGTCTCCTCAAGCCGGCATAGTGGAGGCGACTGCAGCCCGTAGAGATTTCTCTGCGGTAGCAGTTGTTTCCATTCATGGACAGCACTCTAGCTTTACATCAGGCGGAGTGTTGTCACATGTCGAGCTACCATAAAAAAAAATTTAAAAAATTTTTTTTACTGAAATTTGTCGATGCGCGCGCACGGCTAACCTTCTTGACACTCACTTGTCAACGCGGTTTGTTTTTAATTTGGTGCGGGAAAGGAAGGCAAAGGAATAAAATGCTATGCAGCGCAACCAACCAAACGAATGAGTAATTTCAGGCGCGAACAGAAGTAAAGTAGAATCTTTATTAAACTTCTAACGGAGTTTTGGAGGGAAAATTAAAACAATCAGTCTCTTCTTTCGAATTGTTTTTTTAGCTCGTCCATGACCGCACTCAGACTGATGTTAAGCTAGAGTGCGATCCATGAACGGAGATGACTGCTGTCAAAAAAGGGCATCCGCAGACAGTAGTCGTCCCCGCCATGCCGGCCTGAGGAGAAGAGTATGCACTATTTAGGTTGATAGTGCGCACTCGTCCTAATATATCTTGCTATACGCAACAATGTCACTTCACGGGTGTTACATTCGAAGGTGGTGGTACTACCCCAGGACGGCTGTTCAATGTTCATCATAATTTATTAATATTATACTGTTCTGTTGTAGATTTGAAGAAATATTATCGGTTGTATTTCACGATGTACCGAACGAAGAGGCCTTTATTGATCCCATACAATCTGTTCTAAAAAGTAGTTTTGATTATTTAAAACTGAAACCTAACGATGGACAGGTAAATTATTTATTATTTAATTGATTTTTTCCCCCCTTTATTTATTAGGACTTTATTCTTATAATAGAAGAATATCTTATAATAGAATCAGCAAAATTATAGCTACTGGTAATTATAATAATAAGCTTAACCTAATGACAAATTGAATAAAACAAAACCGAATCAAAAACTATAACAAAAAAAAAAAAAACACAAAAAACTTTATATCTACTTTAAAACAATTATTTCTTATTATATACGAGTATACTAAAAAATAAAAGACAAATAAAATCAGATCCATTCATTGACTTTAAAATAATAATAATAATAATAAATTCTTTATTGCATTTAACACAGTTAAAGAAATACAAAATCATAAATAAGTTACTGCAATTGGCGGTCTTATCACTAAAAGCAATTTCTTCCAGACAACCAATTGATATTAAATAAATTAAAAAAAAAAAAAAAAAAAATTAAAAATAAAAAAATAAAAAAATACATGAATTTAAAAAAAATGAATTGACAACAACTGCTACTATAGAGAAATTTTTACGAGCAGCAGTCGTCTCCGCTGCTATAGCATCATGTCGGATGCTATCTAGATTGACAATGCACACTCCTCTCGCTATACCTGGCTACTTTCAAACTGCTCCCGAAACGCGACAAAGTCAATTCACGGGTATTACAATAAATATTCATTAAACAATTTTTATATGTTTATTATTAATTTTACAAGGCACATTAATATATTGCGCAGCAAAACTAAAAGCCACTTCAATGCAATGATTGTTATAGGATGTGCAAGCTCAGCAGGGCTGCTCTCGCTACGTTAATCGACTCCTTCATAATTGAGTCAATATTTTTTTGTATATTTTTATTAATTTTATTTTATTTTATTTCTATTTTTATTTTTTATTTATTTTTTATTATTATAATTCTATTTTATTAGATTCAAAAATGTGTCGAACTCCACGAACAATTACAACAGAGAATGGGTATTGTATTGGTCGGTGCTCCCGGATCAGGAAAAACAACTATAAGACAATTATTGAAAACTGTAAGTTATATCTTGAAGTAATGAACTAACCCAAAAGCATCGTTTCTTAACCTGAGGGTTGCGAGCATAGCTCAAAGGGCCAAGTATGAGTTTACATTTACGCTTTCACGGCGTAAAGTGAGTAATCTCCAATAACCTTGACCTTGTCGCGTTTCGGGGATAGTTTGAAAGTAGCCAGGTATAAGAGAGGAGTGTGCACTGTCAATCTAGATGGTACATGCTCGTCTCCTCAAGCCGGCATAGTGGAGGCGACTGCAGCCCGTAGAGATTTCTCTGTGGTAGCAGTTGTTCATGGACCGCACTCTAGCTTTACATCAGGCGGAGTATTGTCACATGTCGAGCTACAATAAAATAAAAACTTGGAAACTCAAGCTTGGCCAGTATTAGTAATATAAGCGGTCGTAATTATTCCAATAACAATATTTAAGATTACTATTGTATTAAATGCTTTAATAATGGATGATATCTGTTTTTTATGTAATTAAACTTGATGTTTTGATATAATTGAAATAAATTAATGAAAGAATAAAATATTATCTTAGAATATTGTTTTGTTAAGAAACTAGTAGATTTCAAGTGGGCCCAAAAATGGGTATGGTCCTTTTGGAATTAAAAATCTGTCACATTATAAAAAATATGTATTTTCCAGGCGTTAATACAACAAGGGAAAAATATAGTAGAATACGTAATAAGTCCAAAAGCGATGAGCCGTGATTGTCTACTTGGTCATATTGATCTCGACACGCGCCAATGGACTGATGGTGTTATTTCAGCAACAGCACTTGAAGTTTCCTCACAGCCTTCAGGTTTGAGTTTGAAAAACTACATTATTTAATTATTCTTTTAAAATGAAGAGTTGCAGACTAGTGATGGTTATTTGTCCAGTCTGCCGTCCTGGGGTAGTACCACCACTTTCGAATGTAACTCTCGTGAAGTGACTTTGTCGCGTTTCGGAAATAGTTTAGAAGTAGCCAGGTAAAACGAGAGGAGGTGCACTGTCAATCTAGATAGTACATGCTTGTCTCCTCAAGCCGGCATAGTGGAGGCGACTACTGCTCGCACAGGTTTCTCTGTAGTAGCAGTTGTTATTACTAAGCTAGTGCTTGTACCACAGGCACTGAGCTACCAAAGTATATATAATATAGTTACATTGGTACCGGTCAGATGGATGTTTTATTGAAGATTCCCCCGCCTCACTAAAGATTGTAGAAGAATCATTTAAAATTTGGATCTCTTGAAAAATCTGCATCTCTTCGTTATCTCTTTGAAGAGTGGTAGGCAGACTGGTGATGGTTATTAGCCCAATCTGCCGTCCTGGGGTAGTACCACCACTTTCGAATGTAACACTCGTGACGTAACATTGTCGGTTTTCGTAAACTATGCAAAAAATCCGATACAAGTTAAAGTTTTTAATTATTTTTAAAACTGTAACCTTTTTAGATATTTGGTCATGGGTTGTGTGTGATGGTGATGTGGACCCAGAATGGATTGAAGCACTCAACTCGGTGTTAGATGATAACCGCCTACTAACATTGCCTTCTGGTTGGAGAATACAATTTGGACCAAATGTTAACTTTATTTTTGAGACCGATAATTTAGAGCATGCATCACCAGCTACCGTCTCCAGGATGGGGATCATTTTACTCAGGTAAACGTATTTTTTTTATTGTAGCTCGCCGTATGTCTACAGTTCGTCTGATGTAAAGCTAGAATGAGGCCCATGAGTGGAAACAATTGCTACTACAGATTAATTTATAGAGACATCAGTCGTCTCTGCTATGCCGGCCTGAGGAGACGAATGTGCACCATCCAGATAGACAGTGCACACTTCTCTCGTTATGTATTTATCTAGTAATTATTATTTATCAAGTTTTTTTTATTACTGTGCATTTTTTATGTGTCCTCTATCGCCTATACCATGGCGAATGCTCCGAAGAGCTCTTTAACCTAATACCCGTCTCTTCCTTCCACACCCATAACACCCGCACTGGGAGGGGAAAGCATTCACACTATGTTGACCGAATTGGTCGCCGAACAAAACGGTTCGGCGCGTCCTTTTTATGTCGGACAATTGACAAATGGAATGCTTTGCCCTCCCATGTGTTCTCCCAATCCTTTCACCTTGGATCCTTCAAGCGGAGAGTGAAAAAGCACCTTCTCAGGCCGGCATAGTAATGGCGACTGGAGCCACCGTGCGAGCGGTTCTCTCGTCGTCAATGCTCTACCTCCACTGAGTTTACCACCAGACCAGTCGAGGTCACACATCGTGCCAAAATAAAAAAAATAAATTATATCTACAGCGAAGAAAATAGTTGCGCAGAAGAAGTGTTAACAACTTGGTTGGATAAAATAGAGTCAGATAATGAAATAATAAATATGGCGTTACCTTTACTTCATAAGGTTATCAAGAAATGTCTGGAATGGTCGTCTCAACACAGTTCTGATTTTATTTTGAAAATTTATTCCGTTTCTTTGGTGAGTTTTTGTTCTGTAATCTGTGAACTAGGAGGGGGAGGGGGATTGGTCACATTTTTGGGAGGGGCAGGGGGGATTGGGCTCTTCATGTGCCCTCATTCCTCCTGATGTTAAGAGTACGATCCATAAGTGGAAACAACTGCTACCACAGTCTGCAGGTAGCAGTCGTCTCCGCTATGCCGGCTTGAGTAGACTTTTCCTCCTAAGTCACTTCAAGGACGTTAATTACATTTGTATATAAATGAAATGCTTTGCCCTCCCACGTGTTCTCTCAATTCTTCAACCTTGGATCCTTCTTGGGCCGGCATAGTGACGGCGACTGGGGCCACCTCCAGTCGTCGGCGCTCATGGACCTCCACTGTGCTTACCACCAGGCCAGTCGACGTCACATGTCGCGTCAATATAAAAAAAATTGTAAGTGATTTTTTTCTTATATTTCAGGTGAAACAAATCTTAACCCAATTTGAATACTTAATATTGGAAATGGGAACGACTATGTTGAATGTAACAAGTGAAGAATTAGTGTATACGGCGATACAACGAAGTGTTATTTGTTGTTTGAAAGAAAATGCTCTCGGAATATTTCAGGAGGAAGTATGTATATTGGTTATTTTCTTGGTTTTAATGCCGTCAGTTATTAACATACTGACGCCGCGATTGCCCGCTAGATGGCGCTAGTAATTTTTGTATCAAAAGTCAAATGGTGGGTCCCAAAACAGCTATTTAAAATAAAAAAAAATTCTGAAAAAAATTGAACCGACTTCTAAATAAAACACAAATCACTAAAAAGTAAAAAAATAATTTTAATTGAGAGTACCTACACACAATTTAATAAGCATAAACATGAATAGATGCTTATTATTTATTTACAAATTAATTGTCTACATTTTATTTAGCATATATCTGAAGTCGGTGCATGCTTTTGGAACATGTTTTATGATTGGTAATGTACCTAGATTCAAACAATGTGGAGTTTCATATTTGGTTGGCACCGACTTCACACACCCCCGATCTACCTGCGCGAAGTAGCGCCCGCAGCTAACTTCCGAGACGCCATAAAGTTTGATGCGACCTGTACTAATTATAAAATTTTATTTAAATAAATTATATAGATGTCAACATTATTGGGAATACCGCCTGTGATATCTTCAATGCCTGGTGAATGGAAAAATGAGGTGTTATATCTGTCCCCAAGAATATTAATCTGTGAGCCACGTGTAAGAGCCGCTGTTTTGAATTCACATCTACTTCTCACTGGGCCGCCAACTTGTGCTAAAAAGTAATTAATTATTTTATTATCATTAAATGCATTAAAATAAGAAACTTTTAAAACTATAATTATATCCTAATTCCTAATAATCATAATAAAATAGGAAAAAATTAGTGTTGCATTGTTTTTTATTTTTCAAAGACAATTTAAAAAAATCATTACTTTTTTTTCAGTATTTTAGCTGAATATGTATTGAAAGATTCAGATAATGTGTCCATTGTTAACATAAATTGTACACCCATACTTCAGCCTGCAGACATAATTGAAGAACTAAAAAAGGTAATATAAAACAGCTTCGTCATCAATCGCGACGCGTCTATAACGATACGCCTCGGTGAATAGCTGTGCTAAACAAAACGAAAGTGAACTGTTTATCAGAGAAAATTCAGCTAGTGTAGATAGCGTATAATACGACCAATTAAAGTTTTAATTTAGAAAATATTTTTATGCAGCCGATTACGTTTGTTCTTAGTATTTTAATCGAAGATTTATTAGTCATGAAAGTAGTGTACCCTGTCTATGGATGAACATTCATCTCATTGTCTCCTCAAACCAGCATAACGGAGGGAACTGCTGCTTGCAGACATTACTCTGTGATAGCAGTTGTCTTCCCTCATAGACCGCTTTCTAACTTAAGATCAAAGCCAACACCCGAGCGCCTATACATTTTGTTTTACAACATTGTTCGAAGCATAGCAGATTTATGTTGAAATTAAGTAATTTTATAACTTTCTCAGCACTAATTATTATCGCAAATCACTATAATAAACAAATAGCTGCGGCACAGAATATGTAAAATGCATTTTAAATATTTTATATTAGTTATGTTTAACAAGCATTTTATATGTTCTGTGCCGTAGCTATTTGCTTATTATAGTGATTTACGATAGTAATTAGTGCTGAGAAAGTTATCAAATTGCTAAATTTCAACATAAATCTGCTATGTTTCAAACAATGTTGTAAAACAATATGTATGGACGCTCCGGTGTTGGCTTTCACCTTTCTATCAAATGGAATATCGTTACGTGTCGAGATACTATTACAAAGAAACCGACAACAGAACAAATCGTAAGAAAGGCTGAGTGGCCGTGGACAGATCTCACGATCAATGAGACCCATGTTCAAACCCAGCTAAGTTCTGACCAGTACTTTGGTCGCTCAGTGCCTATAGCCACTATTAAAGAGTGACCTTATCGCGTTTCGGGAACAATTTAGAAGTAGTCAGGTATAGCGATAGGAGTGTGCACTGTCAATCCGGATGATGCATATTCGTCTCCTTAGACCGGCATAGCGGAAGCGACTGCTGCAATGCCGAGTTATAATAAAAAAATTATAATCTTAAAAATGTTTTACTTGTATTTTATTTACAGAATAACATTGCTCGGGCATCTTGTGGAGTCGGTCGTGGCGCAAAAGGTGCTATAGGAAATAAATCGAATGCTGTACTTTTAGTTCGTTCCTTACATCGTACACAACGTGACGCCTGGGGTTCTAGTGCAGTTCAACAATTTTTATTGCAGGTACCTCCATTTTATTTGCCTAGAAACTAGTTAAACTAGAGTGCTGTCCATGTACGTAAACAACTGCTACCACAGAGGCCCGAGTACGAGTCATTTTTACGCTGCAACGGCGTAACGTGATATCTTTCCACTAATAAGATCGCTTCATTTGAATTTTTTACTTCAGCGGTTAATATTGTCTGATTGGTGAAGAAAATCCCTTACTTTACGCCGTGACAGTGTTAATGTACAAGTAAACTCATACTTGACTTTCTGATCAATTTGCAGGCAGCAATCGTCTCCGCTGTGCCGGCTTGGGGGAGACGAAATGCTACTAGGTCACATTTAGTTCTTTTTAATAATTGTTTTAGATAATAGAACAAGATGGTTTCTGGGAAGTGTCTTCGGGTGGTACGGAGTGGTGGCGAACGGCGGGACTGAGGATAGCGGCCACTGCTGACGTCACAGCAGTCGCCATTTTGTGTCCGAGATTGGTTGATAAACTCTGCCATGTTGTTATGACGTTAGTTGATTTTTTTTAAGTATTACGATTTAAAATTTAAAAAAAAATCAGAATGATTGTACGAATTTAATAATATATGTATAACGTGCAGTGTCAAACTGTACGGTGCGCATTTATCTCCCTAAGTCAGCATAGCGGAGGCGACAGCTGTCTGCAGATATTTCTTTTTAATAGTAGTTGTCTCCGCTCATTGACACTCTAGCATAACATTAGATGGAGTTTCGTCACATGCCAGACTACTATAAAAATACACAATAATTAATTTAAAGAACGGTCGTACTATAGCGGTAGAAGCTGTGAACTCACGATCGATATGCACTGTGTTCTAATCTCCCTAAATTTTGACTGGTACCAATGTAATGTAACTATATGTACTCTGGTCACTCCACCGCTTGTGATTGTGTAACGAGGTATTAAAAAAAAATTTTTTTTTCACTTAAATTTATTTTCAGTGAACCCGATGATGAGGAATTGCTGGAAATAGCAATTTATTATCTCAAACAGAATTCTGTTCAGAAAGGAATTACAAATAATGAATTTTCTAATGTTGCTGGTTTTATGTTATCGATTTATAAAGAAGTAAGTTTTTGACATCCCGTTCTAGGTTTTGTCTATGCATTGTAACAAATAGTCTTAATTTTTTTTTAGATTTTAGAAACATTCCAATCCCAGAGACATTACAAGTGGAACGCGTCTGATTTAAAGAAATGGTGCGAGAATATGAAATGGTATACACCTAAAAATATTGAAGATTTATTATCTGTGAGTTAAATAATTATAAATAATACTAATTATCTGTAATATAAAAATGAATCGCTAAATGTGTTGTTAAGCGCAAATCTCGAGAGTAACTGAACCGATTTCGCTAATTCTTTTATTAGAATATTCCTTGAAGTACGAGGATGGTTCTTATGAAGAGAAAAAAATTAAAAATTGCCTAAAAACGTCTAAAAATAACACTTTTCTATACTCCCATACAAAAGATTTGTAATAATACTTAAAAGTTTCGGGGATAGTTTGAAAGTAGCCAGGTATAAGAGAGGAGTGTGCACTGTTAATCTAGATGGTACATGCTCGTCTCCTCAAGCCGGCATAGTGGAGGCGACTGCAGCCCGTAGAGATTTCTCTGTGGTAGCAGTTGTTTCCATTCATGGACCGCACTCTAGCTTTACATCAGGCGGAGTGTTGTCACATGTCGAGCTACAATAAAAAAAAAAAAAAAAAAGTCAATTTGAACTTTAATACCATACCATAAAGTTTAAGTGTTAGTGGAGAGTTCCGGGAAGGAAAAACAATTGAGTGACTGTTAGGCGGTACGAAGTTCGCCGGGTCAGCTAGTTTAATATATATTTTTTATTGTAGCTCAACATATGACAACACTCCGCCTGATGTAAAGCTAGAGTGCGTTCCATGAGTGGAAACAACTGCTACTACAGACACATCTCTACATGCAACAGTCGTCTCCGCTATGCCGATTTGAGAAGACGAGTATCCATCATCGAGATTGACAGTGCACACTCTTCTGGCTACCTGTTTAATTCCAAACTATTACTGAAACGCGACAAGGTCTCTTCAAGGGTATTACATTCGAAAGTGGTGGTATTATCTCAGGACGGCAGATTAATGACCATCTTTAGTCTGCCTACCACTCCTTAAAGGTGCCGAAGTAACAAAGTTACATTGGTACTAGTCAAAATTTAGCGAAGCTCGAACACGGGTCTCATCCATCGTGAGTTTACGCGTCTTACCGCTTAACACCCGTGAAGTGACCTAGTCTCACTTCGGGATCTACTTGGAAGTAGTCTGATATACGGAGAGGAATGTACCCTGTCGACGAACAGTGCACATTCGTCTTCTGAAACCGCACTTCAGATTGTACTCACTTACCGAACTACAAGAAAAATAATATTTTTATTTATCTTTCAGAGTATTTCAAACGAAGCAATCTTAATTTTCCGCGATCGTCTTCTAACAGACGCCGAGAAAACCAAATTCGATTCCATAGTTAATAAATACATCAAGTTACGTAATGAGACCGTTTATTATTGTAGCAAATTACGTGGAAATGGCGTTTATATGGAAGCGATTGATTATAGAGATTGGTATATAAGTACACAGAATTTAATTAAACAATGTTGTAAGTAACAAATTAAAAGTGATTATGGTTATTTGCCCAGTCTACCGTCCTGGGGTAAAGGTTGTTGGCGTTGATCAAAGGCAAGGTCATTTGTTTGATGCACCGCCCGACGACACAACGATTACGCGTTCGTGTAGCAAATTATGTATGTTTCTGCAAGGAAAAAGTGGACATTTGGATAAAAAAAAGTTTTTTTTTTAAATTAATTTCTGGTCAGAATCACTTACTGAGTCATCTCCTGAAATTTTTTACACGTTGTCCGATACAGAGAGAGATAGATGATAAGCACAGTGGTGGTCCATGAGCGCCGACGACCGAAGAACCCCAGTCGCCGTCACTATGCCATGCCGGCCCAAGAACGTGCTTTTTCACGCTCCGTTTCTCGGATCCTTCCAAGGGTAAAGGAGTGGGAGTACGCGTGGGAGGGCAAAGCATTCCATTTGTCGATTGTGCGACATAAAAAGGAATCAAAAATGCCTTCAGAATTATTTCAAGTGACAATATTTTTATTTTTCAGTAACAGAACATGAGTATTGCATATTTGGCGAGAGTGGAGTGGAAGTGTGCTCAGAATTGGCATCTTTATATCCGGCTATCGCAAGAGCTGTATGTATTAATTTTTATATTTAAATTAATGTAAAATTTATAAATTGACCAGATTTTTTTTTTTTAATTATGACAACACGGAAACAACTGCTACTACAGATAAATCTCCACAGACAGCAGTCGCCTCCGCTATGCCGGGTTGAGTAGACGAGGAGAGTGACAGTGCACACTTCTCTCATAACGAGGCTACTTGCAAACTGTAACATTCGAAAGGTGGTAGTACTACCTCAGGACGTCAGACTGGGCTAATAACCATCATCAGTCTGCCTACCTCTCTTTAATAGTGCCTATAGGCAAACCTTTTACACATTTTTTTTATATAATGCCTCTACTAATGAAATGCAATTTTTTTAAGTCCTAAGGCGTTGAGCGATCAAAGTACGTATAACATATTTACATTGGTACTTACCGGTCAGTATGTATAGAGATTTGAAGACGGATCCACTACTGCTAGACCCCGTTTGCATTAATAATAATTTACTATATGTTTTTAGACAAATGGCAGTGTGGTCGTGTCTGTAGGCAGTGCAGGCCTCGGTCGACGTGCTGCAGCTCATTTGGTAGCTACAAGTCTATCAGCTAAGCTCTACATTGTCACCAATGAAACGGAATTTATTACCCAAATGAAGAATGTATGTTTTGAAATCTATTTAACTAATTTAATTTAACATCGGAAGCTAATCAGCTGTCTGGATTACTCTAGATTCCACTAGAGGGCGTTGTGGGAATAGCTACGAGTATCTTGACAGGTTTCTGGTCCTTCCTCCTTCCTCCAACCTGGATTCCTTCAAGCGCAGTATGAAGAGGCATCTCACAAAGCCTGCATAGCAAACTCGTCCCGTTCTTTGACAACGAGCACCTCCGTTCATGTACCGCACTCTAGCTTAACCTCAGGCGGAGTGCGGCCGCATGAGCTAAAATGAAAAAGTTAGAAGACTGTATTTATGTGGTCGCGATTTGTTTGGCGGGACGTTATTCAATTTAACAATGCTGATGTTAAGCTAGAGTGCGGTCCATGAACGGAAATAACTACTACCACAGAGAAATATCTACAGGCAGCAGTCGCCTCCGCTATGCCGACTTGAGGAGACGAGTAGCACCATCTAGCTTGACAGTGCACGCTCCTCTCGTTATACATGGCTACTTTCAAACCATATGTAGTAAAAATTATTTTCAGGTTATATCAGCAACAAATGAAGACAGTTCACGGGTTTTGTTGCTAGTGTGTGCTAGTGCTGTATCTGCTGCGGTTCTAGCTAATATTGAAGCTACGATGGCTATCTTTAAGTATCAAAATAATAATGAGCATATTCAATGTGGTTAGTAAAATAAACATATTATTAAAGGAGAATGCCCATTCGCCTAAGAAAAATGGGCCCAAAATTTTTTTTTCGAGTTAGTCGATGATTTTAAATTAATTTTGCGGAAAAATGAATCTACTTTTTTATTACCAACCAATTTTAATTTTTTCACCCGGGTTCTTGAGTAATTACATGTTTTCTGATGCAATATTTGAGGTTATTATTATTTTAAATGCTTTAATAATTAAGACTATTGTTTTTTTGTAATTAAATATTGTCTAATAATTGGTAAATGTTGTGTTGATATAATTAAAATGAATTAATAAAAAAATAAGATATTATTTCGGAATATTGTTTTGTTACCATACTATTAGGTATCAAGTGGGCCCAAAAATGGGCATTCTCCTTTCAATAGATTTTTTTCTGTTCAAATTTCATTTTAATAAAAAAACAAGTTAAGCTTAAATATGCCAAAAATTATTTAAAATAATTGAAATTCTCAACAGAAAAGAAAAACCTCGGTATCGTGATTGTTCTCGACAAAGACCAAGATAACCTCACAGAGTTATTTGACAATTATCCGTTCTTATATAAAGATTGCCATGTTTTATGGCATGAGAAATGGTGTCAAGAAACATTACGCCAAATGCCACAATTAATCATTCAGAGGTTTGAACCTGTTACTGCGCTCTTTGATGCACTTCCACTTTTCACTCAACACACTTTACGTAGGTTTGCAATAGCTCGTAAAAGTATTTTAAAGGCCTATTTTGATTATAACTATACACTCTGCACCTATCATGGTAACACGCCTTACTTATTCAAAGCCACATATATTGTATTTATTATATCTTTCTTTTGTATTTTATACTAAAATTAGCCAGGTATAGTGCACACTCGTCTCCTCAGGCCGGCATAGCGGAAACGATTGCTGCCCGATTAGATTTCTCTATGGTAGCTGTTGTTACTCTTCATGGACCGCATTATAGCTTTACATCAGGCGGAGTGTTGTCTGTGACCGAGCTACAATAAAAAAAATTAGCCCACTCCGCTTTTCCTGGATAGTAACACCGCTTAAAACAGCCTATGTACGCTTAGAACTATTTCATGGCTCAATAGTTGAAAGTTACACGTTACACATTTTTAAATCTCTGTACTAAGCTAATGCTTCTATTGAGCTTGAGCGATCAAAGTAAATACATATAACATAGTTATATTGGTACCGGTCAGAATTTAGTGAGGTTTGAACATGGGTCTCATTAATCGGGAGGTCCATCACTAAACCACGGTCGCCCAAATATTGTTTGTAATGCCTGAAAAAAATTACTAGCCCAGTCTCTCTGTGGGCCATTTTCAATATTTTTTTCAGCACGCCATACGATTGCAAAAATTAGAAGTTGAGATTCCATGCTTATCATAATATAATTAAGTTAATGAATTATTAATATTTTTAGGTTAATAAAAGAAGATGTCGCCGAAGGACCGTGTGATGAACATGAGTCGATTCCTGTTGAAGGTTTTGTGAACATTTATAACACACTACATTTACCTTGGATGCAAGCGCCGTGTAGATACGTCGCCTTCATCAAAACGTACTATCATATTGTACGAAAAAAGAAAATTGCTTTAGTGCAAAGACATAAAATGTTATCGGTCAGTTACAATTTTAAAATACTAGTTTTTTTTTTGTGGCGCTCTTGAATATTTTTATTTGAATAAAAAATTATTCTGAAAAATTTCAATTTCAATTTCCTACAACCTTTGTACCGGAACTTCGGACCTATCCGGTTCCGGGACATTCGGAACATGTTGAGTTTCCCAAGGTTGCATGCGTCTCCTCTATACGTATAAGATAAAATATCTTTCTAACCCCCAAAAAGTGCGTCCATTCATGAACCTCACTCTAGCTTTACATCAGGCGGAGTGTTGTCATATCCCGAGCTACAATAATAAAAAAAAACTCGAGTCTTATTTATTTATTTTGTAGAAAATAAAAATTTGTAGAAAAATTTTTCAGTTCACTTCTAAACTAGTATTATGTTTAAACAAAAATTTATATTATCTAGGCCGGTGTAGAAGCCCTGAGAAAAGCAAAAAGTGAGGTAACATCACTAGAGAAGGCGGCTATAGAACAAGAAGCGGCACTAAGTGAGAAACAAACAGCAGCTTCACACGCACTTGATCAAATAACCGCAACAGTACGTTCAGCTGCCGACGCCAAAGAGGACATGCAAGCACTTAAGAATAATATACAAATTGAAAATGAAAAATTACAAATTAGGTATATATATTTTTTTAAATATTATTGGAGCTCGACATATGACAACACTCCGCCTGATGTAAAGCTAGAGTGCGGTCTATGAACTGAAACAAATGCTACTTTGGAGACATCTCTACTGGCAGCATTCGCCTCCGCTACGCCGGCTCGAGGAGACGAATATGCATCATGTAAATTGACAGTGCACACTCCTCTCGTTATACCTGGCTATTTTCAAACATTATTGAGTACTATTGTCTATTAATATTAAAGGAAAATGAGAAATGGGCCCACAATTTGTTTCTTGATTTTTGCCGATGATTTTTTAGTTTATTTTGTAAAAAAAAATCTACATTCCTTATCCCCAATCAGTTTTAATTTTTTCACCCGGGTATTAAGTAATTAGACGTTTTCTGATGCAATATTTGAAATTATTATTATATTAAATGCGTTTTATCTATTGTTATTATCATAATAATAATAATAATAATAATAATAATAATAATAAAATACTTTATTGCACAACATAAAAATTGCAAAAGGCGAACTTAATGCCTTGAGGCATTTTCTACCAGTTAACCTTTGGTGTGGTGGAAAAGTGTATTCGGTGCAGAAACAAAACTATAAGAATAAATAAATGAAAAATAAATAAATCTAAAATTATTGAATAAAGGTAAAACTGCATAAGAATCATCTATGTTATCTATCTATTATTTAACCATTAGATATCAAGCGGGCCTAAAAGTTAGCATTGCCCTTTTAAGCCCTATTTTTTAAATATTTTTTTTTACTAATATTTAGAAAAAAGGAAATAGAAGCAGAATTGGCATCCGTAGAGCCTGTAATAGCTGCTGCGAGAGCCGCTGTTGGTGATATAAAAACTGAATCACTCAGCGAGGTAATGTTTATTGAATTATTTTCTATCACGTCATCAACAAAAGCCTGTTTTCTTTTTTTATTGTAGCTCGACATATAACAACACTCCACCAGATGTAAAGCTAGAGTACGGTCCATGAGTGGAAACAACTGCTACTGTAGAGAAATCTCTACGGGCAGCAGTCTCCTCCGGTATGCACCATATAGATTGATAGTGCACACTCCTCTCGCTACACCTGGCTACTTTCAAACTGCTCCCGAAACGCAACAAGATCACTTCTTTGGTGTTACAAGTTATTTTCGTTTTTAGTTTTGATTATAAAGTCTAAGGGTGGTTTGCACCAGAGAAGGCCGGTTAAAGTAACTTTGACTGTTACTTTAACGTTAACTTTGACAGTTACCTTTACTTTTACTCCACGCGCGTTGCACCATCGTGTAAATTAATTCGTTATAGTTAAAAGGGTCGCTGGTGTAATAAGGAGTTAGATAAATAATACAAGATTTAAATGAATCCTCTCAATACAAACAAGAGCTGACGTTAGCGACATTGATTTTTAACTATTACTTTAACTTTGACCGGCCGAAATTCGCCAGTAACGGTTAAGATTAAAGTAATCGTCAAATGTGACAGATTTTTTTTGAAGCAAACCAATTTTAACTTTAACCATTACTTTAACGTAACAGTAATAGTTAAGTCATATGGTGCAAATGGACATTAATAAGTTTTTTAAGCGGCCGTGGTCTAGCGGTAAGACGCGTGAAGTCACGATCGATGAACACGGGTTCGAACCTCACTAAATCTGACCGGTATCAATGTAACTTTGTTATATGTACTTTGGTAGCTCAGTGCTTGTGATACAAGCACTAACTTAGTACTAGGAGTTAAAAAAGAATTGAAAGACTAAAGTCTAAAGATTATAAAGTCGTGCATTCGATTTGCAGATACGTTCACTGCGAGCACCACCAGATGTGGTTCGTGATGTTCTGGAAGGTGTATTAAGATTAATGGGTATAGCTGATACATCCTGGCATTCCATGAAGACTTTTCTCGCCAAGAGAGGCGTTAAGGAAGACATCAGGTACTTTTTTTTGTAGTTATCACACTCCACCTGATGCTGAGCTAGAGTACCGTAGCAGTCCATTTGCAACTACCATTACAGAAAATTATATGCAGTCAACAGTCGCCTCCGCTATGCTGGTTTAAAGATACTAATGTACACAGATCAGGTTATAATACTCCTCGTTATAACCTACCACTGATCTGGAAACCCAACCATGTCTCTTTACCTTTGTTATTATTGAAAATGGTGGTTTACCCCAGGACGGCAGACTGGAATAATAACCTAACACGTCTGCCTACCAGTCTACTTCTCTTTTAAAATATATAGCTTATTTTTTAACTTAACAATTAATGATTTCATTACAGATGTATGGATGCGAGTCAAATAAGTGTCGAGGCAATATCGTCAGTGCAGCGTCTCCTGGCATCCCGCGGGTCTTCATTCGAGGCGCGTGTGGCGAAACGCGCGAGTACTGCATGCGCGCCACTCGCTGAATGGGTGAAGGCTAACCTTGCATACGCCGCCGCCTCGCAACGAGTGCAACCGCTGCAACGACAACAACGAGAGCTGCATAGGTATTCTATACATGGTGAATTTTTCAAGTGGGCTTTCATGGCCAATTTCAAACTGTAAGAGATAGAGACCTGAGCGTCCATATTTTTACAACATTGTTTGAAACATAGCAGATTTATGTTGAACTTTAGTAATTTGATAACTTTCTCAGCACTAATTATTATCGCGAATCACTATAATAAGCAAATAGCTACAGCACAGAATATATAAAACGCATTTTAAATATTTTAAACATTTTATATTGGTTATACTTCACAAGCATTTTATATATTCTGTGCCGTAGTTACTTGTTTATTATGTTAGTTTAATGAAAAAAAAAATACTTAAAATTATTTTAAATTTTTATTTAGTTTGGGGTTTGCGCTCACTGTCAATGTCAAAAATTAACACATAAATATAACTATGATTTATTTATAATATGATAAATCATAAATTAAAAAAGAAAATAACTCTGCCTATCTTTAAAAAACTATTAACTTTATACAACTCCGCAGCGGCTTACAGACTCGGGCTGGGACAACATACTATTGTATGTGCCCATATCCCATTTATTTATGCAAAACTTAAATAATAATTTAAGGAATTTAAAAGAAGCTGAAGATAAATTAGAAGCTCTGACTAGTGGATTGGAAACAGTCGAAGAACGAGTCAGTTCTCTGAAGGAGCAACTTGGACAACATACGCGTGAAGCTGTCGCGCTTGAACTGAAACTAAATGAGGCTGCTTCTACTTTAAATGCAGCCAGGAGTCTGTTGGGACAATTAGGAAATGAATATAGCGCTTGGGGCCATGATGTGAGTCATTACAATGAGTTTAATTACGTTTTAGATTATTTAGAACATTCAAAATCTACAGATACTCGTAAAGCGCCCGTATTCAAGATCGCTTGAGATCGTGTTCGAACCACGCTAAATTTATAATAATAATGATAATAATAAAATTATTGCACAAGAATATAAAATATATAAATCGCAAAAGGCGAACGTAATGTCTTGAGGCATTTTCTACCAGTTAACCTTTGGGAGATGTGGAAAGTGTTTTCAGTGCAGAAACAAAAATATAAAAATATTTAATAAAAGCAATGCAAATCTAGGATAAATATTTAATAATCTAAAATGAAATGTATAAATTTTAACCGGTACCAATGTAACTATAAAAAAATATGTACTTTGGCCGCTCAGTGCCTATAGGCACTATTAAAGGGTGGTAGTCAGACTGATGATGGTTATTAGCCCAATCTAAATGATGCATACTCGTCTCCTCAAGCCGGCAGAACGGAGGCGAATGCTGCCTGTAGAAAATTATCTCTAGTAGCAGTTGTTTTCGTTCATGGACCGTACTCTAGCTTTACATCAGGCGGAATGTCGGCATATGTCGAGCTACAATTTAAAAAAAAATTATCCACTAATGAATATTACTTTATTACAGTTAAAAAATATATCCAAAGAGATATCAGAAGTGAGTGTGAGATCACTTTTAGCGGCTGCTTATATTATTTATTTGACTGATTCTACTGAATTTCAAACCAGGTAACATATTAGCAAATCCAGTAAGAAAAGTATTCGTTTTGTTGCCGGCAACTACTATGTGAGCCAACTAAGAATACACATTAAATATAAAATTATTTTCCAAACACTATTTTGCAAATAATTCCCGCTAATCAACTGCGAGGGCAGCGAAGTCGAAGCGACCACACGTCTCCTGAGGACGCCACGTGGAGTGACGAAACGCATCGAGAGGTATTTGCATGTTGATGAAGGGTTTTTTCTTTTCTTTTTGTTTTATATGGAATTATAACAATTTGCCAGTGTCAAAGTACATATTTTTTGCATCAAGTAAATCATATTGTGCATCACGAGTCATTCATTCATCACACTAAACAGTCAGGTCAAGTCTCAGTCAAGTCAAAAATTGCTCCAGTAAAATGGTAGAATCTTTACTGAAACTTCCTACGGAGTTTTGGAGGGAAAATGGAAACACAGGTTTCCTTCTTTTGAATTGTTTGCCCACACTCACGCACGTTAACGAACACTTAATGGTTAATAATCTACCATTATTATACATTAACACACGAAGAAACACAAATTTAGGAAAATAATTCAAGACAGATAACCTGACGTCTCAAGATGGCCGCCAAAACTCTGGTGAAGGGTTCTAACATTGACAGCTGATGTGACTGTGTACCTACCCTCACTAACATTGATTAGCGGAAATTAGTTGCAAAGGAGTGTTTGGAAAATAATTTTAGTTATGGATTTCTGCAAAGTAACGCCTAATACTATTAAACACAATAAATATAGTAAAAAACCTCTCATGTGCACTACTAAAATGTCATTATGATGAATTGAAGGCGTTAAGTACAATTTTATTCACCAAATACAAAAAGCAACGGGATTTATTCCAATTTTTCTTTTGGTGGTACTTATTTGAAATTATTTCACATCTGTCAAGTCCAGTCCTGTTCTTAGTTAACGCGTTGATATCCCCACTACCTCCGATTTATACTCTATAAATAATATAGTATAGTATACCCTATAAATAATATAGTTTGTTGCCGACAATAATATTTAGGCAGTATTACTTTGAACAAGATATATTTTATTTTAGAGAGTTCATAAAGAAATGGAGCGAATTAGTTTCTTTTGACGATACCGATTTTTCAATTATAAATTTTTTGGCGTCAACGGAGAAACAACTTAAATGGGACGCGGATGGATTGCAGTTGGACAAGTCTGCTGTTAAAAATGCTGTTGCAATTGATCAGGTATCATGCAAACCTTTTTAAATTTGTATCAGCTTTATATCCATTTGCACCACAGAATTTAACCATTACTTTTACGTTAAAATATTGGTTAAAAATAAAATTGGGTTACTCCAAAAAAAACCTGTCATTTTTACGATAACTTTAACTTCGTTTAACTTTAACTTGTCACATGCCGAGCTACAATAAAAAAAAAAAAAAAACTTTAATTGTGAGTGAGCTAGCGAATTTTGGCTGGACAAAATTAAAGTAATCGTTAAACCAATGTCACTGACGTCAAGTATATGAAAATAAGCCAAATATGTTTTTCTATTATTTTCTCGAGAAAGAATCAGCCACCCTTTTTAACCGACTTCAAAAGAAGATTTTCAATTCGTCGTGTATTTTTTTTTTTTGTGGCGATGTTTCCTTATATCTCCGCCGTTTGTAGACCGATTTTAATGATTCTTTTTTCGTTGGATAGAGTATATGTCGGGATTGGTCCCATTTAAATTTGACGAATGTATTCCATCTCTAAGGGTGGAAAATTAGGGGTTTCGTCTTAATATTTTTGTTTGTTGGACAGGCTATATCTCGGCATTGGTCCCATTCGAAGACAATATTCCAAAGGTGGAAAATTAGGGGATGTTTCGTCGTTTGTGAACCGATTTTGCTCAATCTTTTTTTGTTAGATAGGCTATATTTAGGGGATGTTTTTGTCATTTGAACAGCGCGTTCAGAATGTTACACATACAATTGAGCTACAGTTACCACTAAAACATAAATTATAGTGTTGCCACATGCCGAGCTACAATAAAAAAAAAAAACATTTCTGAAAAAAATTGAAACAACTTCTAAATAAAACACTAAATTCACTAAAAAGTCAAAAATGGTTTTAATTGAGATTGTAGTACTTACGTAAATCGGTGCCAACCAAATATGTAACTCCGCATTGTTTGAGCCTAGGTACATTTCCAATCATAAAACATGTTTCAAATACATGCACCGACTTCAGATACATGCTAAATAATATGTAGACAATTAATTTGTAATTTTTTTACTTATAATGATTTTAGCGTTGTACGAGATTTAGAAGTCGGTTCAATTTTTTTCAGAAATGTTTTTATTAAATATATAATATGATAGTATTATGTATAATGTGAAAGTATGGTGAAGGTGATTGGCAGCAGTGGAGCAGTAGTGCTCTTAAGAACGTCTTCCGCTGGCGTGCCTCGCGAGCTTCACGCTGGCCGTATGAATGCTGTGCTGCGTGCTTCGGCGACGCGAGGGAAGGCGCGTGGGAGTTTCCGGCTCAAGTGGTCGAGCCTCTAATCCCGCGTCTGAGCCTGTGTTTCTTTCTGATTCGCGGCCAGAATCCGACTCCGGCACGGGGAGAGGCAGCTGCAGCGGCTTAACAGATCGCGCGAACCGAAACACAAAAGCGAACTCGGCGCGCAATTGCGACCACAGACCGACACCGTCACGATTCGCCGAACGTGCCGCATGACGCACCAACTCGAACAGGGATACCAGCACCCCTAGCGACGTGCCCACGCCCAGCACGAGAAATAAGCCCAGAAAGTTGTTCATCGATAACTCCGAGTTCTCCGCTTGTCCCTCGCCGTCGTTGTCCTGGAAGAGAAACGAAGTGAGAGTACGGGCCGCGCGTCGCATTTCGAAGCGCGCATTACTAAATAAAATACGTTGCAAGAGCCGCCGCCGTGTTTCTCTTTCCACCAGATGTGTTTCATCTCTCGCAGTACGCCTCTCTCCTGCAGATTGAGCAACGCCAGGTTGAGAGCTTGTCGATATGTCGAGTCTGCAATAGTTCGCATCCACTAGAGTTCGCATCGATTTATGTCAACATCGCCACAGACGACTCGATCGATACAGACTTTTTGTCATCGCGATGCCGTAACCTTTGTTGTCCAGCAGACTTCCCACCTGAAAGTGAGAGGATGCAGAGACGCTACGACGGCGACGCGGATGATGTCGCAGGCTTTTGGCATACTTGCGTGACGTTGCAGTTGCGCTGCGTCAGATACTCTATTGTCGTCGACTCCATAAGAAAAGCGAAATCTTCATTGATGACTTTGTTGACGCCTTCCGCGTTGGTGGCCGGCATCGTGATCTCTCGCATCTGCTCGTACATGTCCTTGTAGAGCGGGTTCTGTGAGTGCTGCGATCAGTCGGAACTGTTAGCGGCGACGCGATCGAGCTCGGGAGACTCGCTTCTTCATCGTCATCACCTCGAAGAAGGTGAGGGTCGAGCCGCCGAGCTTGGCACCGTACGTGATGCCGTAGGGGTTGTTGGCGAGCTCGACCACGTTGTGGATGAGGTCTGTGTTGGCCTTCTTGGCCAGCAGCGTGGCAAGATTGGCCGTGTACGAAGATGTGATAACGAGAGCGAAAAGCCACCAGACGGAGGCCGCGGCTCTCGTTCCCAGCGCCGCCGGAGCTATCTCCGAGCCCTGTAGAAGCACGGAACCGAGATTGAACCAGAGCGCGTTGGCCAGAGAGAACTGGTTCTGGAGCGCCGCGGGTTGCTCCACGCAGGGGTATGGGTTCTGCCACTCGGCGGGGCACAGTCTGCCCGCCAAGAACAAAACGAGGGAGGCGGCCGCGTACGCCAGCCCCAAACAGAGCCAAACTCCGTTGGAGAACGGTAACAGGAACGCGAAAACTTCGGGCTCCGGCTTCTCCGGCCGTTTGAACAGAATGCTGATACCGAGGTTCATAAACGGGGTGGTGAAGTCCACAAACTTTTCGCGTTCCGCGGTGATAGTCAGGTCGGTGATAGCGAAGTGGATGTCCTGTAATAAGATTTCGATATAAGATCGACGGTCGGAGATCGAAGCGTGCAGCACATATAATTAATAGCTACCGGGTCATTTATCAATTGTCCCATCATCCCGTTCCAGATACCGCGCTTCGGATCTATCAGTGAGCCATACTTGCCGTCTTCTTGAAGTACGAACGTGTAGTTGAAATGTAAAGCCTCCGCGAGTCGTTGAATCAATTCGATGCAGAAACCTTCATAGCGATCGTTACCCGACAGTCTCTCCTTGGACTCTCGTCGCATCACATAAGGGTCGTTCTGTAATGAACGAATGAATATTACAGTGATCGTCATCGTCATCGATCGATCTCCTCTCGCGTCACTCACGAAAGCTATGAGGACGTTGAAAGTGCGATTAGTCATAGCGCCGTCATCTCCGGTGGTGGTCTGCGGCGGCGTCTCTCTCAGCCACCGTAATCCGCTCTTCCAGTTAGCTACCACCTCGAGTCCACCGCCACGCTCCAATTCGACTACTTGCAGCGAAGGTGAGCGACGTCTACCTTTTTCATCAAGACGAACTTCGCCCGTCGCCGCCGCACCGCTCTCCAGCCGCATCTACGTCACGCTGTATCTTTGACGCACTGCTACGAAATCGCACACCGCACGACACCGTCACCCACCGTGCGCATGTGATTCACGAGCGTCTCGGCATGGAGACCGGCGCGCGGTACGCCGCACTCCGGCGCTACCGTCTCGCTCAATTGGAGATCGCGCCGCGCTCTCACCGCCAACCGCACCGCGTCGTATATCAACGCCAACGCGATCGGCGCTGCGCCTTCTCTGTCGGTCGAGTGCCATCCCATGTGCACCGCGCGAACTCCCTCCGCCGACGAGTCAGGATCGAAAACACGTATTCCTATAACACATATTTGTACGTCATGGAGGATTTCGTTCAATCATTTTTTAATTATTATTCGCACCTGTAATATTGGCGCCGCCGTAACTATAGTTGGCGAGCGGTAGCATGTGGAAATCGAGATGCAACATTATATAAGAATGCCGCTCCGCGAGTAGACCCGCACGCGACGCCGCGGTTAATAAACGCGCCGCGTTCTCCGCTGTTCGCGTCCAGACCACGAACCGCGTGGATCCCGCTCTCTTCAGCGGCAACAGCAATCCGCGCAGAGCCGCGTCCCCCGCCTCTCGGGCCGGCACCCTCCTCGCTCGCAGGTTTCCGAGCGCCAACAGTTCGGCTGGCGCTCGATCCTCGTGCAGCAACACCGGCGGCGGCCCGTTCGTTTCCAGCCAGCCCTTGTCCAGCATCAGGGTGCGGGCGAACGAACACAGATCCTCGAGCGACGGCGTCAACGACACGGTCAGCGAAGACGGGGCCAGAGGCGCCCCGCTGACCGGTAGGAGCACGACACCGGCACGGGAAGCCGCCGCCGCGGCGCGTTCTGCAGCCTCGTCGTCGGCCGGTACCAACAGCAGGGTCGCGGCCCCCATAGTGCACAATTGGCGCAGGGGCGCCAAGGGTTCGCCGGGCTCCGTCCAACGCACCGTGTGTTCGAGATCGCTCTTCTCGGCTGCCAGAGCCGCCTGTACGACTCTCGGTAACGCCAGAGCACCGTCCGCGTGATCGTGCAGCACCCCTGTACCGTTTAATGTCGTTTTTGTCGCTCGAATTGTGCTTACAAATTTGTTCAAAGAGCTCACCGATATGATAATCAGCCGCCGCGGTCCGTGCTAATGTCACTAACAACAATGCTATCCACATATTACATTAAAATTGTAACGTAGTCTAGTAAACAAATGGCGCAGACAGCGATGCCCGGCGAACGTCACGAATCAGTGTTACCAAAATAGCGATGTTATTCGTCACCACATGCTCTTATTAACATCATCTATTAATACTCTTTGAGTAAACTGACTTTTGTAGTGTGTGTGTGTGCTTGGAAGATGTTCGAGTATACATAAAGTTTGTATGTGTAAATAGTATGCTAGATAATATATAAATAATTAATTAATAAAAACATTTCTGAAATAATAACCTTTTAAAAGAAAAGTGGAACCGACTTCAATAAACACTAAAAGAAGAAAAAGTGAAACTGCATTGATTGAAAATATCGTATTTTTTAGAAATGCTGGTCCATGTATAATGATATCTAGGAAGATATCTAAGTGTATTTCAAATCATATTTTTGTTAAAAATTACTTTTTACTTTTGAGTGCTTTTAGTGTTTATTGAAGTTGGTTCAACTTTTTTTCACAAGGTTTTTATATTGATAACGATATAAAATATGATGGTGCAAGCCATGCGAAATAAAGGTAAGGATTAAAGTAAGCGTAAAAGTCAAAGTCAAAAATAACAGTCAAAGTAACTTTAACGGGCCTTCTGGTGCAAACGGACCTTAGAACAACTACTGGTTTATTAGTTACTAATTGACGTCACCCGGACTTATCAAGTCTTAACAGCCCTCGAAGTATTAAAAGTTTTCTCCCCATACCCATCGCTCTTGTCTACTGCAATAATCCGTGAGAAAGAGCGAGACGGAAGTATAATTGAGAAACGAATATTGGTTTATTATTCTTATTCAAATAAAAACAACTTTCCGGAACAATCGCTCCGACTCATCCGAGATATGTTGCAATATCCCGCCTACGTACGAAACTACCCTTACAATTTCAGGCCACTAGTTAACATAGTTTTGGTTGTACTATCAAGAACAGGGGAGCAGTCCCACCTTAAGGACTAATGTTACTTCCATATTTTTATGTTTCTCTCAGCTCCTACTTTAAATATAGCTTATGTTTACGTTGCTATGACGTGTGTAGATTCGTTTTCCCTCATAACATTGATGAAATGAGGTGCAATATGTAAAAAACATATAGAAACATTGACAACAATATTAATCTCTTCTACTTATAATGCAATCAGAAAGAGAAGGCAACTGTAATATTCCGATAAACAATTTTGAAAAAAAACTGGAACTGCTTCCCTGCTCTTGATAGTACATTGATTATAATGAATCAGTCAATCAGATTTGTACTAATGTTATAAATATGAATATTTGTTTGTTTGTCACTCAATCACGCACGAACAGGCTGAACATCTTGACGTTTAGCGTAGAGCTTAGGATTTTTTATTTAGAAAAATTTTCGCTATCTATATATTTATTTATTAACGTAAATGAAAACAATAATCTATACAGTCACCTCTCCTCTATGCTGGCTTGAGGAAACGAGTGTGCGCCATCCAGATTGACAGTGCACACTCCTCTTCTTATTAATGTAGTATTTATTTTTAATTTTAACAGATTTTAGAGCCAAAGAAGTGTGGTTTTACACCACTTATAATTGATCCAGATGGGAACTCGTATGTTTGGCTGAAGAACACATTATCCGGTCTGCCTGTCGATTACGTATCACAACATAGTGATAAATTACTTACCGCAATCCAACATGCATTACGGTATGTTACATTTAAACAAATACACGTCATAGGATATTTGACAACACTTCGCCTGATGTAAAGCTAGAATGCGGTCTATGAGTGGAAACAACTGCTACTATAGAGAAATATCTACAAGCAGCAGTCGTCTCCACTATGCCGGCTTGAGGAGACGAGTATGTACCATCTAGATTGACAGTACATACTCCTCTCGCTATACTTGGCTACTTTTAAAAATGTCCCGAAACGCGACAAAGTCACTTCACGGGTGTTACATTCGAAAGTGGTGGTACTACCCCAGGGTGGTAGACTGGGCAAATAACTATCTTCAGTCTGCCTACCACTCTTTAATAATGCCTACAGGCACAATCGATGAGACCCGTGTTCGAACCTTTCGAATGTAACACCCGTGAAGTGACCTTGTCGCGTTTCGGGAATGGTTTGAAAGTAGCCAGGTATAACGAGAGAAGTGTGCACTGTCAATCTAGATAGTGCATAGTGGAGGTGACTGCTGCCCGCACCAATACCAAACAGCACCAAACCAGCTTTATATCAGGCGCAGTGTTGTCACATACCGAGCTACAATTTAAAAAAAAAAAGTTTAAAATACATATGTCTATTTTTCAGTTTCGGCCGTATATTAGTGATCACTGAGGTAGACAGTGTACACTCAACGTGGGCACCATTATTGCTCGGCTTACCAACAAACAGTAACAATGTACCACATAGCTCCTCACGATTGCTTCTGTACACGCGTGACGTCACCACACTTACCCGTTTGCATACTTACCAACGTGCATTGATATCACCAATCTTGTTTATCGCTAGAGTTGATGGATTGACAGGTAAGTCTGAATGATAAGTAGGCAGACTGGTGGTGGTTAATTATTATGAAGTGACCAAGTATAATTTAATATATTTAGAATTTTCTCCACCAATAGGATTGCTTCATTTGATTTTTTTTTTTATTTTGACGGTCCAAATAATATTGTCTGGTTGGTGGAGAATTCTCACTTTACGCCGTGACACCGTAAATGTAAACTCATACTTGGCCCTCTCTTCAATTCCAATCATTATAAAAATAATTTAACCCGCTATATCCCAGTAAATTTCTTTCATTACGGTCGGGGATCGAATCCGTGCCAGTTCGATGTTATAATTTTTTAAATAATTAATTTGGTTTTTTTATAGATCAACTGGTACATTTTGCGTTACAACATCAGGATCCCGAAGTTAATGAGAAATCTAGAGAATTGAAGTTAAAGAAAGCCACTTTACAAAAACAACAATATGAACTTCAAGTAAGTTGTTGATTTATTATATCTATAATATTTTTTTATTTTAACACGTCATATAAAGGCACTACGATGAGCGGCCGTGGTCTAGCGGTAAGACGCGTGAACTCACGATCGATGAGACCCGTGTTCGAACCTCGCTAAAGACCGGTACCAATGTAACTTTGTTATATGTACTTTGATCGCTCAGTGCCTATAGACACTATTAAAGAGTGGTAGGCAAACTGATGATGGTTATTTGTCCAGTCTGTCGTCCTGGGGCAGTACCACCACTTTCGAATGTAACACCCGTGAAGTGACCTTGTCGCGTTTCGGGAATAGTTTGAGAGTAGTCAGGTATAAACGAGAGGAGTGCGCACTGTCAATCTAGATGGTACATGCTCGTCTCCTCAAGCCGGCATAGTGGAGGCGACTGATGCCCTGCACAGGTTTCTCTGTAGTAGCAGTTGTTTCCACTCATGGACCGCACTCTAGCTTTACATCAGGCGGAGTGTTGTCATATGCCGAGCTACGATAAAAAAAAAATATAAAAAATATAGGGGAGGCGACATTATTCGTCATGCTTATATATTTAAATTTAATTTTCTAGGAAAACCTTCTAAACGATTTATCTAAAAACAACGATATATTACACGACGCGAATCTCTTAGCTTCTTTAAATAAAACTCGCAGCACGAGCGCTACAATTGCCGAGGCTTTGGAAAGTGCTCAAGCGCTTGAAGCTAATACTAAAGCCGCTTGTGAGGCCTATGAACCGAGTGCTAGAAAAGCCGCTGTATTAGCATTAGCTGTAAGAGAATTGACAGCACAAAGACAATTGTTGGTTTTGCCAATTGAAGCTGTTTTACATGTTTTTCTCGAAGCCATACAACGGGCCGAGGTTTGTTTCCATATCCAGCTACATCCAAGATGATCCCCAAACGCCACTGTGTGATTTAACTTTAAACAGTGTAATTGAAAGTGGTGGTACTACCCCAAAAGACATACTGGGCTAATAACCATCATCAGCCTATCAATCTTTGATTTTGTGTCGCCTAAGATGGTTCGGTCATTTGGAAATGATGGTTTTTTTTATTGTAGCTCAGCATGTGACAACACTCCGCCTGATGTAAATCCAGAGTGCGGTCCATGAATGGAAACAATTGCTACTACAGAGAAACCTGTGCATGTACCATCTAGATCGACAGTGCATACTCCTCTCGCTATACGTAGCTACTTTTAAACTATTCCCGAAACGCGACAATAACGATTCACGGGTGTTACATTCGAAAGTGGTGGTACTACCACTCTTTAATAGTGCCTATAGGCACTGAGCGACCAAAGTACATATAACAAAGTTACATTGGTACCGGTCAGAATTAGCGATGTTCGAACATGGGTCCCATCGGTCGTGAGTTCACGCGTCTTACTGCTAGACCACGGTCGCTCATAAAATGGATGAAAGGAGATTAGCTAAAAAGATTTATTATGCATGGTAGTGTCATGTAAAGTGGTTTGTAGATAGAGGAGTCGTTGGAACTCTATAGTTTCTGCCTACCCTAATGGAAACAGGGCGTGGGTTAAGTACTGCTCCTATGCTCCGATGAACAAGTGCATGCCAAGTCCATGCCTACGTTAATAAAGGATTTTCATTTCATTTCATTACATCAGTTACCGATATCGTTCAAAACCATCCGACTTCCTGCATATCGTTGTCGTCCATGTGGACAAATAGCCTAAATCAATACATTTTTTTTTGCAGAGTGCAAATCATGTTAACAGTGATAATGTTATAAAATATTTTACTAGAAAAATAATAGATAGAGTTCTTCTCGCATTAAGGACTAAAGATAAATATGTTATTGTACTACATTTGTTAAGACAAGTGTATCAAGATGTTATTACTGAAAAGGTTTGATTTGTTTTTACTATTTGGGTGTGGGTGGGGGCAAGTAGATATGGAGGATGAGAAAAGTATGAATTGTAGGTAAAGTACATGAAGCTTTTCACTTGTAGTACGAGCCTTACATCTACGGCGATTGTAATAACAACGGTACAGAGTCTAACGTGTAAAGCTACACGAGCTCTTGACTGTAAATAATAAATAAATTTACATTTAACAACTTTTTTAGAATCTCTAGGGGGGCAGCTGCCCCTCCCTGCACCCCCTTGGCGACGCCCTTGGTTCAAGACCGATTACTATTATCTCTAGATGTCGAACATGAAACTTTTTTTTTTAATTACAGTTGTGGAAAGTATTTATTGAAAGCGACGATATAATGGTCGGCGTTGAGAACGATGACATTGTTAGTATTAAAAGTAAATATCAATGGATACCTGAGAGTTCTGCGAAAAAGCTGACGGTTATTAAGGTATTTATGGTGTTTTATAATTTATTTTTTATGTAAATAAACAGTAAATAAAGCTAGGGCTTCCATCACGGGCACTGAGTGATCAAAATACATATAAGGTCAGAATTTACGAGGTTCGAACCGAGGACCCATCGATCGTTATCGCTTCTATCGCTAGATCACGTCCGCCCGTGAACAGTCTAAATCAGGTCTTCTTAAACTATGGGTCGCGTAGCAAAATTTTGGGGTCGCGAGAGATTTTAATGTCAAATATTTAAATACACGATTTTATAACATCTAGATGTGTATTTAAGACGATCAGAATTCCCTTTTATTTATGTTATTGCAAGAATTTTGATGAAAAATAGGGCATATAATTTTTGTAACTATAATAAATACAATTTTACAATTTTTTTGTGCAATTTTAATTTTAGATTTTTGTATGTTTCTAAACGAATTCTAAAACGATATATTTTCATATCTATATTGTTACCTAATAAATAAATCATCAAAAAATTTTTATTTATCATCCTTTTATATTTATATGGGGTCGTGAATGAAAAAAGTTTAAGAAGCCCTGGTCCAAATGTAACCTTTAAGACATTGTTTCAGGCAACCTGTCCCGAATTATTTGATAAATTAAAATTGAACGATAATGAATTTTGGAGCGAATATAAAAAGCAACGGGATTTAAGTGTTATAGAGAAATTAAATTTGGGTTTATTTGAAAATGTTATCGCTGTTGCTGTTTTACAATCTGGACATCTCTATAGAGCTATTATAAACTTTATTGATAGACTTTTGGGTAAGTAGAGAGTGGTAGGCAGACTGATGATGGTTATTAGCCCAGTCTGACGTCCTCTGGAATGGAAACAACTACTACTACAGAGAAACCTGTGCGGGTAGCAGTCGCCTCCATTATGCCGGCTTGAGGAGACGAGCATGTACCATCCTAGATTGACAGTGCACACTCCTCTCGTTATACCTGGCTACTTTCAAACTATTCCTTAAAATATTACTTGTAACCAATTAATAACTATGATTAAATAAAAAATTAAAATCTAAACAAGATTTATTTTAGCAAATTTTAAGTAAAATATTTAAACGAAGCTGGTGTAAAAAAAATTGTATGTAAGATTAGGGGACCATTATTTTAAAAATATCTACAATTCACACGGATTCTAAAAACGTATAATAATGTATATTTTGAGAAATCAGAAGGGATTTGTAGTTTTTAAAATAATTAACAACCAATTAGGTTAGATTCACATTTAATTTTAGTAATATACAACCAATAATTCAAATGAAGAAGAATGTACACGTGGTAAAATAAACGATATCACCACGCAACGACGTTTTCAGTCCGAGAGCCACGACGCAAAGAGAGCGAGCCTTGTCTATGCGCCCTATGTTGCCATCTTTTTCTTCCTTCCAATTAGGCAGTGGCTTCTAACAATATTTATTAAATAAATTGTTTCCAGGTAGCGGAGTGATGTTGAGTGGTAATGCTGTTGAACGTGCATCGAATCATGCGTATTGTGGCACACTGCGTCCTGTTTTGTTATTAAGTGCTCATGCCTCCGATTTGTTACAAGCGCATGTTAACCAACATACATTGACACTGCATCAAGTGAGTTGTTTTGTCTATGTAATTAAGAATTAGTTAATAAAAAGTACTCTAAGATAAACATAAATGTATACTCGGGAGAGGCGTATCTCTGCTACTACAGGTTTTTTAAACTTAACTGGAGCTTTAAACTTAAGCTCGTGGTAAATCAAAAATATTGTAATACATTCGCGTTATTATAAGTTAATTATAGGTCAAACTTTATAGCGTCTCGGAAGTTAGCTGCGGGTGCTGCTTCGCCCAGGCACAGTAAATTAAATTAAGAGTTAATCTTAAATATGAAAAAATGAACCCTGGGGCGACAGGTTTCTCTGTAGTAGCAGTTGTTTCCATTCATGGACCGCACTCTAGCTTTACATCAGGCGGAGTGTTGTCACGTGCCGAGCTACAATAAAAAAAAAGAATAGAACATCTTTATCGTGCCCGCTGATACCTCACTTTGGGCAGCGACTTGTGCCTAACTTCGGTGCTGTCATAAAGTTTGGTTCGCACTATACTTAAAATAAACAACAATTTTTTTTTAATCCTATAGTTTTAAAAATACACTACCTGGATGTTTTTTTCTCATTGTTGTTGTCCCTTGGTCCATCACCCAATTTGGAACACACTATAGATATAACAAACTTTAGATATTTTCTTGTTGATATTTTTATATTATATTTCGGAAACAGGTATTGGCGGACGAAAACCCAGAATCATTGAATGCCAGTTTAGATGCGTGTAAAAACGGCGGTTGGCTACAAATAATAGTGGGAGCGTCACCGTTTCCAACTGCACTACAAACATTCTTAATTGATTTACAGCAAAAACAGGTACGATTATCTAATTAAGTTTTTTTTTTTTTCAAACTATTATAGTTCCTAATATTGTATGAACTTTATTAGATTCAAAAAATATAGTTATTAAGAAAAAGAAAATTTTCAAATAAAAATGTCGGATGAGCAGCAAAAATTATTTGAATTGAAATTTTTTAAAAGCTAAAGGTCAGACCTCACTACAGCGGCGCGGTGCTATAGCGAATTCAGCGATAGTACATAGCATCTTAAGCGGGCTACACACGTTCAGTTATAACTGTCAGTTAAAACCACCACGCCTCTCCGCCGCTCGTCAACTTTGTGGCACGGTGGGAGAAGCACGGCGTGTTGCAGCGCGGCAAAATATATTCTCTAGGTCTACTTGACCGTGATTCTATCATGCCGTTGGACTTAACTATTGTTTTCAGCTGTTAATATATTTTTGAGCATTAATTAGTGAATAAAATCGTCCTTCACACAATAAGTATAAGGTTGTTATTTGTAGATTTTTTTTGCTACAGGTCGATAGTTACCATCCTGAGGTTCGTGTTTGGGTGACAGCAGAAGATCGTGATATACCGCCAATAATTTCTAATGCATGCTTAAATGTAGTAATTGATGTAAGTTTATTTATTATTATAAGTTATTTTAAAATCAATATTTTGTTCACAATTTATTTAATTATATTTCAGGCACCTCAAGGATTAAAAAATAATATAATTAACACATTATCCGTGTGGGGAAGTTGGCAAAACGAGGATCCAAAATTAGTTCGCACGATTGCCTGTTTGGCGCTGCTGCATGCTTTAGCACAAGAGAGGCGCGATTACATACCAGATGGTAATTATAACTTAAAAATACCTTATTTCTCCAATTACCTATTCGTTGTTAACAAAATCTTCTTACTTGAAGTCGTGAAGAAATCTTACGTACTTCTTACTAAGAAATCTTCATAAATAAATAAATAAAAAAGTGGTAGGCAGACTGATGATGGTTATTTGTCCAGTCTGCCGTCCTGGGGTAGTACCACCACTTTCGAGTGTAACACCCGTGAAGTGACTTTGTCGCGTTTCGGGAATAGTTTGAAAGTAGCCAGGTATAACGAGAGGAGTGTGCACTGTCAATCTAAGATGGTACATGCTCGTCTCCTCAGGCCGGCATAGTGGAGGCGACTGCTACCCGCACAGGTTTCTCTGTAGTAGCAGTTGTTTCCATTCATGGACCGCACTCTAGCTTTACATCAGGCGGAGTGTTGTCACTCCTGCCACTGCCAAGCTACAATAAAAATAAAAAAATAAATTGTTAAGAAGTCACAATAAATAATAAAATAATAAAGAATGTCGGAGTTTTGGCGGCCATCTGAAGACTTTAGGTTATCTGTCTTTAATTATTTTCCTAAAGTTGTGTTTCTTCGAATGTGTAATAATGATAGGTTATTAAGTGTGGGTGTGGGCAAGCAGTTCAAAAAAAAAATTTAGTAAAGATTCTACCATTTTACTAAAGCTATTTTAAATTTAACCGGACCTGACTATTTAGTGTGATGAATAAATGATCCGTGATACACAATAACATTAACATTATGCAAAATATTTACTTTGACACTGGCAAATTATTATAATGTTTAATAAAAAAATAAAAAATGCCAACCATGTATAATGAATTTCAGGTTGGAGCCGCTGGTATCCATTCGAGTGGGGTGACGTGAGCTCGTGCAAGAACGCTATACTATTATCAAGTTCTGGGAGTGTTGGGTTCGCAGCCGGAATATGTACAGCTTTATATGGTGGTCGTGTGCTCACTGAGCCCGATGTCAATGTTCTCGTGGCACTCGTAGCGAACACATTGTCTGATCATGTGCTCGCGCCATCTTGGATTCCTCGTGGTCTAACGCAACCTTTGCCATATGCTAAACAACTTCAAGTTAGTATATTAAACTATTTTCTTTACTTACAATAAACGATATTCTTTCAAGAGTGGTAGGCAGACTAATGATGGTTATTAGTCTGCTGTCCTGTGGTAGTCCCACGACTTTCTAGTGTAACAACCGTGAAGCGACCTGGTAGCGTTTCGAGAAGTAGCCAGGTATAACGAGAGGAGTGTGCACTGTCAATATGGATTCGTTTCCTTAACTCGGCATAGCGAAGGCAAACGTCGGCGGCCGTTCATAGACTGCACTCTAGTGCTATCATATGCGGGGCTACAATAAAAAAATACAATCAAACCCACGGTCGTCTGCAAGAGCACGAATTCTGACCACTAAACTACACAGTCATTGGCGCTTTATGTGGCCCTTCTAACTGCTGAATTAGAATCATGTATTATTGTTTTTATTTTTAACAATATTTTTAACATATTGTAGGCCTATACTGGTGCATTTAGTGAGCTACCTGGCATAGATACAGCGGACATGTTGGGACTTCCAGCGAACTGCAAGGTGGCTTGGGAAAATAAGACAACACAAAATATTATTAATAATTTAAAAGGTACTAAAATATATGACGATGGCTGCAACAACCCAAGAGCGGCCGTGGTCTAGCGGTAAGACGCGTGAACTCACGATCGATGAGACCCGTGTTCGAATCTCTCTAAAGACCGGTACCAATGTAACTTTGTTATATGTACTTTGGTCGCTCAGTGCCTATCGGCACTATTAAAAGAGTGGTAGGCAGATTGATGATGGTTATTTGTCCAGTCTGTCGTCCTGGGGCAGTACCACCACTTTTGAATGTAACACCCGTGAAGTGACCTTGTCGCGTTTCGGGAATAGTTTGTAAAATAGCCAGGTATAAGAGAGGAATGTGCACTGTCAATCTAGATGGTACATGCTCGTCTCCTCAAGCCGGCATAGTGGAGGCGACTGCAGCCCGTAGAGATTTCCATGTGGTAGCAGTTGTTTCCATTCATGGACCGCACTCTAGCTTTACATCAGGCGGAGTGTTGTCACATGTCGAGCTACTATAAAAAAAACATAAGAAATATAAAAGTAAATGGAATTATTGAATAAAAACATCGACAATTTTATAGCACGTGAGATTGACAGTGTAGCTACACGCAGAATAATAATAATAGGTTTTTGTTTTTTTTTAATTTGTCTCATTTTAAATGCAAAAAAGGAACTATTTAATTTTCATTATAATTTAGCAAAAACTTAATAAGAATTTCTAAGAAAAGTTATACTGATTTTTTTGTCAAATGAGTTTTTGGTTATTACGAATAATAATAGTGATTAATAATAAGTTTATCATTACAGAATTGAATACACAAGTGAATATGAATGATAATAGTGATATAATATCATCACTCAAACCATTGTTGTCGTTATGGAAGAAACTTATGACTGGGAATCCACTCATTAAAGGAGAACTTCCCGATGAAAAGGTATCTAAAATGTTATTTATTTATTTTTAGTTTTATATGACACTAGCTGACCCGACAAACTTCGTACCGCCTCAGAATTTGATTTCTGAACGACTTTTTTAATTGATTTCTAAACGACGAGACGAACATCAAATGTTTGACATTCAAAACCAAAGGAATATTTCGAAAGCGAAATTGTTGTGTTTACTATAATTCCAAGCATTTTTTCATATTTATTCACCTTTTAAACCTTCCCTGGACTTCCACAAATAATTCAAAACCAATATTAGCCAAATCAGCCCAGCCGTTCTCGAGTTTTAACGAGACTAACGAACAGCAATTGATTTTTATATATATAGATTATAGCAATTTGCCAGTGTCAAAGGAAATATGTACATCAAGTTAATATTATTGCGCATCACAGGTCATTCAGCCATCACACTAAATAGTCAGGTCGGGTCCCGGGGGTCTAGTTAAGAACATTCTCGTATAGCGAATGCGAGAAGCGCCGGCTAACATTTATATGGGATTTGACATTTCAAACAGTGACGTCATTAATTTGAAATATCAAATCCTATACATTTTTAGCTCGGGGCTCCACGCATTCGCCACGCGAGAATGCTATTGACTAGACCCCCCAGTCAGGTCAAAAATAGCTTTATATCATATTCTTTTTAAGTATCAACGATTTCAATTTAGTGATGTCACAATGCTCGATAGATACGCTTGTCGATAAAAATTTTATTTATTTATTTATTTGCAATATTTACAACCATACCGTTTTGCTCTATTGGATCACAAAACCTAATTGGTTTGTCTGTGATCTTATACATTAATGACAACACCATTTAACCCAAAAAACAAGACTATACAATTCCGTTTAAAAACTTAAACTATTTTGTTTTTTAGGCTTACAAAATATTTCTTTTATTTGCAATTTTACATTGTTTACGTACGGAATACATTTAAAGACAGATAGTTGATATTTTAGGCCCTGACACTGCCACGATTGTGAGCTTAGGCCTCAAAATAAATTTTAAAAAATATATATTGTGTTAACAAATACAATACTGAAGTGTTGATTCCTTGAGATTATCCCTCTAATGAATGTTATGTTAAAGGAGGGTTCCGGTTGGTGGTGGTGCGTAGTTCGTGGTGAAGTTAGGAGTGCGTCACGAGTCGCAAGAACTGTTACACAAACATTGGCACTCGCCAGACATAACAAGATTCCTATACACAAGGTAAACTTTGGGAGCCAACTAAGAATAGTACTGGACAGCAGCTAACTTCACTTGATAGACGTTAAATAACTTAGCAAATAAAAATGTTGTTAACACCTTCAGTTCCTCATAATTTTAGTTGCACATGAGAGATTTTTACTATATTTCTTCAAGGCATTTTATTTATTTGTTTACGCGAATTGCGGAACAACAAGGTATAACGACAGGAGTGTGCACTGTCAATCTATATGGTGTATACTCGTCCCCTCAGGCCGGCATAGTGGAGGCGACTGTTGCCCTTTTTTTTATTGTAGCACGACATGTGACAACACTCCGCCTGATGTAAAGCTAGAGTGCGGTCCATGAATCGAAACAACTGCTACTACAGAGAAACCTTTGCGGGTAGCAGTCGCCTCCACTATGCCGGCTTGAGGAGACGAGCATGTACCATCTAGATTGACAGTGCACACTCCTCTCTTATACCTGGCTACTTTCAAACTATTCCCGAAACGCGACAAGGTCGCTTCACGGGTGTTACATTCGAAAGTGGTGGTACTGCCCCAGGACGACAGACTGGACAAATAACCATCATCAGTCTGCCTACCACTCTTGCCTTGCCTATAGAAATTTCTGTGTAGTAGCAGTTGTTTTCGATCAAAGACCGCACTCTAGCTTAACATCGGGGGGGGGGGGGGTGTTGTCATATGTCAAAAGCTACAATAAAACAAAAAAGATGGCATCTTGGGAGTCCTATTGTTAGTTGGTTCGCATAGTAACTCAATCTATATTTTACTTTAGACATATATATGTTTTTCTAATTGTACTTGTATGATAAATATTAAATTTTAGGTACCAGAGGAATGGCAGTTGCTCTGGTTAGGTCCGCAGACCACTGAGAGATATTTAAGAGAGATAGCATATCGTATCAACTGCGCAGTATCGAGGCTCCGTCAATATCGTACCGACGGCGGTGATTTCCCCAAAGGTCTGATTAAATTATTTTTTGTAAATTATATACGAGGGCCAGGTATGACCAGAGGAATGTGCACTGTCAATATGGATTGTGCACATTCGTCACCTAAAGCCGGCATAGCGGGGGCGTTTACTGCCAGAAATTTATCAGTAGCATAGCTTTACATCGGGCGGAGTGCATTTTATATAGTTTTTTTATAGTTAGTGGTATCAACTATTATTAACTTGATGCAAATTGCAAATATATATATTTTTTGTTACTGTAACAGAATGCGACCTTCGTTCCTTGTTACGTCCACAACGATTCCTCCGTGCACTACGGACGCACGACGCAAAACGGCTTAATTCACATCCACGGCTTGTACGACCCCGTTGGGAATTCTCAAATAGCGCAGGTAACTTTTTTTATATGTAGCTTGACATATGACAACACTCCGCCTGATGTAAAGCTAGAGTGCGGACACGTTGCTTCTACAATATTTACAGGCAGCAGTCGCTTCCGCCATGCCGTACAGTATAACCTCTCGTTATACATGGCTACTTTCAAACTGTTCCCGAAACGCGACATAATCACTTCACGGGTGTTACATCCGAAAGTGGTGGTACTACTCCAGGACGACAGACTGGACTAATAACCATCACCAGACTGCCTACCACTCTCTAACTTCCATCTTTCTCTAGATGATCTAGATGGTGCATACTCATCTCTTCAGGCCGGAATAGTGGAGGCGACTGCTGCCCGTAGAGATTTCTCAGTAGTAGCAGTTGTTTCCACTCATGGACCGTACCTTTACCTTACATCGGGCGGAGTGTTGTCATATGCCGAGCTACAATTAAGAAAAAAAAATTCAAAACGTCCGCTCTATTTAAGTCTGAAATATAAAAATATAAACAATGTTATTAAATAAAATATAGATAATGGGGTGCATATAACTGGTTTGGAAGTTAGTGGCGCTCTATGGGGTTCAGAAGGACTCGTCGCCATGGAGAGGGAACAGGTGGCATCATCCCCACCACGTCTAATACTGCAGCACTTTACACAGGTATATCTCACAATCCCACACATAAGATTTTCAATAAAGAAAACAGGTCAAATGTAATAAAGTTAACCCTGTAGGAAATTAAAATGAAAAGTATCTAAAATAAAATTAAAATTATTCACATATGTTAAATAGGCGCCAAGACAATATAAAGGAGAATGCCCATTTTTAGACCCACTTGATACCTAATAGTTTACTAACAGAACAATATTCTAAAATAATATCTTATTTTTTTATTAATTCATTTTAATTATATCAACACATCATTTAATTATCAATAGACGATGTTTAATTACATAAATTAATATATAATCAACTATTAAAGAATTTAACATTTAATATTATATTATATTTGAGGTTATTATCCTCAAATATTGCATCAGGAAACATCTAATTACTCAATAACCCGGGTGAAAAAATTGACATTGTTTGGTCATAAGGAATAAAGATTAATTTTTCAACAAAATTAACTAAAAAATCATCGACAAACTCGGGAAAAAAATTGTGGGCCCATTTCTCCTAGACGAATGGGCATTCTCTTTTAGCTATCCAAAACATAGCTCGCAAAAATTATATGAATTTAATCTAATAAAAAGATGTTTTTTAAATCTCGTAATAAACAAATTGCATGGATATATTAACATGTATAGTACGAACCAAACTTTATGGCGTCTCCGAAGTTAGGCACAAGCCGCAGTATGCAAGTTGAGGTATCAGCGGGGCCCGATGAACGTGATACCCGCCCACGGGTTATTTTTATACGTTCCGTTCATATTTAAAGTTAACTCTTGAAAACTTGGCTGTACCTGAGCGATATAGCTCCCACAGCTAACTTCCAAGACGTCATAAAGTTTGAATCGATCTATATTATTATTCAAATAGATCTCATGATTGCATTATTTTATAACAGGAGTCGCAGCAGTTATCACGCGGTTTTGTCTCGCTCCCCGTTTACAGCAGCGATGTTCGCGAAGAACTCGTGTGTCGTGTGCACACACCCATCGCCGGTGGACAAACACCCGCTATATTCACACTACATGCTACTGCTTTATACATTGGACCCGTCAATTGATAATATGTGCAAAAGAACAAAAAAAAGATTTGTATTCATTTTTTAATTAAACCGAAGTTAATTAAGTTTTATTTTTTATTTATTTATTGTACCTGTAGTCTAAAATAAATAAAACAATAATTTCTAATTTTCTAAATATTTATTTATTCAAAACCTTATAAAACTATTTCGTTATGACGCACGTATCGTATGACACTAAAATAAATCATTTGGTGAAACAGTATTTCAAATTAACCTCTCGGGATGCCTAATGACTGATCCGTCCAGGAAGTATTGGGTTTTAGGTAATTTTAGGTAACATAGCTAAGTCTACAATCTACATAGTAACAAATAAAACATGTATAAGTTATAAAAATAGTCTACAACGTTCAGTAGTTAACTAACTATATGATTTGCCACTTTATTGCCACCAAAAAAAATTAAACAAAATTCATTAAAATGTCCGTGAACCCGCTCTCTGTTGATATAAAGTGCCGGCGTTCGACGGGTACAAGTTTGCCAGCTTTTCTGGCATCCCAGCGGTTGAAAAATAGCGATAAAAAACTGATAATTTTGAAAACTAAAATAAAAAAAATATGTGGCTCACTGGTCACGACGAAACGTCACAAATAAACTAAACCTCATAACCCACTTAAAAAATCTTTCGCGAATTTTAAGTTATTCGCAATTTACTACTTACTACTTTGTTCGAGAATTAAATTAGCTATAAATAAAAATTAAAATACTAAGGCTACTAATATCTAAGGCCGATTGTAATAGTGAAGAGACGGCGAGGCATCTATAAAAGATTTCCCCCACTTAAAAAAAAGCCCGTTTGTCCACTATACTAAGGCAGCGCGTTGCTGAGAATCTTGCATAAAGATTACGCGGTTTTGAAACATTTTACCGATATGTACGTACATTATAGGAACATATTAGAGTTTCTACGGTAACAACAGTTTATTGGTTTGGCACATAAGGTACTAATGCATAGTGAAGATCGGCATCAACGTCCTCATTAGTTGCAGGCGCTGGCAATGCAGGTAAAGTAGCTATGCCATTTGTTGAATTCTACAAAATAAAACACATTTATCGATTATTTTTAACATATTAAAATTATAGATTTATTTATCATTAAATTATAGTGAAAATTAAACAAAAAAATATCGACTCGCACAAACAGTACTTTCTCCTTTCTACTACATCATATAAAAAAAATCTGTTCAATTTTCAACATAATTTAATAAAAGCTAAGTATCATTTGAATCGCATAACAAATCAAGCATAGGCAGTGTTTTCGTGCTGGCTGGATAAACCGGTGGGTGAGTGGTGTCTAGAGCCTCGCGATTCGTTCTTTCTTGTTACATTCGTAAGTTTTTTAAATATTTTTTTATATTTATATTTTTAATAAAAAATCATATTATTTGTTTATTATTATTTATAGCAAAAGAAGAAAATTTCTGCCAATTTTGGGGGATTTAATTAATAATTTAACAAATAAATACAAAAAATTAATAATGTGATATAATAAAGTGATTTCATTAAAAATAAACAAAATAAAAACTTACATTATTGCCACTGCAGGACACCACACGTGTTTCTAGTGGAGAAGCAGGGCCTAAAGTCGTCTGCTGTGAACTGTAATAAATTATTATGAAAATTCAACAAAAATAGGTAATTAAATGTATAATAATTATTCACTGTAAATTTCTTTTATTGTATAAAAATTAATGTTTGTTTATTTGTCATTTACGTGTCATGAAACTGAGATCCCGATTTGTAAAATTGTTTTTGCGTTGGATAGCTGTTTATAGAGGAAGGCATGGAGGCATGCAGGCGAAACTGAGAACCGTACACCTACGATTTTAACTGAACAGGTCGACTGTCGATAACTATCAGTTAAAACTGAACGTGTGTAGGCCGCTTAAGAATAGTCAAGACGCTATTTTGAACTGCAATTCACATGAACAAATAAACATGCCTTGAAAAACACTAAATATAGATAAAAAAACCTCTCATGTGTTTGCTAAGTACAATAAAAGCGATCGGATTATTTTATTTGACATCTAAGTATCAAGTGAAGTTGGCAACAAGTCCAGTCCTATTCTTAGTTGGCTCGCAAAGTATTATTATTCAACATAATGATAATGTTATTAAATATAAAATAAAAGCCGACTCATATCTAAAATTTGCTTATATGTACAAAGTACTTACTTCTAAAACGTTTAAAATATAACCTTTTTAATTGAACAGGCTTCTATGTGAACACTGAAGCCAAAAGTGTAAAATAGCCCTAATTGAGAGTAACTTATACACAAATAAATAAACACGAACAATAATAAAAGATGCGTATTATGTCTAAATCAAGTATGTGCATTTCTCTCTATACTTCTGGAAGTTAGGACGGGTCTTAGTCTGTTAAAAAGTAAATTAAATAGGTCGCATCGAATGAACTCACATCGGCGTTGGCGTTGGCGTTGGCGTTGGCGTTGGCGTTGGCGTTGGCGCTGGCGCTGGCGTTGGTGTTGGTAATTTTACGTAATTTGGAACATTCAGCAACGTCGCGCCTATCGGCAATTCCTTTTCAATTTGATAATCTGCAAAAGTATTTTTTTATATTTTACTATGTCTAGGAATATTTTATATCAATAAAAACAAATAACTTTTATTTAAAGTACATACTTCAGACTTTCGTTCACTCAAACTTAAATAATAAAAACATAACGTAGGTTTTATGAAATTCAGTGGCGTAGCGAGGGGGCGGGGGGGGCATCATGCCCGGGCGCTACTCACAAAGGGGCGCCAAATGGTCCGCAAAACAAAAAATTGCTGGATATTTTTTATTTTTATTGTAATTGATTTCTAGAAAATATATTTATTTATTGGTGAGTACACGTATACTTTACATATAATATATATGGTTTTCGAATGGGTGGCGCTAAAATGGTATCGTGCCCCGGGCGCGAGTTAAGCTCGCTACGTCACTGATGAAATCCCTAAATATTTTAAAAAATTACATGTATCATCCGGTGGCGCCGAAGACATCGTTTCCTCTTTTGCGATTACCTTAGGATCTGAAAAAAAAAGGTTTCTAAATGTGTTATATATTTTAGTGGATGTATGGCGGGTAGTACGACAATTTCATTGTGTCGTCTATTCATATACGAGTATTGTCAGTCGTTACTTTTGGCTAGATGAATGACTATGCGCAAAAACGGTGTTTCATTCATTTCATACAATACAATTTACAATTAGTATTAGATGATGGCTCGAAACAATTAACGGCAATCAATACACATAAAGGATTATTTCGTTACACAAGAACATTTTACTTCAGTGCAATTTAAAAGTTTTTATAATTTAAATATATAAATAAAATAAATAAATTCATGTAACTATAGCGCCGTATCATCCCGGGTCGAATGGTCAAGCAGAAAATAGCGTTAAAACAATTAAAAGACGTATTAAAAAGATTTTATCAACAAACATTAATTTTTCAGACGTATTACACATAAATTATCCGGTTTTCTTTTCAATTATAGAAATTTAATTCATTGAAGTACACAATTGTCACCTGCTCAGTTAAGGTTTGGGCGTTCGTTGCGAGGCCGACTCGACTTGCTGAGACCACAAGATAATAATACTAGTACATCGATATCCACGACTGATAATGGTAATATGTATGAACAGACCTCTCGGAATAAAAAAATTGGAAGTAGAAAAAGGAACATTAAGTATAAAATAAACGATAATGTAAAGACATTTTTTTATAATGGTAATAAACACAAAGAATGTATAAAGTGAAGCTACCACGATCAATTATGGTTAACAACTGTGCATCAAGAGAGTAATACATGGGAGGGAATTAAATGTGTTGATAACGATGTTATCAGATCGCAGGAACAAACAGTCTTATCAAGAGCCGAGGCGGACAATATTCGACACATGTGACGTCACCTCGCATACCGACGATGCTACCGTTCGCATTGGCCGTGAGCGTCATCCCGATTCTAGATATAAGGATTTTGTATTAAGTTATTTATATTTTTATGTATGGTGTTTTTTGTTATTTAGAAAATAGGTGGAGGGTATTGCCAGTCGTTACTTTTGGCTAGATGAATGACTGCGCAAAAACGATGTTTCATTCCATAATTACAACAAACATAATAAAAAGTAATTAGTCATGGCAATACATATTTATGTATTAAACTAAATTTAATATTTATTTCGCATTAGTAGCTCAGCACTCCACCTGATATTAAGCTAGAATGCAATCCATAAGTGGAAATAATTGCTGCTATAGAGGAACATGTCTGCCGGCAGCAGTCAGCTTCGCTTGAGACTGCGAATATGCGTTGTCGTCGTGTTGGTGACAGTGCATATTCATCATTAGTCTGCCTACCACCAAAACTTTCAATTAAATTAACTAATTATTAAAATTAAAACAATAACAGGAGATAAAATTCTAAATCTCTCACCAGACTCTCTCTCATTTTCTATACTCGATTTAACGGCGGGAGCTGAAATAAAAGAGAAAGTGTAATTTTTCTAATAAATAACAATGTTATTAATACATTGTAAAAAGTATGTATTTGTTTCGGGTGTAATTAGGGTTGCCAACTGTATAATATACAACTGTACTACTATACAGGAAAGTTGAGACTAGACGTTGTCCTGTCCGAACGATTTGAAGGTCAATGATTATTCATAAACTTACGATATATATTTTTTTTGATGCGTGATGTTGTTTGTGATATTATGTTCTGATATGCGAAAATTAAATGCTGGTATTCAAATCCACAAAAAAATTATTGAAACCCAGCTATTTAAGAGTGCAATAGAGTACCATAGAATTATTCAATCGAATAACCTATAAAATCGAATCGTAAAACTTTTTACTCATAGATTTATAATTGGTACGCGAATAGCTGACCAAACATAAATCTATGCTTTTACTCTTTAAAATGAGTGTAATATTTTAAACAGCGAATGCTAAAAAATAAACCACAAACCGTGGTATATTGGCAAACCTAAGGTGACCGAAATAAGTTTGTGTTGTCGTAATTCTGATAACCATAGTCGACGGTATCCCAGTTTGGCTAATATGTGCCATAAAACCCAGCGAATTAACAAATAATCCTTACCTTTGAGTATTGCTATTATAATTACGCAAATGAACACAGCTATAAAAACACCAATACAAATATCTTGCGCATATGAAGGACCATCTTCTCCTTGATAGTCACATTTCAATACATCTTCAATGCTCTCCTTATATCTGCAAATAATTAAATATATAATACAGTTTTCATATTTAATAAAACTAATCATCCCAAACTAAGATAAATCGGCGCGGCTCGCATCGAAGGATGATTCAGCGAATCGGAAGCGGAGATCCAGGTTTATTTGTTATCATACTGTAGGGTCTGTGCCTACACATTTTAGGAAAATCAACACGCGTAGTCAAGAAGACTGTTTATGATTTTGGTTGTCAAATATACGACTTAAAAGAAACAACTAAAAAGCTCGTAAATATCTTTGTTACCCTGACTCCATACCTAAAATACCAACAAAATTACACATACTCGTCTGCATACCACTCTTTAATAGTGCCTATAGGTACTGGTCAGAATTAACGAGGTTCGAACACGGGTCTCATCGATCGTGAGTTCACGCGTCTTACCGCTAGACCACGGCCGCTCTTTCTCGGGTCAGGCGCGACCCTGAATTTTATTAATTGAGATTTGAGATCATCGTAGCTTATCGTCCTTTCCTATAATTGAAATTGCACTTAGTTTGTAAAAATAGTAAGTAGCAATATTATAGTGTACGTGTAATTTTGTTGGTATTTTAGGTATGGAGTCAGGATAACAAAATCATAAACAGTCTTCTTGACTACGCGTGTTGATTTTCGGTTGATAACGCGTGTTAAAAATCGGGACGTCCCGCCAAAATCGGGACGTCTGGCAACGCTAGTACATATACATACATTAGGTATCTCAATCTTTCATTTGGATTAAGTAGATACTATTAGTTGCATAAAACGTATAAACTTATAAAGTAATTCATTTGTCACGTATTGTATAAAGACTTACCCCTCACTGCAATCTCCACAGTCATTAGTAACAGATTTAGAGCAAGCGATATTAGTTTTATTATTTCTACCAAAATCAGAGCATGTTATACATGTTTTGCAGTGATAGATATATTTGTCGCAAAACATATTTTTATCGCAGTCGCCATCTTCTATACATTGTGGTGGTTGTGACGACACAGCAACTATTAGTAATAATATTAGCATCATAAACCTGTTAACAAACAAAAATACAACTTTTTAATTCCTGACTTTCTTAATGATTCCATTGCAACTGATGCGAGGCAACGCACTATGGAATATCGTAGAACAAGTGCTCATAAGTACTTTTATTAAATGTTACAAATAGTATATGTTTTTGGTCTTATTTTTTTGTTAAAAGATCGTACTCCTATATGCCATTCGATTTTATCTTATTAATACACAAAATAATGAGAAAATGACCTTTGAACTTTACAGTACAGAAATTCTATAAAATGTAACCTGCAGGTTACATATTCTCGGAGTCTGATTCCGAGCATTCTGGTTAAGAAACCCCTATTGTGTTATATATTTTTAGAAAGGATATTTTACGTAGTTTTAGTAACAGTTATTAAAAATTTAATAAGAAATAAAATAACGGCCCCAAATTTTTTAACGTCAGATGTGCTACAAAAATGTTTGATTTTTAATTTTTTAATAGTTAGCTAAGCTTGCCTAAGTTGTAAATTTTATAAAATTAAGTGCACAAGGTATTCACCTAACATATACAAAAAGAATTATCTGCATCTATTTGCGACTTTGGGTACTATGAAGTACAATGTTAAAAAAAAAGTCCGAAATGCTATCAATATAAATATCGTTTTTAGTTTTGGTGATGAAAATTAACGTTTTTACATACATTTTAGGTGTTGATATATTTTTGCAGACGTGTTGCGTATGAATAAAATCGTCTAAGATAAGTATAGTGCACACCACCCTTATTTGATTTTCCGATATAAAATTTATTTTTTTACGACATATTATTTTTTTATTATATTTAAAGCTGCGTTTTATTCAGTTTCTATTTCAATTTACTTATTATCATATTACAATTGTTAAACAACTATATTCAATTGAAACGTAAAACATAATTCGGATTTTTAACACAATTGAAAATTTAAATGCGAGTAAAACCGCAAGCAAATGCTAGTTTTTTTATAAATTTTTAATCAATTAAATATTTATAGTATTGCCTATATTGCTGCAAAATTTCAACTTTGTATCTATAAAGATAAAAAAGTTATAGAATTTTGATCAGCAAATGACTTATATTTTCTATAGTGCAACGCGACGCGACGAAGGTACAACATAAATTATACCTTTTGGAATCAGATATCATTGTCCACGATATTGTACAAGTAAATAAAATAATCGCTTTTGAGCATTCGTAAAGTCTATGAGATTTTCGATCTATATGATATGATTCATAACTTCACGGGCTCAAAAGTGAGTCTACGAAGAAAAAATTAGCTAAAAGAGAGTGAAATTATTAAGCTAAATTAAATTAAATCCGTGGAAGAAATAATTAATGTATATTTAGATAAGATTAATTATTAGAAACAATTTTGTTGGTTAACACATTTTTTATTTTAAAATAAAATAATATAATAAAATTATTCATTTGTATTTCATACAGAGCATTGTATGAAATGTACTAATAGTTTTTTATTAATTCAGACTATTATGCCGTGAAAATAGTGTTAACATTACCACGGACCTGTTGAAACCTGTTTCCGAATAAGAATGAAGTTGATTGCATCTTTAGGTAGGTTAATTTAAATAGTGATGCAAGAATATAAAATAACTAAAAATTCCCTATTGACTTTGCAAATTTTGGAAAACAAGGAATATTCCTTATATGTATATACGTAAGGATATCTAATAATTGATAACGAATGTTGATATTGATAAGGTTTTGTCCGAAAATATAATAACTAAATAAATAAAATAACATTACATACCTTATTTCTTTAACCATTCGCCGGCAAATCAAATAACCGAACGCACGACTCGCTCGAACCATCGAAAGCTATCGAATAAGCACAATGCACCTCATTATACTAGCGAATCTGACGGATCATGACTCATGACTTAGTTCAAATAAAATATATCATAAAAATACTGGTCTTATACCATTTATTATTTTTAGGACTCATATTTAAATATTAAATAAATATTTATATATTGTTAATGTCGATTAATTATTTGTCTACGCCTCATGATGACTTTATTTCTAGTATTTTGTGTCGCATTGTTCAAACCTGCCACTTCACGTTATTTGAGTCTGTAACTGAGAAACACGTCAAATTCAAAAACAAAATTCATGTGGTATTTATTTATTTATTTAAATATAAACATTTCTGAGAAAAATTAAACCGACTTCTAAATAAAACACTAAAAAGTAAAAAATAATTTTAATTGAGAGTACCTACACACAATTTAATAAGCATAAACAAGAATAGATGCTTATTATTTTTTAATTTTTAGTGGTAACTGTAGCTTGATTGTATGGGTAACATTCTAAACGCGCTGTTCAAATGAAATGTGATGAGTAGCGGGCTTATAGACAGACACTCTCGAGTCCTATCCGATAAAAAATGAATCATTAAAATCAATCGAAACAACCCCTAATTTTCCGCTCTTAGAGATGGCATATTTTCTTAAATTCTATAATCCCGAGACATACTTTATCAAACAAAAAAAGAATCATCAAAATCGGTTCAAAACCGGCGAAAGATCCGCCAATTTTCCACCCTTAGAGATGAAATATTTTCTTCAAATTTAAATTTGACCAATCACGAGACATACTTTATCCAACAAAAGAAGAATGATCAAAATTGGTTCACAAACGGAGAAACATCCCCTAACTTTCCACCCTTAGAGATGGAATATTTTCTTCAAATTGAAACGGAACCAATTCCGACATATACTCTATCCAACCAAAAAAAGAATCATCAAAATTGGTCCACAAACGGTGGAGATATGAGGGAACAACGCCACAAAAATAAAAAATACACAACGAATTGATAACCTCCTCCTTTTGAAGTCAGTTAAAAATCCAATTATCTTATAGTAAGTTGTAAAAGTAATAACAAAACATCTAACAGACAACTAGTGACAGCGTAACGCGATTACTTTCCATTTTCATGTGCATCTCATTTAAATGCGGCGGTCAAAACAACATCGTCTGATTGGTGGAGAGGCCTGAGTTCGCCCTCAGAGGGCCAAGTACGAGTTTACATTGGTGGAGAAAAGTCACGTTACGCCATGACGGCGTAAATATAAACTCATACTTGGCCTTCTGCTGTAAGAGTTATCACTTTTAGGAATTTTAAGAAAATCTTATTCATGTATTTTTAAAGCAATTTTATTTTGACAGGGATTTAGGGCAATTTGGGCTAAAATGAAATATAGTATGGTAACCCTACTCTGACTCCATCGGACTTTTGGCGGGTACTGACGGCTTGTCTTTTTCAAAAATCATTTGTAGAACTTGTTTATGTGTAATAATGGTGGATTTATTATAAATTTATTTCCTTAGGGTACATAGGTTTAACCATTGAGATATATACTAGAGGCGCAATAACGCTCCCAACGTGAGGCGAGTGAAGATCTGCCCACAGCCATAATTAAGCTTTCTGTCAGTTGGTATTTGACAGGACGTATATAAACTCATAATGGGCAAATATGTGGTGAAAACGTGCAATTCTCGATCCCAAATGCACAACAAAAAAAGCGGGATTACGTTTCACACGTAAATATATCCTTTCAACATCTATATTGTCCTTAAACAACAAAAAAACAAATAAAATTAGGGATATTTTTTACATTTAGTGTTGCTAGTAAAACATCGTTTCCCATAACCCGTATTATAATATAAAAAAAAGAAATATTTTATTTTTAAGAAAGAAGATTTTCAACTTATTTAAACAATTAAAACATTGAACTTTATTTTATTTAGCTTAAAATGCATGCCTCTAGATATATTATAATCGACACTGAATAAAAATATCTAAACAAAAAAAAAAATTAGTGTGGGGAAAATTTTTAATTATACCGGCAACACTAAGTTTGACATTGTCAAATCGTTTGAAACGTCCTACGGCTTTTTCATGTCAAATGTATGGGGTTTGCGCCTCTAGTTATATATCTCAATGGGTTTAACCAAGTGATTTAAAATACTCGGAAATTCGTTAGTGTTTTTTGTTCCCTCCGAAACTCCCTCGAAAATTTTAGTGAAGTTTATCCACACTCCGCTTGCCCGTCATCTCTACCCTCATGTTTCGTTTTGTGCGTATTTTATTATAGTTACGCGCCCTAAATCTGGGAATTTCTAACGTTGTTTAGGATATTTTAGGGATAATTTTTGAAGAATCTAGGGTAAACCCAAAATCTAAAGTGGAAACATTACTGATTTATTGGATTTGTTTTGTTTTCCTTTGGCAACAGGTGATACGTATGTTTTAAGGGCGCGTTACAGTCCAGCGTAATTGTAATCTACACGCTTGGAATTAAGGATCGTAAAATGGAAACTCCCAGCAGTAGTGCGGAAATGCTCGCTACTGACAAGGTGTCTGAGGCTTCACGACTTGTGTCACCAACCCCTACGCCTAAGCCAAGTTACGTTAATTTATTTGGAAACATTTGCTCCTTACTACTTCTTTTAATAATATTTTGTTGCTGCATCGGGAATGGCAACATGCTCTTCGCGTTTCATCCAATCTTAATGATAATTGGCGTAAGTAATAAATTAGTAATACTTTTTTGTCCTTGTATAAGAAAAAAACCGTGATACTTTTGTTTGCTCTAAGTAGGCAGGGATAGATTAAAATTCATTTTACTTTATTGTATTTGATTAATCAAGCATAAAAAAGTTAAATGTCTTTGTTTTGCGAAATAGATACATCGGTTATTTTACTACATTTGATTTCATCTCATTAATATATTTCAGTGGTTGGTTATGATGACGTCTGCCGTGAATGCTGTGACACCAGGAGATCTGGCTACAGAGTGGATGCCAATACGATTAAGAAGCACCAGGCATTGGGTATTGCAGATTATAGCAGGGACCGTGATACTATTAGGATTCTTGCTGATTGTTTTAAATAAGTATGTTAGTGAGAAACCCCATTTTCAGACATTACATGCAAAGTTTGGATTAACATCATTAATATTCATGTTTATAACACAGTTTGGTGGAATTGGTGCTCTGTATAGTCTAAAATTGAAACATTATTTGGCTCCTATATATACAAAATTGATACATGCATCTGTCGGTTTGCTCACACTGTCTTTGGGAGTTATCACTATACAACTTGGAATATTCTCTAAATGGTGGGTGTTCGGGGAAATATTGAGATATATCTGTCTCATATTAGTGTTAATTGTGATGATTTTCACAATTCTAAGGCCCAGTCTCAAGATTTATTTTCGACTCAAGGAGAAAATTGAAAATTAAAACCAAATGAATTCTTTATGAGATGAACGACGACTATGCATGAATTTTATTGTCACAATTAGGTTAAATTATATATGTTATAATCAAATATATGATTGTGTAGTAACAATGTAGTATGTAATATTAAAAAATGTATACTGTATATTTAACAATGTTTTACCTATGCGAGTTAGGATACTTTACTCTGGGTTGAACATTGCTTTATGGTATAATATATTTTTAGTATTTATACATTTAAGACGTAGTGTGTGAATCCTAGACTTGTAGGCTGTTTAATATGCTGTTATTATCTGGTGCTTGTGTGTTTCAGTTTTAAACTAACATTGATCTCGAAGAATCATCCACATTTATATTTTATTTTAGTTAATTTTCAAATTAAATAGTACCAATATTGTTATTTTAAGTGTTTAAGTTTAAGAAGGGCTATCTCGTATCCAGAGACTATTTTTATATGTATTTGTTATAAATTTATTATTAATTAAGATTGACTATTACTATTTTTTACATTTTCGTTACACTGAATTTTGAGAATGTTTAACTATTTAGAAATATATTTTTAAATTTATATTTTCAACAATGAATGATGATAGATATATTTTTTACTTAATATAATGACCTATTCTGATGGATGTACAATGATTTATTACATATAAGTAAACAATGGAGAAGTGTATTAGTCCAAAATCGAAGCGAAAACAAATTCAAATATGACAATGTTGAACGTTGCATTTTAAAAATATTTCATTTATGGTTATTGAATATTATGTTTTGCTAGAAATACACAAAGCCATTGATTTATATCTATGCACAAAGCTATGTTTTATAGGCATAATTAATTATAAATAATTTCATCCAGCGAGAGTTCCAACACTAATTCCTATTCAATAAGAACATTTTAAAGAACCATAGTTTTATGCATTGAGGTATATATCTCAATGGTTTTATGCAACTATCTTAATTGAAACTGAAGAAATTAGAATTTGTGAAAGCTGTGTAGGTATCCGAAAATGCTTAAATGTGCCAAATATATGTATATTTGTAAAAGCAAGGGCTGTTTTATTAGTATGAATATATATCACCACGTAGTGCGGTAACATTGTTATTTTAATTGGTATACTCAGGGCGTTTGTATTCTTGCCCTGGCAATTCGATCTGAGGTGGAAAAGGGGTTAATTTTCTTTAATTCTAAAAAGCTATTTCGCCACCTGTTTTTACTGTTTCTTTATATTCTCTTATTCTGGAAAAGAAAACGAAAATGAAATAATAAAATTATTGAAAGAGTAATATGATGTAGAGTTGAGTCTACTGAAACCATTTAATAAACGAACATTTAGACTAGGCTGCATAGCAGTGACCTCTTTGCCTTGAATAAGACTACTAGAGCGCTCAATGGAAGAGTGTTGGCGGGATTCTAGGGAAAAGACGACGTATTATTTTCTTAAACTTGAGTTTTTTTTAATGTTAAAGCACAATAATAGTGGATTGTTATCCATTTTTATAAGTGTTTATAAACGTGCATGAGTGTGGTACATATGATTCAAAATAGGAAAAGCCTGTGTTTTTATTTTTTTCTAATTCTTTTCTCTAAATCATCGCAGATAATTTTTAATAAAGATTTGAAGAAAGAGCACTGCAAAAATATGCCTCTGAAAAAATGCAAATGTTATTGTTAATAGAAGAGGCTGCATGTACAATAATTCCTTTGGCGAGACCCTTTTACCTTTGCCTTGAATAAAAAAATAAAAATTGGCAATCAATACTAAATAGCAGGGTCGTCATTTTGTTTCTGAAATTAACTGGATTTGCATTTTCTGAGTATTTCTGTGGTGACCGGTGCAGATTTTATTTCTATTGCGAAGGTGCGTATTAATTGGAAGTAGAGTTACTTAATTCTGATCATTTTTAGTTGTATTGAAAACATGGCGTCTTAAGATCTTTTGGCATTGTTTTATTAATGATGCTTTTTGTTGCAGATGCCTATTATAAAGTTGCAGTCCTCTGACAACGAGATATTTAACGTGGACGTGGAGATTGCGAAATGCTCTGTGACCATCAAAACCATGCTCGAAGACTTGGGCATGGATGACGACGAGGAAGAAGTTGTTCCTCTTCCAAACGTTAATTCGGCAATTTTGAAGAAAGTTATACATTGGGCGACATACCACAAGGATGATCCTCCTCTGCCTGAAGATGACGAAAACAAAGAGAAGCGTACAGACGATATCTCTTCCTGGGATGCAGACTTCCTGAAGGTCGATCAAGGCACTCTTTTTGAGCTGATTTTAGCTGCTAACTACTTGGACATCAAGGGCTTATTGGATGTGACTTGCAAGACAGTGGCGAATATGATTAAGGGGAAGACCCCGGAGGAAATACGGAAGACATTTAACATTAAAAATGATTTCACTGCTGCTGAAGAAGAACAAGTGCGCAAGGAGAACGAGTGGTGTGAGGAGAAGTAAGAATAGTATTATTTTAAAATTTTCACTTTATATAGACATTGCTAAATTGCCTATTTAAGCTTGTTTGCCCCAGAATATGGTCTAGAATTTTAGATTCTAGTAGAACAAGATCGGCAATAGTTTTTTTTTTAAATTAAAATATTTGCTACTGTTATGATTAGTTCTAACAGTTCAATCGCATTTTGTAATAATAGTAAAACTTTATATCATATTTAAGTACAGATTTTGAAAAACAATGTCTTAAATGTAAATTAGTTTAGAGTCTCATAATTTTTACCTTTCTGCTCAGTTCTGTTTTAAATACTTGAAAATTTATTCCACACGTCATTGTAGCCTGTGTTTTAGGAATGAATATTAAAATTATATAATCTCAGTAAACAAACACACTATTGTCTGCTTAACTAGTATTTTGAACTTTAATCTTAAAAATATAGTTGTATGTGTATTGAATATTCTTCATCATTCAACTAAGCATTGAATATTTCATTACTTATGCTCTCACTTTTAGTATATGTGTAACATTGTATTTAATAAAAGTTTTTTTTTTTCAAACAAAGTTTTTTTATTATGCTCTCTGTTGGCATATTGCTATTAATGACACCTCTTTGTCATTTTTATATTTAAGTTATGCTATATTCTCCATCAAAATAGACATTAGAAATAAATCTATTCTCGATACAAGATAAGATGGGACTGTTGAGTCGACCCTTGTGATTCCCGCAGGAAGCTGCACCTAATATTACTCCATTAAAGAATGCCATTATAATTAGGGCGAATGCTAGGCCGCACTCATATTTATTATTGCTCACGATTTCCTTACATGTTGAGAAAATATTATACAACGACCTGGAAGAAATTGACTAAAGAGTAATGGTTGTAAAATGAAAGGTATCTGCGAAGGATAATATAGTAACCTGCAGCCTTGATTGTTGTTATGTAAGAAAGCATCTGTTTCATCTAACAGTTTCTGTAATTGATGTTGCGCTAAATCAATTACAGGACATTTCTTATGCAATATATTGCGTGTAATTTCTGCTTCACCGCCTGTGATAACACAATGGCAGTCATGGTAATCTGATGAGTGTTCTTCGTTACGCGTCGACATTTCTACAGGGGCATTATCACTAATATCGTCTTCCCGACAAAATTCCTTAGAATTTTTAAATGTTCTCCTCGAGTAACGGTAAATATTTTTGATTTGATAATCGTTAACAGACATTTTTGCATTTAATATGAGAGAATGTACAATAAATATAATAATATAAGTAGTTTCAAATGATATTGATTAGATGCTATAGTATTTTCGATGATTGCATTAAAATATGTTTAAAATTAAAAAATAGTGATTTACTTCTCCTTTGGCTGTCTGCCAAAATCGAGGTGTCAGGCAAGTGTCATATAGAAAGAGTAATATATGGCAAAGGAACATTAGGCTCTAGTTAATATTTGCGTCTACTAAGTGAAATGTGATGTCTTATAGAGGATTATGAAATCTAATCTATCCTAAAATGTGTTTCTCATCTCATCAAACTCAAAAATATATTCTACTTAATTATTCTGTCAACATACTAAAAACCAGACTTTAGTATGTCATCGTAATTTTTTAAACTATAATCTTATGTTACGCCAGAGCTATCTAAAGAAAATCTCCATCTTATTTCTAAAGCTCTGCCTACCCCAATATACATTCTAAGTGTATATACACTAAATAAGAAAAAATATTTTGCGTCAATTATTTTAATAAAAACAATAATAAAAGAAAAACATAACATCACATATTCTTTGTACTTTGTAATATTAACATATTAAAATATATTTTTTACGAGTCATCAAATGCATAATGCATAAATTTTTTTGAGTATTCATAAACTACAAACAGGACAGCAGTCGCTGGAATGGTCCTCACGAGCGTCGGTTTTAAACCATTGTACAACGCCATTACACCTGTAATAAAAGAATATAAATTACTAAAATAGCTTCAAATCAGATCTAGATATTAAGATATAGAGGTCCCGAGACTTTACTCTTAGTCAAAATGAAGTAATCTAACAATAGGACAGAACAAATTGTTCTGAAAGAAAACAATCCATAACTCTAAGACACCCTGTATATTTAATACATTACTTATTACCAATTGAAATTGAAATGAAAATCCTTTATTAACGTAGGCATAGACTTAGAATGCACTTGTTCATTGTCAGAATCTACTTTTGGCTTCGGAAAGGCATATGACGAGAAGACAGCCATTGGAAGGTTGACTCCTTTTTTATCTCCTCTCGACAACACAATAGTCAGATATTATATTCAGCACTAGTTGGAGTATTAATCAATCTAGGGACATGTCTTTCTTTAATAAAAAAGGACAGATAGTCTCTACAGATTTGGGTTACGTGTCTCTTGGTACTTTTCTCTTTACGTCTTCTTAAACTTTTTTTTTATTCTAGCTCAACACACTCCGCATGATGTAAAGCTAGAGTGCGGTCCATGAATGGAAACAACTGCTACTACAGACCTCTACGGGCAGCAGTCGCCTCCACTATGCCGGCTTGAGAAACTGCTCATAAAGAGATTGTTTACAAAAATTATTGCTGTTTACAAATCTACCATCATATTCAGTCTAGTATAAAGTCAGAGACACCAGTCTTGTTTGATCTCTATAATTTCCTAGCTAATTAAATGAACTCGCCAAGACGCTATTAGTTCAGCTTGTTAATTTGTTAAAACTCTTTTGAGAGGCCGCCACAAGCGCGACGCCTAGCGCCGCCACTGATTTTATTAGTATAAGATTATTGAAGAAATTTAAACAAGTATTATATAATAACTTCTTTACTCAAGTTTTTTTTTGTTGTAGCTCGACATGTGACAACACTCCGCCTGATGTAAAGCTAGAGTGCGGTCCATGAATGGAAACAACTGCTACCACAGAGAAATCTCTACGGGCTGCAGTCGCCTCCACTATGCCGGCTTGAGGAGACGAGCATGTACCATCTAGATTGACAGTCCACACTCCTCTCTTATACCTGGCTACTTTCAAACTATTCCCGAAACGCGACAAGGTCACTTCACCGGGTGTTACATTCGAAAGTGGTGGTACTGCCCCAGGACGACAGACTGGACAAATAACCATTATCAGTCTGCCTACCACTCTTTAATAGTGCCTATAGGCACTGAGCGACCAAAGTACATATAACAAAGTTACACCGGTCTTTAGCAAGGTTCAAACACAGGTCTTATCGATCGTGAGTTCACGCGTCTTACCGCTAGACCACGGCCGCTCTTGAGTATATATTATTATATTTTAATAATTTTGTTAAGTTTAATTCTTATCAAAAAGGAAATAAAGATAGCATTCATAATTACCTATATTATTATATTTTAATTATGAATTAATGATTAGATTGCAAACGTTCTTGTGGAGTTACAATAACAAATTATTACATCATAATCATGCTAATTTATGTTCTTTTGACGGGAATTTAGGAAAATCCTATTCTATTACAATTTAATACAAATAGTGAATGAAAAAGACATGTAACAGTAGACGGGAAAATAAAGTCTGGTCCATGAGCAGACCATGCTATCTCAGTTTTGAGAGAGATCTTTATCTTTATCACCATCTATAGAGAGTGCATACACAGAGGCGGCTCTAGCCCTTGTGGCGCCCGTGTGCAACCAGTACCATGGCGCCCTCTAGTAGGAGCGGGGTGAAAATGGAACACTTAGTTATATTTTCAAACGGAAATTCGGGTGCAAATAGTGCAATTTTAAACAATGTCGGAAAATGAGTAGTGTTTTTGGAGGTGTCGCATTAGATTAGAGGGTGCTCGGCGCTCCCTTGGACCTGGCGCCCGTGTGCGCCGCACACCCTGCACTATAGGTAAAGCCGCCTCTGTGCATACACTTCCAATTACACTCAGTCTAACATGATGTAATTGCAAATTACAGAAACAAAGAAATATAAAAAAGAAAACCAACCTTCATTCCTAACAATTTCATATCCAATAGTCAAAAACTTCTGGCTTTTGTTTGAAATTTGTATTCTTGATTTTATAACATCAGAAGGGAAAATAATAGTCCATAACACTAAGCCACCAACAGCTCCAGCGATCATAGTCCTTATTAATCCTATATCATCTTTGCTTTGACCCGGTTTTGATAATAACTCTCTTGTGCCTGAAAAATTAAAAAAAAAAATACACATTATCAAGCCATTTCTGTGTTGGTATTTCAATTTCCTGTACAACTCTAATAGAACTTAAACGCTATTATAGCACTATTTTTATTAAAATATTGAAAATTATTTTATTGAATAACCTAGACTAATTAGAACTTTTCTAACAGGTGACTAAATAAAAAATAAAATAAAAACAATAAATAATTGGTACAGGTCCAAAGGTACAACCTACAATTTTCTAATCATAATCACAGAGGTTCTCAAGGAACCGTACAAGAATTACCTTCATATCCTCCAAAAAAGAAAAAATATCCAGGCATTTCTCTCATTATGGTAGGTACGAGTCCACGGAACAAACCTTGAATTCCATATTGTTTAAATATTTGCTGCGTCAATTGTAATGGTGTTATTTTTATCTGTGAATAAAATTAAGTATAAGCTCTTCCCCATCATTAAATCAGCAAAGATTCACCAGATATTCTTTATCTTCTGTATATTACTACGGCATTGGTCTATAGCCCTGATATAGTGTGGTGCAGACCACCTCATGCACAACGACGGGCTATAGCTGTTCAATTACGAAAAATACGCAAGGTTTCTACAATCTAGTGTGGTCCATGTGAGACAACGGTTACCGCAGAAATGTCCATCCACCACCATTGACAGTAGGGGCGCCGACTCCGTCGGTGCTCGGGGGCTCAAGCACCCATGAGAATAGACATCAAGAAACAGATCAGTAATCGCCTTTTAGGGATGGACGAGCACCGGTTGAGACGCGAGGGTTGCGGGTTTGATTCCCGCACCAACACAAATGTTTGTTGATCAGTGTGTGTATCTCTTCTCACACTTTGAGACTATTTCGAGTCATAAAATGAGCATGAGCACCCGTGAGGTTTTCTAAAAGCCGGCGTCCCTGATTGACAGTTAAAACAAAAAGTTTTTTTATAAATAAAATACCGAAACTCGCATACAGCACTCTGTGACCCGTTGGCTTCACGCATAGCTTGTAATTGGCACTTTATTAGTTCTGTTGGACACAATGTAAACGATGAAAAAAATGCAGCCAAAAAACCAGCAGAGGCATTTCCAAATGCTGATAGCTCATTGACAGTCTGGAAAAAAAATACAGTATAACAATATGTGTAAAAAACACTGGGCAGGGTGAGAAAAAAAGAAAGAAAGTGTGATGGAGAGAGATCTAATGGAATTAGTCTTTAAAAAATTAAGATATAAGAATTGAGTTAATTACATCATAAAAAAACTAAGGATTGCCCCCCTATTTTCAGAAAACTTTGCCTATGCTTATGTTTATGTATAAATAAGAAGTTACAATTTACCTGAACACCAGTAACTTGACAAACAAACTTCTGGCAATAACCATAAGCAGCGAAAAGCACAGAGTTTTCTGCAACATTAGCAGCGATTGCAGGTGTTGTTCCAGCATATAAACCTCTGATAAAGCCATCATTCTTCAAGGTCTTTTTCAGGCAATCATACATCCCATTATATAATTGAGGAAATGTCTGCATCTTTACTTTCACCGTGTCTAATGGTTGGCCTACATACACTACAGCCACACCACCTTAAACAATTCAGTTGTACTTCAAAGTAACCTTAATATTTATTACATATAGATTTAAATTTCATTGAATGTGGTATTCTTATTACAAAACTCACCTAAAGAACCAGCAGTAAAGTCGATAACACCATTTTTAATATTGTCTGATGAGCCACTTGAGTGTGTCATTTTTCTGATGTAGTTTTTAATTAACTGCAAATTATTACGTTAATTGGTATGATGAAATTCGTGTATAAACATGGGTTAAGCTCATAATTGCAACAAAATTTGTGTTAACGAACAAAATATAAGACTCACTTTACCAAAGTAATTAATATTTTACTAACGCACTGAATAACCTATCAACAATTTTATCTATTAAGGAACTGTGTAATATGAACATCATACAACGACAACGCGATAGGTTCAATGAAACTCGTTATCAGTTCCTATGTCAGCTTGTTTATCTTATAATTTTTGCATTTTAACTCATAACCACAAAACGGCCACCTTCCACCCCATGTGTACCTGTCAAATTCAAAGTTCGTTCAAACGTCAATAAATTGGCGCCATAAATACATGATAAGTAATTGACAATAGCAAAGATTAGCATAGCATTTTTGAACAAATTCAATTCGTTATTCATTATTTTAAAGACAAAATGGAAAATAATATAATAATTGGGTCATTTATCTTACAACAATATAATAAATATAAGAATAATAATAATATAACATACCAAATACCAACGAAATACGTTGCCATTAACATTTTATGACAAAAACGGCTATGTGCATTTACAAAGATTAAATATAGAACATTTTCGGGGAAAAGACTGGAACGGCAAATATTTATTTTATTACTATAATGCGAATTCTAAGGCTTATTTTACGAAAAGAAAAAGATAATAAAGATTGGAATAATTAAGTAAATGCTGTCCATATAACTATATATTTATAAAATGTGTGGATAAGCTATCTTCGTAAATGTTTATCACAATTATGAAAACATGGGTTGTTTTTCAGCTGGACATTGAGATTTAAAAATTGTTATAGCAGGATTCTATACATATGATAAGCTATTTGTACGTTAGGCCTAGATGAGACTAATTTATTATATTTAAGAAAAAGCCAGTATGGTGTAATATAATTATGTAAATAATTGACTACAAAGAGAGCATCTTTCCGCGGATGAGGTTTGATAGGCTGCTTTAATACAGGCAAAAATCATGTGTCCGGGGTGTTTATAGTGAATCTAGTAAGTGTCTATGAAAACATAAAAATAATTAGATCGTTTGGTGTAATTTAACTTTACATTGGAATGTGTAAGGCTGTAAAAACGTGATAAAATTTGACGTGTCGCTATTATGAGTTCCCGCTGGCGGCCATTTTTGTCCTTATGTATTCTAAATTAAAAAGCTTTGCAGTTCTGAATTTTATGGTTACGTTACGGAACAAAAATGATAATGTAGTTCCGTGAGGAATTTAATTTACACACGTGTGTAAGGATATGTGATTGTTGACGTCCGTTAGGCAGGTTGTTACATCGCTTCCTTTGTCATTCAGATTTCCAGAATGGTTGTTGGCTCTGCGAATTATCCTGGGCGGCAAGTGCTCCATAAAATGCAGCCGATGGGATTAACTCCGAAGGAGCTGTCAGAATACGATGACCTAGCGACGGCCCTCATCGTCGACCCGTACCTAGGGTTTACTACACATAAAATGAACATTAGATATCGACCTTTGAAGACGAATAAGGAGGAATTGAAGGCGATAGTAAAGGAATTTATTAAAAACCAGGATTACAATAAGGCATTCGCTAAATTAACTAATGGTGATTGGCTGCCCAGACATTTTAATAAAAATAAACATCAACAAACAAAATTCAGAGAACATGTTAGTAGTAACTCCATTTTTTAGATATAAGTTTTATAATGTAAACAAACAGGCAGCTTTCCTACTTGACATGAATGAATGAATGAAAGAATGAAATAATATGGTATAATAATAACTTGTGAGAATTTGTTTAATTTTTTTATTTACTATTTGCAATTTTAATTTTTTTTATATCATGTTTTCAGATTTATCGTTATCTCCGTGTATTTGACAAAAAGGCTGGAATTGTAATTGAGCCTTGCCATAGATATTCAATGGAAGGAGGTGTCGGGGCTAAGATATCGACAACAAAGAAGTTTGTTAAACATGAGAGAATAGATTTTTTGGTAGGTTGTATTGCTGAGATGAGCGAAGAAGAGGAAAGACTATTACTTCATCCTGGAAAAAATGACTTTTCTGTTATGTATAGTTGTAGAAAGAATTGTGCCCAATTATGGCTGGGACCGGCTGCATATATTAATCATGACTGTAGGCCTAATTGTACATTTGAAGCAACAGATAGAGGGAAGGCCTTTGTCAGGGTATTGAGAGACATCGAGGCCGGTGAGGAAATTACATGCTTTTATGGTGAAGACTTTTTTGGGAATGGAAATTGTTACTGTGAGTGTGAGACTTGTGAAAGACGTGCACAAGGTGCATTTTCACTCCAAGATGATTCTGCTGATGTTCAACCCACTCGATACAGATTTAGAGAGACTGATAATAGATTAAATAGAACAAAGGCTAAATCACAAAAAGCATTCAATGGAAAAACAATAGCTTCTGAAAAGACTCGAATTCCTGAAAGTGACGGTTCAAAAATTGTTTCACCATTGAGTGTTAAAGAAATGAAGCAAAAGGGTCTCACCAAATATGATGCTGAGCTGTTATTGGCTCAGGGTTGTATCGCTGATGAGGTGGAGCAGGCCAGTCGTGCGTCCTCCGCCTCCAGCCGCGGCGAGAGATTGCGTCGACGCACGGATAGCGCCAGAGCGCCTCCTGCCCCACCAACAGCAGCCTCCGCAGCAGGCTCTGGCATCGTCCTGCGTAGCCATCGACAACTCAATTATGCAGAAGCTAAGCCTAGACCTGTCAGACAATCAAAAAGTAGAACCCATCTTTCTGATAATATTACAATTAAAATAGAAAAGGAGGATCCTCCCATGGAGGAAGAGCCTATTATAGATATAGACGTGTCTGGACATTCTAGTTATCAAAATAAGAATATTCTTCAACCGAGAATACCTCCTGTGACTATTAAATTGGAACCTGTCGATATCCCAGAAATAGATTCTTGTCCGGATGAGATTAATGATATTCCACTAAATAATTGTGACGTATATAATTTTAGTGAAGATGAGAAAGTAGATACTACAACAGGGTGTGATACGATCAATCAAAGCCAGAAAACTGTATTAGAAACAAAACATTGTACAGAAGAGTCAAAAAATGATTCAAACTCTGGCCCGCCTTGGGTCGGTGAACCGTCTAGTAAAAGTGACACATGCCCATGCACACCACCTCGCCGGGGATTGAAGTTGACGCTGCGCGTGAAACGAAGTCCTTTAATAGAAGAGATGGAGTCTGAAGAACCAGAGTACGAGGTGTTGAGGCTGGAGGGAGTGGAGCCGGGCTCTCGACGCGCCAAGAAGAGTCGACGGTCGAAAGAGCGTCGCCGCAATCATAGTCCAATCCGTCCCTTGCCCCCCATGAAGCGCTTAAGGCTAATATTTGGCAATGAGAGCCACACCATTGACTTAACCACGGCCATGTCGCGAGACTGACGGCCGCGGATATATATTATTTTGTCCACCGTTTAATTATATTAGTTTAATTATTATTGAATATTTAGGGTATTTATTATATTTTTATGTTATGTTAACATAGTTCATCAGATTCTCAATGAAATGATTTGAGCTGTTTAAATTATTTATAATATTATACCTAATATAATTTTTATTAGCACAAATTCCTTGAAATTTATATCTCATGGTTTATTAGATTTTTTCAATGCCTCTTTTTTTGTGATATATTTTAAGAATAGGATAAAATTATGGATAAATGTGAATATTGTTTGTTGACTGCTGACATGATCAAGTTGAATATTATTAAAACAGATCTAGATATTGATAAGAAATAAAAAAGGATAAGATAGGTCTAGAACTTAGCTATCTTTAAGTTGTGTATGATTACACATTTTAGGTATATTAAGAAAAAACAAATAGCATGTTTTTTTCTTGTGTTCACTTTATATAAGACTAATGTAATTTGGTTATAGTAGTCACACAATATAATCTCAAAAATGAGTATTCCAGTGATAATAGGACATTTGTGTGGCTGTTTAATTCAAGTGTTGAATTAAAGTTATGTTTGTGCTTAGGAGATATTAAAAATGCTGAAGCTGTAGTTATATTTTTCATGTAAATTATTATATTTTAGTGCTCATCAATTATTCACAGGCCAGCCTCGCTAATTTAAACCTTATGATTAGTTTTTATAACCCTCTTATAATTTTATATTAATTGACCAGACTGATTAATAAATTTGTTACACTGAATGCATTTATTTTTTATTAATGAAGTTTTATTAGAAAATCAAATAATTATGTATAGCTATTTTACCAGTGATCACTGCTGCTTTGGTCAAGGCAAGTAGTTGTTGCTAATCGACCAGGTAGGACGTACATCAGAATTATGCATAGAACACATGATACAGGTTGTTGTTATATTTTGATTTCTGGTCCGCAGAACAAAGCATTTCAGTGTGACAAATCTTTAATAGTGTATTATTTTGAATACATTGCAACTGTTAAAATATACGATTACTACAATCAATAATATAATCGATGTCTCTAAACTTTATGGTTGGTGTCTCCGCCCTTGTTCTGTTGTCTTTGATTCCTGTCAAAAATTCGTGTGTGCTCGATAAGTTTTATTTTATGTGAAATATATTAAATCTTAATTAATCTTTCGTTTCATTAATATTCAACAGGTTATGGGCCCAGTCCCGCCTACTGTTATTGTTAATGTAACGATTCAAATATTTATTTCACTTAATAAAAACGTAAGCGTCGTCAAACGTGACAATGGCAATGCCGACGTTTGAAGACAGTGTTAAAAGCGGGTCCTGTGCAATGCATCTGGGATCCACGGGTGCCGCTTTCGAAAAATTGAAAGGCGTTTCTAACTGGAATAATTGGAAATTCCAAATGAAAATGCTTTTGATTGTCGACGGCCTATGGGGCTGCGTGGATGGCACCGATAACAACGAGCAGCGTGTACAACGTGCGTTGGCGCGTATTTGTTTAAGTATAGATGTATGCTGCATACAATACGTTCGCAATGCGAAGAATGCCAAAGAAGCGTGGGATAAATTGGCAGAAATTTTTGAAGACAAAGGTCTGTGTAGAAGGGTATTATTATTAAGGAAGTTACATCATTCCAATTTCTCCGATCATAGTTGTATGATAAATTATATAAATGCAACTATGGAGACTGTACAAATGTTGGCAGACATTGGCCGCACCATTGAGGATGAGGAGGTAGCGGAGCTTCTTCTTAGCGGTTTACCAAAGGAATATGACACACTAGTGTCCAACTTGGAAACTGCAACTTTGACAGATCGAAAGCTGACTAGCGAGCTTGTGAGAGCTCGGCTGCTGCAAGAAGAATCGAGGCGAAGTCAAGGTGAATGTGTTAGTGATGTGGCCTATGTGGCAAAAAGTGTTAAAAAGTGCAGTTATTGCAACAAAGTGGGTCATAAAAGAGAAAAATGTTTCAAACTCAAACGTAAGAATAGAGACGATAAGTGTGATAAAACAAAATCATTATTAGCAACAGCATTTGCCACAATGTTTACCGCAAATGATTGGATTGTAGACTCAGGTTGTACTGCACATATGTGCAATAATATAAATAGTTTTGTGGAGTTACAAGAATGTGCCAACACTGTCATAGCAGCAAATAATGAAAAATTGCAATGCAAAGGCATCGGAAAAATAAGTTTAACTGTAAATAATGATACCTTCAATGTCACAGAGGTGATGTATGTACCCGGACTATCAGCAAATTTGCTTTCAGTGAGTAAAATGACTGCAAAGGGTTTAAATGTAAAATTTAACAACAATGTATGTAAAATTTTCGATGAAAAGGGTACATGCATCATTTCAGCCAATAGTGTTAATGGTGTATATATGTTGAAAAATGTTGTGTGTGATTCAGCTTCTCAACAGGTTCAACAAGATTGTGACGTTACAGCTGCAGCTATTCAGGAACAATTCATTGAGGAGTCGTCACAATGTGTTAATGCTGTTCAATGTAATAAGTTATCAATGGAATTGTGGCATAAGCGATTAGCTCACCTCAGTTCTCAAGGTATGTATGTTCTAAGAGATGGTCAGGCAGCTGGGATTTCGTTTGATGATAACAGAAATGCTCTTAATGAATGCATTGCTTGTGTTAAGGGTAAGCAGACTATAAAATCTTTTCCTAAAGGTCAAGCGAAGCGTGCTAGTGAAGTTTTGCAATTAATTCACTCCGATGTGTGTGGACCGATGTCTGAGACAACATGGGGCAATGCCCGTTATCTTTTAACATTCACGGATGATTATTCTAGGAAGTCTTTTGGCTATTTATTGATAAATAAATCTGAGGTTATGTCTGTTTTTATCAATTTTAAAGCGATGGTTGAGAAACAGACAAATGCCCTCATAAAATGCCTTCGCTCCGACAATGGTATGGAGTATTGTAACAGTAAGTTTAGTAATTACTTGAAAAGTCATGGAATAGTTCATCAGACTACTACGCCTTACAGCCCGCAACAAAATGGAGTTGCAGAGCGTCTTAATAGAACAATAATTGAGAAAGCTCGTTGTATGCTTCATGAATCTGGGTTAAGTAAACGTTATTGGGGAGAAGCCGTCATGACAGCCATTTATATTAAAAATAGAAGTCCAACTTCCGGATTAACTGGTAGTCGGATACCAGAAAATGTATGGACCGGATCGACTGTAGACATAAGTAATCTCAGAGTGTTTGGCTGTGAAGCATATTATCTCCTTCCGAGCCAAAATAGAACAAAGTTTGATTCAAAGTCGAAAAGGTGCATTTTTGTCGGGTATTGTGAAAACAGTAAAGGATACAGGCTCATTGACCCCCAATATCCTAAGAAATTAATCAAGTCTCGTAATGTTATATTTTTAGAAAATAAATATGTTAATTTAGATAATAAAAACAATGAAGTTTGCAATGACAACACTTCATGTATTGATTCTAGTTCTAATACTAATCCTATCTCATGTATTGATTTTAGTTCACCTCAATTGTCAAGCCCTTCATGTTCTATAAGCCAAGATGCAGAAAACCGAAATGGTGATGATGTGTCGCCTAATATCCCTACTATGTCAGGTATTCGTTCTACTAGAAACATTTTGCCTAAAAGGTATGAAGATTACGAAATTACTTTTTTATCTCATAGTTTTATATATGATGAGCCAAAATCTTATGAGGAAGCAATGTCTAGTACCTCTAAGGATGAGTGGCAATTGGCAATGAATCAAGAATATAACTCTCTTATAAATAATAATGTTTGGACACTCGTAGACAGGCCTGAAAATAAAAATATAATTAAGTGTAAGTGGGTATATAAGGTTAAATGTGACATTGAAGGTAAAATTGATAAGTATAAAGCTAGGCTAGTTGCACGTGGGTTTACACAAAAACAAGGTATTGATTATGATGATACTTTCTCACCGGTGGTGAGACACTCCACAATGAGGATGTTGTTTTCATTAGCCAATGAGATGAATATGGAAATGCGTCATTTTGATGTAACTACAGCTTTCCTGTATGGTCAACTTACTGAAGAACTTTACATGGAACAACCGTTAGGTTTTCAGCCTGATAAAAACAAAGTATGTTTATTAAATAAAAGTATCTATGGTCTGAAACAAGCCAGTAGAGTTTGGAATAACAAAGTACATGAACTGTTGGTGAGCTGTAATTACATGCAAAGTAAATGTGAACCTTGTGTGTATATAAAGAGAAATGATTCTGAACTTAATATAATTGCATTATATGTTGATGATTTTTATGTTTTTTCTAATAATAAAAGTGAGTGTAATAATTTGTTTTTGTTGTTACAGAAAAACTTTGAAATTAAAGACTTAGGTCCTATTAAGAACTGTCTAGGTCTAGAAATTATTAGAAATAGGTCTCAGGGATTGATTGTTCTGAAACAGACAAATTATATTCATCGACTGTTAAAACGTTTTGGTATGATGGATGCCAAAGTTTCAATAACACCAATGGAAGTAGGGTGTAGGTTTGAAGAGTGTGATGAAGATAGTTTGTCTGATAATTATAAGTATAGAGAGCTGTTAGGATGTCTAATGTATCTGTCAGTCTGTACACGACCAGATATATCCTTTGCAGTGAGCCGTCTGAGTCAACACAATAATAATTATAATAAAACTCATTGGCTAGCCGCTAAGAGAATATTAAGATATCTGAAAGGTACTATGGACTACGGATTATCTTTTACAAAGAGTGACAACTTTAATATCACAGCTTATACTGATGCCGATTGGGCAAATGATTGCGACAGGAAGTCTTATACTGGATTTATAATTAAAATTGGTAATAATACAGTAAACTGGGAAGCGCGTAAGCAGAGGTGCGTCGCTTTGTCTAGCACTGAAGCTGAATATATTGCTATCAGTGATGTATCAAAAGAAGTGTGTTTTGTTAAAAATCTCTTATTTGAGTTAATTAAAAGTGATGTTAAAAGTGTTATTTTTAATGATAATCAAAGTGCTCAAAAATTGTTACTTGTAAAGGAATATTGTCATAGAAAAACAAAGCATATTGATTTAAGATATCACTATGTTAAACATTTGATTAAAAATAATGTTGTAGAAGTTCAATATTTGAGTACAAATGATATGGTAGCAGATATATTAACTAAGCCTTTGTGTTCAATGAAACATATAGGTTTTCTTGAGAAATTAAATTTAATTAAAATGTAACATAAAGTTTAAGGGAGGGTGTTAAAATATACGATTACTACAATCAATAATATAATCGATGTCTCTAAACTTTATGGTTGGTGTCTCCGCCCTTGTTCTGTTGTCTTTGATTCCTGTCAAAAATTCGTGTGTGCTCGATAAGTTTTATTTTATGTGAAATATATTAAATCTTAATTAATCTTTCGTTTCATTAATATTCAACAGCAACAATGTTATAATATTATATTATTGACCTTTGAGTTTTGTAAAATTGATACTGCCTTAATTTATTTTTGCTATTTTAAATATAATAACTAGTCTGGCCGTCAATTCTGTTACAATTAAAAAAAAAACAACAATAAATCTTATATTTTATTTAGGAACATGAGTTTTAATGTAGTAAATACAAATAGCATGTTTTTTTGGTGCCACCACTATTTTGGTGGTGAAATTAATTCTATTTTACATAAAACAAAATGGAATGTAGTCTCAAAGTAAATAACTGCAAGTGAATTGCGATTGCTCTAAAAAGTGAGAATGGAAATGTTATAATTCTCAAAACGCTTGATAACAGCCATATGGTGTATCATCCCATAGATATGCGAACACCTCGTCTGTTGACAACCACAAAAGATCAAAGTCGTGAAGACTGCATGGGCTGGCATAGGCAGTGAATGCTGTTGGAACTATATAATGACTATTGTTATTCGCATTGTTATTAGACTTCTAAAATCGTGCGCAGTAGACCCACTGAACTACAAATTGTGGTCTGTGTCAGTATTTGCTCTTTAGTTTATTTAATTTTTTATGTTTATTTTATTTTAGATGGAGAAGTTTTTTTTTTTTTTTATTTTCATGCCTTCAGTGGACATAATTAATTTTAAAAAATATTACGTTAAACTTATCGAGTATTTTTATTTGTAACATTTTTATTGAATTTTAAATGGATGGCATTTTTTTTGGGGGGGAAGCAGTTCTGTAACATTTGACCATTAAAATAAGAAAAAAAACTGAATAGTCCCCGTGATGCAAATTGCAAATCCGAGATGGAATGACTGTGTAAAATATTCAGTTTACTAAAATTTTATTGAATAATGTTATATTTATACGCCTCAAACTTATATAATTGATATTCTCTTGTTTTATTTCAATTACTTTGATTATAAGATTATGTTTCTTGCGTAGTGTGAAGTATGTTCACAGCTTTATTCACATCTGTATTATGTGTAGGCAGATAATGGCGTCAGTGTCACATCTACCATTTCTGAGTGGGCAGTGTCAAAAGAAAACTACACATTTGCAATTTTTTAAATAAATTTTAATATTACTTGTTACATGAATGACAGTCAAAATGATGGAATAGAAAACAACAATAACCGATATGCCTAACTCAATTATTTAAAAATCCTTTGTCAAAAGTAAAATTATATTAATGGTAGATCTTAAGAAATCAATAAACTATTTTGTTATGAACAAAATGTTACTTCTGCAATGTATGTTTGATGAGTCTTCAATGTCCGTACCTGTAAATTAAAAGGAACAATATTAAATGTTTAAATAAAGGCATATGACGTTTTTTATTAAATAAGTTAGTAGTTATTATTTTAATAAATAAATTATATTATACCTATACAAAGTCAAGGCTTGTACTATATGCATTGGGCAGCCAAAGAGAACAGACTATTTCATTTACTTATTACTGTGGCTCAGTGCTTATGGTATAATATGTGCAATTAAGAGTGGTGGGCAGCCAGGTTGTCAGCTTAGTCGGCCATTCTAAAGTAGTAGTTTTTAACACCCATGAAGTGACCTAGTTGTGTCTCAGTATTGTTTTTACACATTCATCTCCCGCAGGGATAATGGAAGGAACCGTTGTCTGCAGATATTTCAAAGTGCCTGCAGTTATCTCTACCGACGGACCGCACGCTAGTTTAACATCCAGCATAATATTTATATAGAATACTTACTTCTGGAATTCCCATTCTCTATTATCCAAGGGACATACTTGTCTTGTCTTCAACCAACGAGAAATGCAATGGAAATGAAACGCATGCTGAAAAAGAAATAAGTTGTAGTACTTTCAACTTGAAAATTTAGTACCTTCCAAATACACTGAATGGAATTCTAATTACAGAATATAATAAAGTGAACTAACATTACACACTCCCCATGCAACGGTACATTCTTCACTGGTGGCAGAGGCCTGGTTTGCTTGACATTCAATGCATAGATCCATTATGTGATTGCGGCAAATTGCACAATTATCGACAACAATGTCTGAAACAAATCAAACGATCACTTTAGAATTTATTTGAAAAACATCACTTCTAAGCCACTTTCTAAAATAAATTTTATAGGTTATTACAGTTCATAGGTACATTTACTTGGTATTTTAACTTACCCCAAGCCCACAAAGCCACAGCATTCCACTGCAAAGAAGGAAAACGTACATTAGCTACTTTTGTTTATAGGTCGACAAAAACTATGATGTGACAATTTTTAAACATACCTTTTTAACTTCGAATCTCTTTTTCTCGCTCTTGCTGCTGCTGCTGGAAGACGCCACTTCTACTTCTTCATCATCCACGTCCATCGCAGAAGTTGTTGCAGACATTTTTTTACTAACTTTTAGTTATAATGGCAAAGTATATCGAACAAAAAGACTTGTCGCTTGCCGCTAGTTGACAAGTTATTTGACAAGTAAGATAAAAATGAAAATATAAGCTGATCTGTGTCATCCGACAAGTTTACGAATACGTTCAAGTCCGACCAATTTTATTGTGTACAATGTACATACACAATTATATTTCATTGGATTATTTACATTATCTACTTTAGTTAATAGAAGTATGTTAATAAGCCATAAAAATACTTCAATAATGCACGACTGTCTAATATTATAATTATCTTTATTTATTTTTAACGTACATAACTGTAAATATAAATTGGCAACACTGGAAGTAATGATTGGTATTACAGAGGGCCAAGTATGAGTTTTACAGCGTTTTCCATTTACACGGTCACGGCGTAAAGTGACAATTTTGCCCCAATCCCACATTATTATTTTGACCGCCATTGCGCTCACCCATCTCGCGACACTAATGCCAGTCTTCCACCAAGAAGGTTTTTTGCCTTCCATTGCCAGTAGACAATGCAGAGCGACCCGTTGAGTCATTACAGAGCCCGTGATGCAATTTTTAACAATTTTATTAATGGTCTTTTGATACCAGACGTATGATTTTATGGCAATGGTTTTATTAAAATTTCCCATATTGTATTCCGACTATAATGAAGATGTTTTTGAAATAAAACTTTAGACGATTGTTTATTTAATTATATTTTATATCAGTAAAGTTTAAGAAATAAAATCACAGTATTTTAAGCCGAATGATAATTTTTTAATTCGAAATCATCTAATTCAATATCGCTAACATCTTTTCTTCTTTTATAAGCATTTTTCCAAATTTCATAAAAGCAGACTGTGGCCTGAAATCTGTAGCATACGAGTAGAGGTACTGATACATGAGTTATTAAAGTCCATGCCCAAACACCATAAAATTCCATCTGAAAAGCGTCAAATTCAAAATTTCATTCAAAAGCACCGCCTAGCCTGTTAACTGAAGATTTGATTCGGCTTACTATCACTTTTTTTTTTCATTAAATTGAAGCGGCCGTAGTCTAGATCTCACGATCGATAAGGTCCGTGTTCAAATTTCGCTAAATTCTGACCGGTACCAGTGTAACTAATTTATATTATGTACTTTGGTCGCATAACACCAGCTTTGTATATGCACTAAAAATATTATCCAATGTTTTTCGACTTTTTGAAAGCCTTGCATCGTGTCCAAATTATAAGAATGAATACTATATTAGGTAGCTTTAATTTACCTGCAAAGGATGAAATTCAGCGCGTGCATTTTTGACTCGATTCAATAACCAAAGCGCAAAATTTCCCACGAGAAGGAATGTGATGAGCTGTCGACCCGGTTTATGTTTTGTATTTTCATCGCTACCTCTTGACCATGCATCTAACACTAGTAATGTTTGACATGAACTTTGAATTAATGCACACAAAGGTGATATTATCCTGTCAAAATAAAATGTAAGTTGAGTAATGTATATTAAGTTAACAAGCTAAAAAAAAGCTCATTTAATTACTCAGTCAAAAAAATGTTAAGCCCATTCCATAAGACGTTACCAAAGAAAAATGTCTACAGTTCAGAAATGGCTCAGGTAGCAGTTAACTCCTACCCTATTTCACGGCTGTTACTTTTGAAAGTGTGTCTACCTAGGTACCAACCACATTTAATTTTAAGATCTCGTCTTTTACACGTAACTTATTCCTAGGTATTATGATGGAAAAAAATCAACGCCCACACAACAGCCTGCACTGAGATGAGGACGAAACAACCACGTCCTACGCGCACGAATGCTCCTGATCAGTGCCGGATTAAGCCAGCGCGGGGCCTGTAGCAAATTCTGTCACCGGGCCCTTGGTTTGCTTTAGGTTCTCAAGTTTAGGGTATTAAATAAGTGGAAGTGAAGCATAGCCTAAGGCATTTAACGCTCCTATTTAAATTAATATTTTTATATTACGGTCAGACAGGCGTTGGAGCGCGGGGCCCCCAAATTCGCGCAGCCCGTAGCATTTGCTACTCTTGCTACGTGGCTAATCCGGCACTGCTCCTGACCACTAAGCTACAGAGTCATCACCTTTCCATCAGTAGCCCTTCTAATTACATATGTGAATTGGAAGTACATATGTTATTATTTATATTTACGTTATTAATTATAGTAATATGTTAATTTTATAGTTTTTAACACAAACCTTGAAACCCTTCTAGTTTCAGGGTAATTTTGTATAAAAAATCCAGCACCAATAATTAGGAAAAGATAATATAAGTAAACCCCACATTGGGTTACTAATAAGAGAGCATGCTCTAACGGCATAGAGGTTGCAGTTCGGCGTATATTTAAAGTTCTCATTCTGTGTATGCAAACAATTGAACCTAATGACATCATAATAAACAGTGATGTCTCCCAAATATTTACCTAAAATAAAAACAATTGTTTATTTTAAAACTTCTTTCTCTCAGTCATGCTGTAAAGGCCCTAACGGAGGCTAAAGTCAGAATCCAATCGACACAGTCACTTGAGCGAATCGACAACAAAATATATGGGATTTGACGTTTCGTTATCACCTAGGTGACACGGAACGTCAAATCCAATATATTTTGTTTTCGATTAGATCAAGTGGCAAATGTCGATTGAATTTTGACTTTAGCCCCGGGTTAACAGTGATTCTCTAAAAAAACGAGAATAAATACGAATTATACGGCAATACGGACATTGGTGGGTTAGTTCGGTCGCAAGTCTGTTTAGAGATCCCGGCATTGAGGATAATGAACACTGGGGTTCGATTTCCAATCGAAACGAATATCTATTAATTTGTTGTAAATATGATATACAATAATAAAAAATATATATAGGGGTTCGGTTTCATTTTGTATTGTCATAACACCCATTGACTATAGTGTGGACATTGTGAGTTGTTTTTTTTTTGGGCTTTTAGCACCATTGTGCTAATGTTATCCCCATTGGTCACACAAATTATTTCTTTTTAAATCTATTAAGTTTCTATAATCACCTGAAGTAATGCTAACTCTACATGTTTCTCATTGCTAAATAGTCCATTAAAAAGAAGGAGGCTGACAATCGTTCCCGCTAAAACTGCTACACCCATGAACAATCCTTTATGAGCACTACCACAGTCCACAGAGAAATGATTTGTCGATTTAACTCGAGTGCAACATCTTTCTTTAATGTTCGACGAATTTGGCATAACTGGTTTGCCATTTTTCTAAAAAAAAAAACTAGATAACTATAATAAGTAAATACTACTTTTTAAATATATTTAGTGATAATAAAATAGTTTTGTTTTAACTAGATTTAAAAAAGTAATGCGGAATACTATTGCTCTTATTTCGATTATTGGGTAATTTTTTTATCCGATCGGCGAGACTGTCCGACCGAGCTTTTAACTTAGTTAATTTAGTTTATGAACCTTTCCTTAATTTGTATTTTATTATAAATATTTAAAGTTTGATTTATGAATTTTCAATAACGAGCAAATTATAAAAGCAATTACCGATCCAGGCACAGTGCAAATATCATTCCATATGACTACAATAATAATGGAACATAATAAGCTGTATTCAACGCCACACGGTCGCAGGAACGGGTTCACTGTATGAATTAGTGGAGTAATCATCTCTGACACGTTGCACGTCCAACCTTCACTCCTCATTGACACATTCTGCTTCTGGTAATATTGCAGAATTTCAGTACTATCCTCATATGATTTCAAATCAGCACTTTGGTTAACAGATGGCTCTAATTCGGCCAGCCTTGTGGTTATATTAGTATATCTTAATCGAGGTGGATGTTCGTATGCGACAGCTATAATGTCGTCTCTTGTTTCTTGTATTACAACGTTGAGCCACTCACATACATTTGTTGCAATTAAATGCATTAATCCAAACCTGTCTAAAACTACACCTCGCATTGGATCTAATATCTGAAATATAAATCAATCGTTATAAACTTTTCTCGGCATACAACCTTGGTCCTGCAAGCCGGATATTTTCTAATTGTTAAAGTAATTACTTATTTCAGATATATCTCAATCAGTTAAAAATTAGTTTAGAACAAATTATAATCTATCCACTGATTTTGAAGCTATTTATTTAAATAAAATAATATTTACATCAGTATAAGAAAATATAAAGACAGTTTGCGCCACTAAAAAGAGTATTCTTAAAGCAGGTTTCAACGCTATGACGATCAATTGACAATCTCCAGATAAGTCGAAATATCCAGCGAATTGTAGACACGAGTAAATTATGGACCCAACACCAAACCCTGCCACTCCCATATGCAAGTAAAAACTGCCATAACGGGTACGTATTGAATTATCTGTAACGTTAGAAAAACTGTTTTACATCTCATTAATCTAATAATATAAACAAATTGATTTTGATTCCCGAAATACAGTTGTTGACCGACTGGGGAGTCAGAGCGGAACTACTTGAGACAAGAATAATCATTGTCAAGCTGCTTTTAAATTCAAATTGAAAAATATGTCGACTTAGACAAGTTAGTCCTAAGTTTGGATCTGTAAGAAATTCGAATCGTGCGAAATTCCTTCAAAGGAATCAGGAACACGATTTTCAATTAACGAATACCTAAATAACGGAATTGGTAGAATTTTTAACTGAAAATATTATTCTGTAATTGTGTATAAATCTTACCATCTTTATGATTTGTAGTAATTCTCAAATGATAAAATGTATATGCCAGAAACAACATACTGACGATATATAAATACATTGTGAATATCTGAAAATAATTGAAACACATGTTTAATTATAATGCGTTTCATTAAAAAAATATCAACTTGAAAAATGTGAAATAATATTGATCTTGCTTACATCAGATGTAATGTTTGTGTAGAGTTCATTTTGTAACGTACTTGTTATTGGTAATGCTATTCCTAATACTATTAGTAATTTTGCATAGAATGCTGATAATACCATTGTCATGGATTCACTGTAACAAAATATTAACATTATTATTTTTATTTTTTAAATTTGGCAAATGCCTGCTATATTATGGGGATGATACATTAAAAAAAGACAATAAATTATGGGGACGTGTGATAAAATCCTACCACAACCCAGGCTATAAAGTGCACGTTGATTTCCCTTTGTTTATTTTCATCATAATTTAATAATTAAAATACTTTTTGTCTAAAATTTCTTGATATAAATTTTCTCTCTATAAATATACATTTGAAAAATACTCACGTGGATAGCAATTTTATGTAATTACAAGTAAAAAGAAAACTGTATAAACATTTTTTAAAAGGATTTTGCAGCTATAATCTCGCCGCGGTCACGATGTCGGTTGTCGCTCGATATTGAAGAAGAAAGAAGAAACCATATAGCGGCAGTGGTCTAGCGGTAAGACGCGTAAACTCACGATCGATGAGACCCGTGTTCGAACCTCGCTAATTCTGACCGGTACCAATGTAACTTTGTTATATGTACTTTGGTCGCTCAGTGCCTATAGGCACTATTAAAGAGTGGTAGGCAGACTGATGATGGTAATTTGTCCAGTCTGCCGTCCTGGGGTAGTACCACCACTTTCGAATGTAACACCCATGAAGTGACTTTGTCGCGTTTCGGGAATAGTTTAAAAGTAGCCAGGTATAACGAGAGGAGTGTGCACTGTCAATGTAAGATGTTACATGCTCGTCTCCTCAAGCCAGCATAGTGGAGGTGACTGCTACCCGCACAGGTTTCTCTGTAGTAGCAGTTGTTTCCATTCATGGACCGCATTCTAGCTTTACATCAGGCGGAGTGTTGTCACATGCCGAGCTACATAAAAAAAGATAAACCCGATAGTAAGTTGCATATTTTTTCAAATTTAGGCATAGAAATAAATAGTTGTAAATACTTACTCTCCGTGTGAAAGAGGGGTCCGTGTTGCAATTTGCTTAGTAGGTGTTATATCGACGCTTCGTACCTGATCATGCTCATCTGTTACTCTGCAAAAAATAATGCGAATTGAATTATAAATCGATATTCTAATTACTAATTACTAAACAAATGCAAGTTTTGTTTTTGGAATAAATTTCTGTACCATACAATTTATTTTAAAAAACTCTTTTATTATTTTAGCTATGGGTCAAATCCAATAGTTTGTTTAATGAGGCGCGTCGGACTCACCTTTCATGTTCAGGCAAAGTTATGAGAGGTTCCGACTTCTTCCTTTTTTCCTCAGATATATTTTGATTGGATTTTTCTTTATTTTTAAACATGTTTATTTTTAGCGTTATCTAGATTTTAATTAAGACGGTATAAGACTTAAAAAACTGTACACTTATTTTATGAATAATGTAGTTTGAAGTTGTTATTTTCCGTGTAGACATGTCGGTGTCCGTCTGACGAATATGTTCGAATTACATGTCACATTGTGTACCTATCTATATTACAATAATAATGTTAATTGGTTTTTGCAATATGGGATAAGTGAGAAGGTTGTTAATTAATTCTGATGAAATACTCGTAGACATCGCTAGTAAAAATCTATCAATAGATTTTCTCTTTCAATGTTTGTCATCTACTACCGGAGAGCGGTGTGTAAGTGGGTCACCTAAATAGACTTGTAAAAACCTAGATAGATAAATATAAAAAATACAGGGGAATGCATAAAAATATATTATATAACAAGCTAATATATTTTCCTGAATTACGTGCTGATTATATTATAATTACCTAAAATATATGTACGTAGCTGTCATCATTTGTGCATTCCCCATTAAAAATTAATTCCATAACGTATTAATGCATTTTTATGATCTCAATTTTACAGAAATGTCCAGTTACTCCGGTTATTTCAATTTCTCTTAGGTCGATGTGAGGCATTACCTCGAGACGTTCTCGCCCCCGGTAATTAGCTTCAACGGTGTCATTTTCAGACTCTCATCTTAACGAGACTGCAGCGAAATATTCCACTCCTTAGCGTTTACTCGTATTTCACGGCAACAACTTATTTCTCGGATTAATAAAATCTATTAATTAATTTTCTAATGTTTTTGTACACGTTTTGTATTGAACTGATGTTTTATACACGTTTAATTAAGATCATTTTTAGAAGCAGTGGGTTTGATAATATTTAATTATTAGGTTGATTTTTTTTATTTATCGCAGTGATTAATTAATTTATTGATTGTCAAAATGTATATACAAGTACATAATTAAAATTATTGATTCTTTATTTGTCTTGCATGTGTTCTCTGCCAATTCAAACAAATTTTTTGAAAGATTTTTTTCTGGATTGACGTAGACGAAATCTTGAGGCACCCCTATTTCATCTCTCCAAATAAAAAGATCGAACAGAAACGCCAAATACATAATTGAGAATGAAATACGTTTAATATATGTATTTACGAAAGTTTTCATCTATTCGTGTTAAATAAACCCTGTATTATTAAAATTATTTTTAATTATAGATATTATTTTAAAAAGTTAATTCGTTTTGTTCACTAGAATAAATAAAACAGTAAACATAATTGAATAACAAGTAACAAGGCCGTAGGTTCGATAAACTGTATACCTAACTAGAATTTTATAATTTTATTAGCGGTTAGTCATTCAGTCAGTGATGTATTATTACAAGGAAATCGGACTTGTTAAAATAGATTTAGTCGTGATTTGGTTATAATTTTAAAACTATTACTAGTGTACAATTGAATTATATTACGACTAACAACTTTATATAATAAGATCAAAACGTCAAGGGGAAAAATTGGTGAAGTCAAGAAAATATTGAGCAATAATGATAATAATAAATGACTACATACAATTCCGTGATGTTAAAATTAGATACCCTGTACTGGGTATCAAAACAAGGACAACACAAGCATATAATACGGCAAATGTCTGCTTTTTTACTCGTATATTTATTAAAATATTTACTCGTTACATTACAAATAAATATTTATTTCGATCAGGAACCGAACCTCTGTGTAACAGCCAGTCTGCGCTAACCTTTGCGCCGTAGAGGCCGTCTGTGCTTTAATAACTTGTGCTTGTACATGTTTAGAATTCCTGCCTTTTAATTATCGATGTTGTTTACACGAGAGAAGTATTTATAGAATCCAAATATCGATAGAGAAAAATAGCTTTGTCTATAGGTACAAACCGTCCACGAATTTTCCTTTCTAATCTGGAACTGCATTGTCGCTGCGGGTGTAAATGTGTTTCCCCATGCTGGTAATGGGGTGAACCTGAAGGTTCTGGTGAACTGGTGAAAAATTATAAAAATTAAATCAAATGTTCCCGTTAGTTCTAATTCTAACTATTAAGATTTTTATGTAAATATATGGCGTGATTTTATAGTGTTTTTGTAAATTATTGGGAAATATTTAACTATTCATTTAACACAGCCCATCAGGTTAGTCGTCATGTTTTGATTTGTTTGTAAAAATAACTCGTGAATTTATTTATGGAATTTTATGTTAATAAAAAAATAATGATGCAATGACAAAATAGTGAATCATCTCGTGCTCGATTTTGCGTTATTTTATGTTTATGCGATATTTTACTTAAATTAATCTTAATTTGTTTAGAATAATTTTAATAACAAAAATTGTAACACATCTTTATGTATGCGAACCTTTTACCGGATTTTTAGAGGACATATTTTTAGCGTTACAACTTATAATTAACTTAACACTAACCTTTGAATTTCGTCTTCTTCCTCACTTATGTAAACCATAATTTCACAAAAACAAAAATAATTCGAGATCTCAAAATCATGTGATGTACAATGATCAATATTAGCGGCACGTTTAATGTTTTTCTCCACTCCGCTATGTTATCAGGAAGAAACACTATCGAAGATTAAAGATACTTGTCTTATCAGAGGATTTAAGCTTCTGGAGTCAGGGTGTCTGCTTCTGATAATATTGTGTACAATATATTAACGATGACACATCAGAGATTGCACAAAACAAGTAAAATTTAATTTAAATATGTAGTTATACTATACACGACCACTCAACCGTTTATTATTTCTATGACTCTCGGAAAATATGAATTTATTTACAATATTCCCTTTCGTAAATGTTTATCTTCACAAATTCAAGGTTGAATATTGTGGATTAAATTTCAATGAGTCAAACAGTTGACTCAAATATTACAGAAAATTTTAAAATATTTTAACAATTTTTCTATTCTATTTTCAGTAAAAAAATTATATACTTTATTTCGAACATTAGCATTTTAATACTTCACTGAGAATTCATAAAAATGTTATTCAACGATATTTATTGTATTTTCGACGTATTACTAACGTTGATATAATTTTCTAAAACATTACTAGCCAAATGTAAAATAATTCTTTATAGCACAAATAAATGTTGCACAATGGTGAGCTTAATGGGAGACAGGGACAATAAAATGGAATGTTTTTCAATAGAAAATCTTATAAATATTTAATGATAAAGATTGGTAATGAATCAATGTACAATGTACATACTTTATACCTATTTATCTTTCTAGAGGATAGCCCCGTGACCTTGTACTATTTAAAAAAAGTCAACAAAAAGTGATTTAACAAATTATTACAATTACTAACAGTTTGTAAAATGTGGGTTGAGAAAAAAGAAGGAGAAAAAGGGTTGTGATTTTACTAAAATAATTTTAATAAGATTTTAGAGAATAATACAGGAAAGGAACACATGTAAGTCTTAGTAGTAGACAGTAGTAATTTAACGATTCCTTGTCAACTTGTTTTGTAAATAAAATAAAAAATTACCAGACACATTAGTTAGTGTACATATAAAATAAAAGAAACGTCACATGATAATTGTTCCATCACGAATGAGTGGAAATTTATTCGGACAAACAGTATGTTTGATTTGCGTCTGAAAATTTTATATGACTAAAATAATAAATATTTATTATTACTACTTACAACATCCTGATCTAATCTACACTTTAAATTGAGAGCACGATGCGTGAACTGAGACAGGTATTAATTTACTGCGAATAGATTTGGTTCAAAGCAAATTAATTTACACATTTAGGTAGGTAAGTACCAGTGTATTGAAGTGTAGTGCAGTGTTCTACTTTACTTCTTTTAGGTTCCTTTATACTTTTTTGAATATCAAGACAATAGAAATGCAAATAAATCTAGATAAGGCTGCATTTAAAATGTATAGGGATACTTTAATGAAAAAAAAAAGAAAGTGTTGTAAACAATATATTTATTTATATATAAATAATATATTTTAAAGAAAATTCGATAAGAAGTCTGCATTTTACAACATGTTATAAATATAATAGCAATTAATTTGACACATTGCTTGATAACTTATCTTAAGTACTTATTTGTTGCTATGGACAATATATTTTTATTGATAGTAATTTTAATACATTGTTTACTTTTTCGTTAAATAGACAATTTAATATCATAATTAACTTAATTAGTAAAAAATATATTTTGATGAACAATTGTATTTGCATAAAATTTTCTAAAGTTTACGTAGTAGGTAATTTGTTTATTTCGTAGGGCTTAACTTTAGGTTTGGTTTATTGTGAATTAATAATCTAGAGGCGGAATAAATATTAAATAAAAAAGTTTTTAAACATGTAAATAAAGAGGTTTATTCTTATAACTATTTTTCCAAATTTCAAAAAGACAAATAGTTGAATGAAATCTGTAAAAGATAGCTAACGGCATCGAAACGTGCGTAATGATAGTCCATGCCCAAGGACCGTAGAATGCTAGATGTGCTGGCCTGAATTCAGCTCGATTCTGAAATTTGATAATAAAATTACATTAAAAAATGCGACTGAGAAAATTTAAGTATTTTTTGTTTGTAATTATTTTTTATTGTCATAGACATTTCTTGATTGCCGTTTTACGTTGATATAAATGCTGAAATAAATAATAAGATACCTTTTCAAGTGTATTAATTGCCCACATTGCCATATTAGCAACGAGTATGAAAGTGACAAGCTGTCGTCCCGGCTTCTCTCGACGATGTCTGGAAGTATTACTACGTCGCCACCATGCATCGATTATAAATAGAGATTGTACAACTGCCTGTAAATATTTACATTACTCTTAGGAATAAATTCCCTAATAATTTAACTACTGATTAATCATAAAAAAATATTCAAGTTACTATAAATATAACACGATGTTTGTCTAAATAAAGCGTACACAGATTTTGAAACGTATAAACATGAGTGGTAGGCAGAGTGACTCCCAGCTGCTGCTTGGTATAACGCGACAAATGTGCACTGTCAAACTGGACAGTGCACATTCGTCTTCTCAAGCCGGCATAGCAGAGCTGACAATATGCCTTATCTGATAAATAAAAAGTAATAAAATGTAGTAGGTAATTCCCATTACAAAGTTAGGCAGACTTTTTGAATAGTTAATAATAAATAAATCTAATCAGCTTACTTGAACCAATGATAGAAATTCTGCAAAGAATCCTGTAAGACCTGCAGCACCAGTCGCATGAGCTGTATGATGACAACCAATAAGACTGAACATGCAGTACACAAACATGCCTGATTGTGCTAGAATTAGTAACGATGTGTCCAACCCTAATACAGCTGTAAAAATATGATTTTGTTTTATGCTAAAATATAGGTTATTGTCCGTGGAATAAGAGTATTTATTACAAGAGGTTTGCATTGAGATACCATAGGAATTACAAGTAAAATTAGTTACAGTTAATCTTCGAAAAACCTACTCGGATTGCATTTTGGGAGTACCGGAGATTTCGTGTTGACAGAAATTTCTTCGTGACGTACTATCAGATTTTACGACCAAGCAGTTGAAGATTTCGTTAGAATCTAACCTAACGTAAAATGAATCTATGTAAGACCGTAGTAGGCCGTCAGGACTGCAAGACAACACATCACAGCCTCAACGGGACACAAGCCCCAGGAACAGTACCAAACTCGTTTCTCCAATTATATCGGTTTTCTTACCTTGAGTTTTTCTTTTATAAGGCAATACTCTCATTTGTTTCATAGCTGTTGCCGCAGCTGTAAGTGTTAATGTATACAGGACTATCTCACATATATTTACTTGAAATATGGCATCCTAAAATAATAAAAGAAAAACATAGGCGTCTCGTCATAGATACGTACAATTAATATAAAAATATACAATTATATATTACATACGCGTTAATCAAAACTTTGGTTTTTACTATGAGTTGTAACGCGTGTAACCAGACATTTAATACATTAAACATAAAAATACTTACATTAACTGAAATTGGATTACTAGCGAGCACAAAAAACATGATCAGAGATATAATAGTTAAAACTATAATAAGTATGCCGGCGAAGAGACCACGATGCGCATGAGAACAGTCCAATGAAAAATGATGTAACGTTGTTCTGCTTCCATATGGGGATCCCACGCCTAACATATGAGCTGTAATATAAATTTAATCACGAATTATAAAATGTTTAATGTATTTAGAGCGCCGTGGCCGAGTTGGTATAGCCACGTCTAGCCAAATAATGGACAATCTAATTACCAATTTAACTTTATAATATAAGGAATAGTTTAGTACAAAAAAAGATCTTACCAAATTGATGTAATATTTTCTCTGGTGTAACAGAGTTGTTCCTAGACTTCGCTTTATGGGCAGCTGCAAAAAATTTCCGCTCAAAATCCTCGGGAGTACATTTAAGCTGGAATTGTTTAATTTATTATTAAAAGAAAACTGAAATTAATTTTAAAGGAGAATGCCCATTCGCGTAAGAAAACTGGGCCCACAATTTTTTTTCTCGAGTGTGTCGATCATTTTTAGATAATTTTATAGAAAAAAAAACTACATTCCTTATCACCAATCAGTTTTAAATTTTTCACCCTATTGAGTAATTAGATGTTTTCTGATGCAATATTTGAGGTTGTTATTATTTTATATGCTTTAATAATTGATGATATCTGTTTTTATGTAAATAAAAATTGTTTATTGATTGGTAAATGATGTGTTGATATAATTAAAATGAATTATTAAAAAATAAGATATTATTTTATAATATTATTTTGTTAGCAAACTATTAGGTATCAAGTGGGCCTAAAATGGGCATTCTCCTTTATGTATACAATTTTTAAGTATAGCACCCGTGAAGCGAATTAATAAGTAAGTAATTAGGAGTATGCACTGGCAACCTCGTCATTATCAAGCCGGTAGCGGAGACGACTGTTACCTGTAGACATTTATCTGTGATAGCAGTTGCCTCTGCTAACGAACGACAGTTAAACTTAACATCAGAATGCCGAGCTGCTATAAAAAACATTATATTACTTCTTACCTCTTTCCACATTTCATAAAGTATAACAGCAACTATTAAAGAATATTCAATCGTGCAAGGAAATAAAAAAGGTGAAACGTTTTGCACTAAAGCTCCCATAATATTCGCACGTCTACACAGATATTGTGTTGTTTCATTATCATTACTAGTTACATTTATTTCAGCTACTTGATGTTGAAGATGATGTATCTCATGCTTCGTTTCTTCAACTAACACATAAAGCCATTCACAAAGGTTTGTAGCGATCATATGCATAAATCCGAATCTTTGTATCATTTTGTAACTTCCAGACTCTATTTCTTTGCTAGTTAGGAAAATGAACTGCATCTGTAGGAGAGTCAAAGTCATTCTAAACGCAGGAGTCAAAGCTGAAGAAACATTTCTACAGCGGTCATTCATTTCAAAATATTCTCCAAATTCTAGGCCACTGTACACCATAGAGCCTATACCGAATGCTGTCAAAGAAATTAAACCTATTTATTTATATAAGCCGAGAATAAAATTACACAAATTTTTTAAGATTGATTTTAATTACATTTCTAAACGCAAAATCAAAGCATAAAAATACTTTTTAGAAGAAAAATAATAATGACGTGTTTTCCAAAAAATATTCAAGCCTATTTCACAACTTGTATCCAAACTTAACAGCTTATTAAATTGTTAATAATATAGAATGACTATGTAAGTATAGCTATATCTAGAATCTGGATTGAGAATTTTGTGTGCCCTAAACGTACATAGTATCGGAATATTATATGAAACAGTATTACTGCATAACGTTATCATTTATAAGATTTTAAGTTATTATTAATAAGTTTAAGAGACTTACCTATAGCACCCAACCTCAAATAAAAGCTCCCATATCTTGATATATTTTCCTTGGGATGTTTAATTTTCTCAGATGGTGTGTATTTACCATTTTTCTCATTCTTCTCATGATCATCAGCTATAATTATTTTAAAATAAATTAACTTTAATGGAAACTAATATGAATTGTTTATACTAATGAAGATTTTACGGAACATTTACGTAGAAAACGTAGGACATTAGTTGAATGCAAACTAAAGGAGGTAATTCTTGGAGGCTGTAATTATGCAAAATAGATAGGATTTTAATGTCACATTTTGTTAAACAAACGTTTCTAATTACAAAAATATACATATTTAGTTATGTTCTCGGAAAATTTATTATTCTTGAATTGTATTTTGGAATTACTAATTGGAAAACAATTACTAAGTAAATCTTACCATTATCCGTCGTGAATCCTCTCACAGCGTTTTGACGCATCAAATTGGCGTAGTGAAATACTATAAACATTATCGACACTGTGTACAGATATAAATAGAAACCCTGTAAGTGAAATAGGTTCATTAATTGTTCTCAGGTTTTCCTAAAAGGGGAAGGTAGAAGAAAATTACCTGATGATATGTATCCGGTACGCCTTCTGAAATTACTTCTGTGACGGGAAATGCAAGACCCAAAACTACTAGTAATTTAGCGTATAATGCTGACAAGGCCTTACTTAACGCCTCACTGAAACAAATGCATCTTTTTAAGAAACAATAGAGAATTTGAACAGTAATTTAAGATATATAACAATAAAAGAAAAAACATATCCTACTTAATTATTTTTTTAAGTAGTGCAGCAAACGTATTATTTAGTACGGCATAGTAATGGAGACTGGAGCCACCGTGTTAGCGGTTCTCCAGTCGTCAGTGCTCATGGACCTCCGCTGCGCTTACCATTAGGCCAGTCGAGGTCACATGTCGTGTCAAAATAAAAAATAAAATTAAAGTTAATGAATGGGTCTGATTTTATTTGTCTTTTATTAGTTTTGCATTAATTATTTTAAAGCAGATATAAGGGTTTTATTGTTGTTGTTTTTTTGTTATTGTTTTTGATTTGTTTTTCTTTTATTCTAAGTTGAATTTATGAAATAAATTATTATATTATAATATGTTATTGCTATCACAGAAAAATATATGTGTAGGCAGCGCTATGCTGGCTCATGCGCACCGTCCAGGTTGATGTTCTCACTACTCTCGTTACAAGTTTACAAGCTGGCGAACTGAACCAGGACCACCATTAAACTTTCTACCACTCTTCAGCTGTTGTCATATCGAGCGTTATTAAATTATGATAATGCAATTAGTAAAAGCTAAGGTTTGTTTGTTAGAAACTTCAGGCATGTTACATGAAGTACAACTGTGTGTTGTAAGTATTTTACGACGTATATTTTAGGAAATCATTTGTTAAAAACAATCGCAAATAAAAGATGACAAAAAAATATCTAGTCTGGTAAAATATCAACGATTAGATAAACTATTGTTATTTTTGTATACATATACCAATATTTATATTATACGCGATAATATTATTAGGATATGTCAGATTCATCTGCGACCGGCATCATACTTCAAGAGTCCCAATATTGAATATAAAACATGAAAATCGATTTATTTTATTTGTAGAAATATATCAATTAATAGTTACATATTTTAGCATTTTTAATCGCTAGATTGGTTTTATTTTTCAATTGTAATAAAAAATGAATTTAAAAAACAGCCCGAGTTCCACCATTAATGTCTTACATGAACGTGTCAAAATTTCTTTTTTTTTAAATTGTAGTATTACATAATACGACAACACTCCGCCTGATGTTATGCTAGAGTTAGGTGAGGCTGTTACACTCGAATGTGGTGGTACGAACCCAGGATGGCAGACTGCGCTAATAACCATCATCAGTCTTCTCTATTCTATCTTTTTATTGACTGATAGGTTGACGTCATATTTTATAGTTTTTTTTTTCTATTCAGTTTTGAATATCACATAGGATTGGTCACTTGGGTACTCCTCTTTTTACGATTGTGGCACACGGACTTTTGTTTTTCTTTTTCAGATACTTCATCAATGTATTTAGATATTTACAAGATACTTGAAACAATCATAGGTTTCTCACGTGACAAGTAAAGGCGCCTATCGCTGTTATCGGATGTCACATTCCCCTGATAATATTTTAGGATATCCGTGTTTGATCTGTTCTCGTTAATCGAAGACTAGCATAAACATATTGAGTATGTTTTTAATGGCATCCACATCCGTTCATAACATCAAATTTGATTAATGTTATCAAAATCACTTTCATTAAAACACACAAATTCGGCAATGTTTATAAGTATTAAAATAGGAGAACTGTACATTTTGAGTTTTTAATTTAATAAAATTAATTGTTTTAAAAAAATATAAATTATTCTCGTACTATAAATTGTAAAAATATATTAAATCACAATTTAAAATTCGGACATAAATAATTATAATCGATAATGACTACAATGATATTATCAGTTCAGTCACTTGAATAAAAACATTGTAGAGAAATAATAGTTAATTGCCTAAGACACTCGAAGTGACCTAGTCGCGTTTGGGGATCAGCTCGGGAGTAGCCGGGCATAACAAGAGAAATGTGCCTGCCAATGGTTGGTGTACAATCGTCGCCTGTAACTGGCATAGCGGTAGGGAGTGCTGCCTGCAGCTATTACTTTGTGGTAGCAGTTGTTTCCGCTCCTAGATCATATTCTAGCTTAACATGAGGTACTACTAATCTATTACAAAAATATATATTTTGAAAACAATAACTTACTGTCCGAGTATTTCTGTTGCAGAATATAAAGGTTCATGTAATGTAGATGCGACAGATGCTCTCGAATGTGGTCCCAATTCTGATAAAAATCTTCTTTGTGTTGCTGCACATAATGCTAGAGCTTGTGATGGTCTTCTAAATGCTGCTATTATTGCTGACGAACGTCTGCAAACATATCTTTACATTTATCACGATAGTCCGCTGCCGTGGTCTAGTGGTAAATAGCGCAAAATCGATGTGTTCAAATCTCGCTGACCTGTATCAATGTAACTAACAACATCATATGTACTTTGGTCGCTCAGCGCCTATAACACAAGCACTAGCTCAGTACAGGCATTTAAAGAAAAAGATGAGCTGCTACTGCCAAAATTCTGCAGACGATAGACCCCTCCGCTATAAAATATTGTTTTGTTAACTTTGAATAAATATATTACCTATTATTTAGATTTGCAGCAGCTTTAGCCTCTTCGCAACATGAACGTGGAGTTTCAGATTGTGAAATTAAAGGTTCTCCTGTGGAGTTAGTTCCTAACATAGCATGTGTTCTTTCGCGTAGCTTCTCAATATCAGAGTATGATGAGTCATCACTAATAAAATAAAAAACAATAAATAACCAAATGTATTCAACAACAAGAAATCTTTAAAGTAGTGGGATAATTTGTTTATCCACTTTTATGCTTTGTATATTTATTATATTATTTTACTATATTTTGTAATATAATTAATATATTTTACACTAAAAAACGAAAACCTGAAACCATATTGAATGTTGTATACCATGTATTGTATACATATCTCAATATATAATAATATAATATTATAATTCAATATAATAATAAAATATGTATTTTGTTTACTGAATTTTGCAGTGGAGTGCATTTTAAATAAGCGGGTTTTTGAAGAGCGACGGAGGTATAGTGGTGTATAGAGAAGCGCACAAAGCGGTCTATCAAACGTCATAAATATTTTCAAAGCTCACTGCTGCACCCAAATCCCTCTGTATTTCACATACGTGTTATATGAACCAAAATATAGTAAATACTAACAGGTTGTTCATTTGTATAGGATATAGGATTAACTTAACTGTGTTTTTCATTTATTTTAAAATTTATAGGTAACGTTGTATTTTTTAAGTTAATGAATTTAGGTAAGTAAAGTTTACATTAAACTTTGGACTTTAAGTTTGAATGATGTGGCGGGATTTTGGCCATATTTCATTTATTAAAATATGATAAAAACAGAAAAAATTGACGCTCATACAACTGTTTGAACTGAGGAGCATAACGAACCCACGGTTGTTGGGAAGAGCCGAACATGACCGGGTCGAAATTCCTGTGTTAACTTTCAACTTGCATAGCATTTTATGCAAAATTTAATAAAAAAATATTATCCATATGTTGTCTAAATATTATAAAAATTTACATTTAGACATCCTGTAAGTGAAATGTTTAAAAGAAATTCGAATATAGAATCGTCGTCGCGCTTGTATCTATGCGGAGTTTGAGCGCAAAATCTCCAAAATGTGATCTCGTCTACCGGAAATGTCTTCGTGAGTCTACCTTGTATTATTATTCAGACACCTCCTCTGAATATCAATACTTTATATTTTTAAATATTGACTTTCTCTATTATATCTGAATTCTAAAGATGTCTACTATATGATTAAAGTTGGAAAATATATTTAAAGGAGAATACCCATTTTTGGGCCCACTTGATACCTAATAGTTTGGTAACAAAACAATATTCTAAAGTAATATCTTATTTTTTTATTCATTCATTTTAATTATATCAATAGATCATCTACCAATCAATAGCCAATGTTTAATTACATAAAAAACAAATATAATCAATTATTAAAGCATTTAAAATAATAATAACTTCAAATAATGCATCACAAAACATCGAATAACTCAATCGCCTGGGTGAAAAAATTAAAACTGATTGTTGATAAAGAAGCAGTTTTTCTACAAAATTAACTAAAAATCATCGATAAACTCGATAAAAAAATTGTGGGCCCATTTTACTTAGGCGAATGGGCATTCTCCTTTAAATTATTTTATTAATTTTGGCATGCAAATTGTAGTTTAGTGGTTAGAACATACTCGCACACAGCGGAGGTTTGTTTTCTAATCTCACTTTGTGTGTTGTTTTTTTTCTATACTATTTAATTTTCATCAGAATTAATTGTTTTTTTTTTATAATGTGTACAAAGGAATTTATTGAATGAAATAGGTACTCAAGTTTTTGTTATCATATGTTTTTGTTCATAGTTTTTTTTAAATATTTTATTATAGCGCTGATCTTTAGCTAGAGTGCGACTCATGAGCAGAGATAATTGCTACCACAGAGAAGTGTCTGCAGGTAACTACTGCCCCCGATATGTCAGTTTGAGCAGGTGCATGTATCAAATTCCAAATTCTTTAAAATCGTCTAAATCTTAATAATAAAATTCTGGAAAAATGTTTTTTTTGAGGAAAAAGTTAAATTAATAGTCACGAAGACGTCATTACGCCAGCATACTTTAATGACTTTGTGGTCAAGTGCTTCTGGTATCATAACATATATCAACAAACCTTTCATTATCATTTTCTTCTTGCACGGTGTCCATATCAGCTAGAGTGACGCTCAGTGATCCAGGTTTCATGTCGCTCTGTTCGCTGGAACCGTGTTTCGGTCCTGGGTTCATCTAGATTTTTTGAATAAAACTTAAATACCTACACTATAATTTGAGTCGATCACTAAATAAAATTGATTTTAGTGTATTCGCACCGTATCGTGTAAATATGTAATCAGAAATGAATTCACAGTTTGATCGCTAAACTCGAAACAAAGAACTCACGTTGTCTTAGCGTTTAGAAGTTAAAAATCTGAATCATGTACCTATTGCATAACCTTAACACGCACATTGAATATTATTTTCGATAGTTATCTTTTACATAGATTATAGGCATTAGGTACTTCAGACGACGGTTGGGATAAAAAATGCAAATAAAAAGTTTTAAATGAATATAAATCCGTGTTGACGGGAGTACCTTTCTATCAAGTATTTCGGAGACTTTTTCTTGGAATATTTTATCATCGCCCTAATCTTGAACACGAAACTGGAGCACGGGGCGAAATTCAATTGACACTGAACATCAAAATTATATCTCGCTAGTGAATTAACTTTTTTAAATTTTATTTCGCGCCTAAAACTCTGAAGATAAATTGATGTACTACTACTACGTTACAATCGCTTCAACATCTCGATAGATACTGGTTACGGACATACACGAGTGATACATTCGAGATATACCATATCCTTTAATTCTCGTTTATTGAGATCGACGCGACGCGACACCTTCACGACTATGATAAAACAATGATGACGCTCTATAGTGGTAATAGGTGATTTTGATCATTGTTCAAAGATTATAAAATAATATATTATTTAATTTTGTTAAAATATTATATTTAAACGTATTTGCACTCACGTGTTTGCAATGCTGCCGGCTCGCTGTTTAGTTTAAGTTTGAGCTGTAAATGTTAGGCACTCTTTCTTAATCGCTTGTGTTCAAACGAGTGTACATTATAATGTGTGATGAGTTCCATTGTGACGTCACGGCTACATTAAATCACTAAACAAAACCATAGTTAGTAATTGTACTATAAATAGTTACAAGAAAGAGTCTACAGTTTTTAATCGTTTCTGAAACTTTAATTAAAACTTTTCAAATGTATCTTGGAGTAAATATGATTTTAATTACTCAACTTCACATTAGTTATATCAATGGGAAAAGTTAGTTTAATTTGTATTTTAATACCATCCCATAAAGAGCAAGATCGCCGTTTGTTTGTCTCGTGTCCGCCGGCGGTCCGCTCTAAGGTTGTTAGGTTGTTGAATAAGTTTCTGAATTAAGAGAACTGAAAGTTTTCTCATCTCGAGATTACAGCAAAGTGTTTACCGTTTGGCTGTGCGATGTGGCCGCCGCGCCGCTCTCGTTTGCTCTGCGCCTAGGGCTGTATTACATACGCCTATCAATGTATCTCGATAACAAATACTGAGCTCTACACAGTAGTCGGTAAATATTAATATTTAATGTTTAAAAGATAAGTTTGTTTACTAAAATCAAATTGAAATTATATATAGTTGCGAAATTTAAAAATAGTCGACAATTTTTCTACATAATAGTTATAACTGAATAACTTAAACCATGTACAAGTATCCTATTTTTGTATTATTTTTAAATATTACAATATCGATATTCTATCTGCAAAGTACACCACTATGGTGAAGATTCTTAGTATTTTCATAAAATATTTGCAAGAGTGTATCACACCTGATGCTGTAGGTACTGCACTTTAAACTATACTTAAAGCAACTAACTTATAACAATGCATACATTTGCTATTTTTCTTTCAAAAGAAACTATGAAGTTAATTAGAAATGGAAAAAATAGCTTATAAAATTTTTATCGTACGGTCCGTTGTGCCCACTGCTACCAAATACTATGGAGTGTCTGGAAGCAACAGTCGCCTGCGATATACCGGATTGTGCAGACGAATATATACCGAGCACAGGACGTAAGTCACATATTTATAACGTTACATTGAGTGTAGAATGTGATAGTTTATTCGAAATTTAACTTATCTCTAAATAGATAAATAAGTAGGTTTTTTTATATTTTTAATAGTAAATTCACATATTTTAAATGGTTATACTAAGCTAGTGCTTGTATCATAGTCACTGAGAACTCAAAGTACATACATATAACACAGTTACATTGGTACCGGTCAGATATTAGCGAGATTCGAACATAGGTGTCATCGATCGTGAGTTCACAACTTCCGCCGCTAGACCGTGGCTGCTCTTCCAGCAGTTCGACATAATATGATAGCACTCCGCCTAATATTAAGCTAGGCTGCGGTCTATAAACGGAAACCACTGCTACTACAGAGAAATGTCTTGTAGGCAGGCATAAGCCGGCTTGAGGAGACGAATGCATACTATCCAGGTTGACAGTTGTTATAACTGGCTATTTCTAAACTGATTCTTGAATTTGGTAGAAGGTTCTGTTCTAGAACTGGACTAATAACCATCATCATCATCTGAGTGACCAAAGTACATATAACAAATACCGGTAATAATTAGAGAAATACGTTACTTTCATGGTATCGTTATCAGTTCTCTAAGGTAATATTATACTTTAAGTACACGTCGTTATTTATTTACAAATAAATATATTAAAACTGGTACAGCACAAATCAATACAAATAATACCGGTGAAGATTAGCGCGCGTTTTCAATATAAAAAATACATTTTTACTCACAAAATATTTGTAGGAAATATAATGCTCTTACTTAACACGTCAATTGTCATCAGATGTCTGCTATTTATTAACACGTACGAAGTCGTGATAAAGTCTAATTTGCACTTACAATTTAACATCAAAGTCTTATATTAGTTAGATATTTCCAAGTAGTACCTTATGTTTCACCCATGAAACAAATAAATAATTATCGAAGCTTTTGAACGGCGTTGTTCGGATTAAAATGCACAAAACAAAAAAGGATGCTCTGTTATTTTTATTGATTCGTATCTACGCCCTTGGTAAAATCAACCTGTAAAATTAATGCCCCCTAAATATTTTTACATAAATTATTTAATATATAATATATTTTAAGTTATAATAATTTGAATAAAAAAAGCATTAGAGAATTGTAGGTAGGTAGTTGATGAGCCGGTCGGTGGGTAAACACAAAGACTTTGTCACCGATATTGAACAACGGGCAACCTGCTGGTTCGTTGCTGGTACAGCGTTGAAAGAGCTTTGACGTCGACACTAGGGAGCAGGAAATGTTGACAGCTACCGCACAACGCACATAGCTAGTTTGTTTACAATTCACTTTTTAAGCTAGACATTTTAAATTGGAATTACTGTTATATTTTGAATGTGTTTTTTTCGAATTAATTCTCATTATTTAAACAGGCAAAGTTATGAATAAATCTGCAAAGAATGAATTTTTTTCTTCTGTAAAGCTTTGCACGCTTCCAAGAAAAAATAAGAAATAGATTAAAAATAATGTCTAATTATAATGACATTAATAAATTAATTATAATTCTCTCTCACTCTCTTTGTGGACATTCGAGGCGTGGTTTTGTGTAAACATTTCCCGAGAGCGAATATTTCACGAAGACCTCCACGATGCTGTGTGAAATTATGTTCCGTAAAATAAAGTTGATTTTTTTATTCTCCTTTGAAGCCGAGTTAATTCAATTTATTGTCTCTCTTAAAATGAGACTCTGCCGTAATGTTATTTATAAGGTTCACCTAAGGCTTGTTGACATGCTCCAAAAAGCGAGTGCATGAATACACCGGGCTTCCTAAGTGATTCGATACACGTTCAATATGTTTCATTAGGCTCTTCCATGCACGCTTATTCAATCATATTGAGAGCAGAGGCGCGGGCAGTCATACAATGACGTCAGGCTCGAGCACTCCGCCTGAGGTAATCAGTTTTTCTGACTCGATAATAGTACACATACAATCCTTAAAGCTTTTCGATTTTATATGCTACTGTTCTATTCGAGTGTAATTTATCAATAAAACAAAGCATATTATATATAAATAATTTAATTTTAATTCTACATTTATTTTGGAAGAGTTCGACAGACTCATTACTAAACGGATATAAAGCAATAAACAATGTTATATTAATTTCTTCCTGTGACAAACGCAGAACATTTCCCTTAACGTTTGATGAGTGGAAGAAATTGTAGACGGTAGGACGTCTTGCAACGTTATGCGTCGTAGCCGCCTGTAACATCGGAAATGGTAATTACCGCCTAATCTCGGGTGAACGTGCCGCCGCCGGCTAGAGTAGGGCTCGTCCGGATATGAACTTCCGTTATGAACAATTTGGCGTGCGAAATTGAACGAGGATGAAACGAGGACCATGCATTCAGCCTATTGCAGCTTGCATTACGTGCACTACTCTACGGAGTAGCTTTACATGATTCCAGTGTACAAATTAACGTACCAATTGAAAATTTAAATAAAACATTTTAAAATCAAGTCAATTTATGTAATTTTATTTTCTTTTCTAAATGTGAACTGACTTACTAAAATATATTTTCATAAGATATGAATAGACATGCAAATTTTTGGATTAGACTAGATTTTTTTATAAGTGAGCTTTAGTGCGTGACATGAGCGGAAACAATTGCTACCATAAAGAAATGTCTGCAGGCAGCAGTCGCCTCCGCTATGCTGGCTTGGGGAGACAAATATGCATCATCCAGGTTGACACTGCACGCCGCTCTCATTATATCATTTTTCTACAGGGTAATGCATAATTTTACGTTAAGTTTTTACAAAATTTTTACTACATTTTCCTTTATTCAGGGTTTTAAAATGGATTTGAAAAGTGAGCCCTCCGCCCAGATTATTATAAAGAAGAATTTAATGTTTTATTTATTAAATGATTATTGCAATAACAAAAGAACGAAATAAATTCCAGTACATACAGTTATAATTAAGTCCACACGGACTGATTGTAACATAGGTCTATTACTTAGGTAAATTACTGAGTGGCCGATCACTTCAGCTTACATAATGACCGTCATTCATACTGCATTGATAAGGACCTATTATCATTGCGATGTGTTCGGCTCCAGTGATCATTTGTCACTATTCTACACACTATACGAGGTATACACGTATATTCATCTATTCATTAAAGTTTAATTTTATTTATTGTTTTATTTTTATTTTTGACAAGTATAAATAAACATTCGCAAGTACAATTAAACGTTTAATCCTCCTTGATTTTTGAGAAATTGATTATAGAACGGCCGTGGTCTAGCGGTAAGACGCGTGAACTCACGATCGATGAGACCCGTGTTCGAACCTCGCTAATTCTGACCGGTACCTATAGGCACTATTAAAGAGCGGTAGGCAGACTGATGATGGTTATTTGTCCAGTCTGCCGTCCTGGGGTAGTACCACCACTTCGTATGTAACACCCGTGATCTTGTCGCGTTTCGGGAATAGTTTGAAAGTAGCCAGGTATAGCGAGAAGAGTGTGCACTGTCAATCTAGATGAGCCGTGCTCGTCTTCTCAAGCCGGTATAGTGGAGGCGACTGCTGCCCGCACTGATATTGGTAGATAGAATTATAGTAAAAAATTAATTAAAACTATTATTAAATTTTTAATAATGATTTCAATCTATTTCACCTAGTTGCTCTTTGATATCAGTTTAGACGTAGCCAGGTATAGCGAGAAGAATGTGCTATGTAAATGGACGGTTAACATTCGTGTCCTCAAGCCGGCATAGCGGATATGCTTCTCTGTTTCTACTCAGGGATTTACTACTACACATTCTAGCTCTCAACCATCAGAGGAAGTCACATGTTTAGCTACAATAAAAAAATTACCTACCTAAACCTACCTATCTGTTGTATTTATAAAAACTTTATAAATCAAAGTAACGTTTTAATAGTAAAAGGTCAATTAATACTTTGGGCCTAAACCTTTAACCAAACTTTTATTCCAAATATGCAAGTCTTTTTTTTAATTTGACAGTTGAGTGAACAGAAGTTACCTGATCTATTGTCCTGTAAAAGTATTGAAATTGAACGAGCGCTATCCATTTAGAAGAGAACATGAGTCAACAATGACCAGCCGCTCCGTTCGTTCTCGATGTCTGAATTTCAAAATTGTTTTTTTGGTCAATTTTATTGCAATCAACGCGCGCGGGGATTTCTAAGTCTTTTCATCCTATTGACAATATTCATAGCTTGTTTAAGTAAAATGATGGTCTGAAAAATAAATATTTGAACCGCATCAGCATGATGTATACAGGTGTCCCGTTCTTTTCAGAATCTGTGTAAATTGCAGATATTTTTAAAACAATGGTCCACTAATCTGACATACAATTTTTTTACACCAGCTTCGTTTAAATATTTTGCTAAAATTTGAAAAATTAAATCTTGTTTATATTAAATTGTTTTATTTAATCATGGTTATTAATAATATTTTAATTAGAAAGCCCTGTGTTTTCTCAACACACTTAAATAAAAACATAAATATAAAGATATTTTTAAAACATTGTTATGTGTAAAAACGAGTAAAATATGATAATTTCTTAAAAATGTCATAACTTTTAAAACCGAAGGTATAAAAAAAATCACCAAATTGTATTGTAGATATTGAACCCCTCTATCTGTAGAATACCGTTGATACCACTACTTACGGGACAGCCTGTATATACAACTTCTGGTTAACGTAGACATCTAGTAAGATGTCTTTTTACACACTATATATAAATTTTTAAAAATATACAGAAAAAAAAATGTTTTATGCTGAATGATATTTATTTTTTTCCAGTTCAAAGGGTCTCGCTCTAAATTGTTTGACAGTTTTATTAAGGTATTCTCTTCTATACATTGTTATGTAGATATTTATGATTACAACCGACAACAAAATCTTATTAAATGTTAAATAGTTTTCACTGCTTTCGTATTAAAGTAGACAATAGGATGGGAGACACAAAAGGGTAGGTACGCGCGCAATTAACGTAAAATGTAATTTTCTATTGAATATGAATAACAATCCTTTAATATGTATTCTTATCGATGGGATGCTAGAGAGCTTACACTCGTCTCCTGAAGCCGGCATAGCAGAGGCGACTGATGCCTGTAGATATATTTCTGTGGAATTTCTCTGCTTAATGAGTGATGTAATATGACGTGCAACATAAAAATATATATATAAAATGAGCTGGAATAAAATGCTGAATAATAAAAATCACAATACAATAATTTTGAGTAAATGCTCGGAACAATGATAAAATCAAAATTTTAAACAGTTGCGTTAACATAATTAAACATCTGTCAAGCTGTCAAGGTAGAATAAAAACATGTAAAATTGTAAAATATTATTTTATTTAAATTTTTTCATAATAGTCCTGACATATTTCGCCCGATGTTTATCTTCATCAGATCATCAGTGCAGATCCATAAGTACATTCCTCCCATGATAACAGACTATTTTTAAGCTGATTCTGAATTGAAAGTGGTGGTACTGCCCGGGATGACAGACTGGGCTAATTACTATCATTAGTCTGACCTTTGATATATTTTAATGTCAATGTGTTTATTTAGTCAAACGCTACTATTACTTAGTTACTATTAAGGTTAAATAAATAATAATGTAAAACATTTACCTCCTAATTGTTTAAAAACAAATAATAATAGTTTTTTAAGTCGCTTAAACAACTCGTACATTGCGGTCTAGGCGACTTGAAAAGGCGGTTGAAAACTTTAACGTTATCTTGCACATTGGGAATTGTAGACTTGTTGCATTCGCTATTATAACATCTCAATCTTAAAACAAAATATACCACGCTGCTAACTATTATTTTATTCTTATATATTATCCTTATATAAAATGTTGTCTATAAACTTTTCCTTCTTGTCATTAGAATTTAGATCTTCATTTTCGGTGTTGTTGGAATGAACCCCACATTTTGCAGGTTTCGTCGACAACGAACCAGTTTATATTCACGGTTACATCGTCTCGAAACCCGAATCATGTTAGGTTTGCTTCTCAGCTTCATTTGTTCATAATCTTCGTTTTCAATATTCGCCCAGTATCTAGAAATAAAGATTTTGTTTTTAAATAGGCTTAAATTATGTATTCAGCAGATTGTCTAAAAAAAAGAAGAAAATAATGATTAAGTAATTGTTATTAAGATTTAGCCAAAGAACTTGGGTCGTGTATCTGTGCAAAAATACAACGGTTGAGGGTTTCTTGCCACAATCATCATTAACGCACATTTGAGCATTCGCTCACTCAACAGATGACCAATTGTTCGCTCTCCCATAACAGCATACGCTAAAAGTTTTCCCATTTATTCAGTGCTCATACGTTAAGTTAGCGGCGGGGTGAGGCGAGGGAGCCGAAGTTGCGGGGGTTCGCGCTCCGCTCGACGCGTTCCGGCGTGATAAGGCTGGCGTTCCATTGTCGCGGCGTCGGCACACGTTTCCTTCTCCGCCGACGTCGTCGAGCCTACACCATTGTTCGTTCACGTAATGAACAAACTTACTTTGTAGGCTAATACTGTAATACGACGTCGCCGAATTCACTCACGGCTTCCTCTTAACTTATCTACGCAATTGTTATGGTCTCGGGATAAAGACGAAGCCATCTTTTACTTCAAAGGTTATGATAGTTAAGACGCCGCGACGCCTAGTTTAGTTTGAATAGCAAAACCTAATTGAATATTGACTGTACGGTTTGAGGAATAATGGGAGTAAATGGGGCTTGTTTGATGAAAGGGCGTGACATGAATTCTCGGAAGATAAATATAGTTGTTTAATTGAAATGTTCTCACTCATTCTCCACTTTCGCTTTGTAAATAAATCTTATAATTAAACCTTTGAATCATAATTTAATTTATTTTCAATATTAAAATGTCATAGGAACGTGTATAGCTTGGATTATATTTATGAACCTACTGACTTAAGGTGTGATAGCTGCTTTTTATAACTTTTGACTCGTGTGAACTTTGGAATACTTGAGCCGTTCTTCACGCGATCTTTTCAAACAGAATAACTTGGAGAGATTGATTTGAAAATTGAAGTCGCATTTAATTTATCAAATATGTAAAAGCTATTTTTAATAAATTGGAAAAGCCGTCTAATATGTAAAAATTTCATCGGTTTAAATTGAACATGACAAGCGCAAAAAATACACGAACTCGCAACATCCAATAAAATGATTCCGGCCAAAGGAAGCAGGAGGATAACCTACTTACTGATACGGCGTATTCTATTTGCCTGTAATAATCGCGATGACAATCTCGTATTATATAAAAGATTTGCCTCTTTTCGATCGAAACGCGATTTTCTCCCTTCAAGTTATTGACGGTGGAAAATTTCCTTTTGAATTATTTTTTATCATTGAAAATGCTCGTCTACTACCTACTATGACAACATTTTTGAACAAGTATATTTACTAAAAAAACTGCATCTAACATTGTGCTATTTATAATAAATTATAACGTGCTTATTACGAAGGTTCATCAAGCAAATGCCAATGAACAAATTCTAAATTTAACATAACCTTTATTTAATTGAAAATATCTTGAGGATATTTTCTCGCGACAGTATCTAATTTTATCTCTCCTATTGGATTTATTGAAGAAATTGGACACTTCAATTAGTTTATTTACATTTATGTTCCGGTCAATTAATTAATCTTAGCTTTTATTATGGAAACTAAATTACAGTAAAAGCATAATTAAATAGGACTATAAAATATTAAACAATAATAGAGGATTTCAAATCATTAAAAAATCTAATATTTCTATTATAATATGTGTAATATAAAGGAGAATGCCCATTCGCCTAAGAAAAATGGGCCCACAATTTTTTTCTCGAGTTTGTCGATGATTTTTAGTAAATTTTGAAGAAAAATTTATCTACTTCTTTATTGGCAATCAGTTTTCATTTTTTCATCCGGGTTATTGAGTAATTAGATGTCTTCTGATGCAATATTTGAGGTTATTATTATATTAAATGCCTTAATAATTGAAGATATCTGTGTTTTATGTAATTAAACACTGTGTATTGATTGGTAAATGATGTGTTGATATAATTAAAATGAATTAATAAAAAATATGACAATATTTTAGAATATTGTTTTGTTACCAAACTATTAGGTATCAAGTGAGCCCAAAAATGGGCATTCTCCTTTAAAAAATGGTGTGCACACTAAGGGTGGCTTGCACCAGAGATGGCCGGTTAAAGTAACTTTGACTGTTACTTTAACTTTGACAGTTACCTTTACTTTTACTCCACGCGCGTTGCACCATCATGTAAATTATTTCATTATCGTTAAAAGGATTGCTGGTGTAAATGAATTCTCTCAATACAAACAAGAGCGGCTTTTCAAAGATTTGACGTTAGCGACATTGATTTAACTATTACTTTAACTTTGACCGGCCGAAATTCGCCAGTAACGGTTAAGGTTAAAGTAATCGTCAAATGTGACAGATTTTTTTTGGAGCAAACCAATTTTAACTTTAACCATTACTTTAACGTGACGGTAATAGTTAAGTCATATGGTGCAAATGGACATAACATGAGTGTTATTAACAATCTGTCGTCACGAGGTTGTACCATAACTTTAAAGATTTATTTAAGATATAACACTAACAAATGTGAGTGACGTAGTCGCGTTTCGGGAGTTTAGAAGTAGCCGGGTAAAGGAATAACTTCGTCTACCTGAATAAATAGATACGTTAGTCCGCGGTGCAGAAAAGATTGCTGCCTGAACTTTTATGTGGTAGCAGTTCCCACCGCTTAGACAGCGCACTGGCTATCAACTGGAGTATAGGCACATGCCGGAGTACAAAAATAATCTAGGTAGCTATTGCTATAAAATTGGACGTAGAAACATGAAAGTAGTAAGGAAGGGTAGAAATTTTAATTAATATATGGAGGTCATAAGCATAAAGATGTTTCATAACATTCTAATTAAATTGTTTCATACTATAAATTTAAAAAGTAAATTTAATATTTTCTAAGAAGCAAAGTTTCTTCTTGTGTATAAAGATGGCGTCAGAGATGCACAACAAAGTTCATATGTGCAGAAAAATTACAGATTATTAGCTCGCATCGTTCGCAGCAACACAATGACGTTCATATTTAAAAGTCATAAATATTAATATATGAGAAACTTTTGCAGTTACCTGATTCGTGAAGCGTTATGCAATATGCAAATAAATATACAGTTGCATATCAGCCCATTTTATTCTAAATTACACATTTCTCGTATATATTTTATTATAGAACGCTACTTATTAAGTTAAATGTACTAGTATTAGTTGTTGCCTGTAACTTTGTACCCGTTTATCCGGTTTCAGTTTCATCCTTAAAAATTCATTAATAAACGGGATATCTATTGCAAACATAATTTTTCGTATCTCACTGGTAGTTCCGGAATGCAAACTAGGTAAACAAACAAACAAAGAAACGTTAACTTTTATATATTTCTATAGATGATTACGGTAGCAATAAATATATAATGAGACAACGAAATAATTTAAGTTTATTGTAGTATAGCAAAATATGCTTTTCAGCAATAATAAAAAGGTTTGCAGTTTCATCTTTCTTTAAATTTATAATGGAAGAAAATATAATTTCATTTCGTATCTGAAAGGTTATTTATTTTCATAGGACATGACTGAAAGGCAGAAATCTTTGATGTAAGTAATCCGGGAAGCCATGTTCAGGTCTGGATTACGTTTTCTGTACTCGGTGCAGCCTCAATATTATTAGGTTATCTCTAATTTTACTTTTAAAAGGAACCACAAACATAATTATCTTTTATTTATTATCATAAAATTTTTCTTTGTTCCAGAACTTCCACTCCATTAAAAAAAGTTTCTTGCTTTAGTCAGCACGTGTAGTTTTGGCTTGAGTATAAGGGATAGTTTTGGGTTTATAAATGTTGGTTTAAGGAACAGAATGGGAACGGGAACGCTGAACAAATAAGTAATACCAATAATACCACATACGAAGTTGAGAAGTAACAGCGAGTAGGTATTTTAATATTATTTTAAAATATTCTCCTATAAATTACTAAATGTTTTATTTTTTAATAGGTAGGTACTTATTTTTGTTCAAAGGATTTTAACCTTTTTGTTGTTTAAATAAGAAGCTATAAAATATCAAGCTATTATTATAAAATTTTGACGTAAGAAGGGTCTGTAAACCGCATTGAACAACGTTTCGTAAATAGACGAAACAAATTACAAAGACTAAAGGGAACGAAGCTCTCTTAAATTTTGTAACTACAATACAAAGGAATAAAAATGTTTCGTTGCAATCTCGCGGAAAGTCGGTCGGTTGACTCAATCCCGGCGCCCGCTTCGGGGAGCTAAACCGAATTTATGGTTTGAAAATTAAACTTAAATTGGATATTGCCGGGTTATTTTTAACAATTTGCATTTTCCTACTAATTACGGCGTGATAAATTTTGTGGCAATTTGAGATGAAGTTAAGTAATTTTCTTATTTCGTTCCGGTGTAAATTTATTTAACTGGAAAATAGAAAATTATTTGAGTAAATTTTAATATAGCTTCAAATTAATACTGGATTTTCAATATTCACACAATGTACGTAATTATTATTGAATTTGAAAGGTTAGGTAAGCGTTATGAAACTGCACAAAGAGCTCGGACACAATTTTACACACTGATGCTTCCAATGATCATATTACAATTAATTTATTACCTTGTTTTAGAATTTCAATATGAAATATTACATTATAATATTTTGTCCTTATACTATTTCAATATACGAATGATATTTCATTATGGTGCAGTGTAATCAATATTGGAAACAAAAGTTTAATTAAATTTAAAAATCACATTATTTAAACACATTTTAAATAATACTTCATAAAGTTGCAATAAAACATACATCTTGTATCTATCTATACTTTGTCTTCTACTTGTCAAACTCTCAGAAGAAGGTCGAAGAAGGTTATTACATTTTTTCAAATATCTCCGCGATTTTAAAGTTTTTTCAGACGGGAATCAAAAAGTACATCTAATTGAAGTGATATCTCGAAATGGTTTTCGATTTAATCCCATTGCCCAGCATACTCATACTCTTCACTAGTCCCTTTCTTAGCAGTTGACAAATATGATCGAGAAATCAATGTGCGTCTCATACATCTACTTTATTGCCATTTTTAAAGCATAAACCATAAAATATATTTAACTTTAATTAACAGAAGTAATGGGCACATTCCCGCTGAATGGTTAGAGGCTCATTGTACTAAAATGACAAGGGATACATGTCATTGTGTGGGTATTCGTGTGAATGTATTGTAATAATGCTCTTGTCTCGCTGACATGACAACCTTATGTTTCAAACTACTTGTTATTGTTTGTAATCAACGTTGCCTATTTGTGCGTTTATCTTTTGTGAATAACTGGAGCAAACTTCAGTTAAAGCTTTTGTGATTTGCTATTTTAATGGGGTGGACAGAGGTAATTTTAAACTAGTGCATATCTAATTAAATAATAATAGATATTTCGTATATATAATGACTATGAATCAAAGACGAAAGGTAAGCCGAAACAATAAAATTGGTTAAGTGTTAAAATGTTAAGTTATAAAATGGTTAAGTATTTCTAAGTTAAGTTATATATAAGTCGTTTTTTTTTTATTTACTACCCGTGGCTTTCTACCTTTCTGCTTCCTGAAGGCCAGCTGGAAGAAAATGCCTTGCGGCATTAAGCTCGCCTTTTGAATTAATTCAATAAAGTTTTTAAAATAAATTAAAAAAATGTTAAAAAAGGAACTAAATAAGAATTAATGTAATTTTAATTTTACTAGCACTTTAATTATAAAATAAATCAACACACAAAAATAAATTACAACTTATTTAATGGTTTATAAGGACGTTTTAGCATTGCTATGAATATAGTAGATATAGGTACAATTATGAAACTTTGACACGTAATAAAAAAACGTCAGCTCGTCCCGGGACAGGAGCGACTAAAGTATCTCGACAAAAATTTAGCGTGAACGACAAAAAAGGAAAAAGGAAAGAAAACTGTTGAGATTACTTTTATACGGCGTGTTGACATTGCAAGCTTTTATCTTCCCTTTTTAAAGGGGGTGAAATCTCCAACACATATTTAAATAAATAAACAATACAGACGTAAGAACAAATATACCAAGAACAGGGTAAAAGGGTACGATGTAAATGTAGTTCGCATTGTTTTTATAATCGATCATTTTCTTTTATACCGATATTTACAATAAATAAGACCAAAACAAAGTTTCATGAAACACACAAAGTCCCAATACAAAATTTACTCTGGAAGGCGGATAACTTAAGCCTCGAAGATGACACGCTGTATTTTAAGTTGGGGTAAGTTAGCGGAAAAGCGACACCTCGTAGACACTGTGCAGTAGAGGCGGGCAGGTGTAACCCCTATCAGCCGCCCGCCTTTATTGATATTACGGTCGTCTCACTAACCATTCACGATGTGTGCCGGTTGCCTTACTGAAGACTCTCTCATGATAACTTTACTACCAACTACTGCTTTTATAATAATAACCATATAATGAGATTGTGTGCTGTAAACCCACGTTAAGCCTTTAAAGTACTAAAACGTGAATCTATTTTCACAATATGCTTTGTAGAAAAATGACTTTCTTTCCACTAATGGTGCAATATCAAGTCGATATTCAAAGTGCAGTTGTTACGGAGATGGCGAGCGACCGAGCGCAGACTATTGTCACGGACATAGCTTTGCAATAATGAGAGAGAGCTTCTCCATTACAGTTGAGTGCTGTTAGTCCGCTTTGCCTTTGCGGTCACTAGCAAAGATTGCCGTCTGTAATTGTATCCGCCTTCTGAAAGAGACCTAACTCCACAATTAAGGCAAATATTTTCTCGCAAAAGATATATTTTCATAATATTTTTAAAGCTCACTTTGTACATATTAAAAGAACTTAAAAAGCATTATTTGCTAAATTAAAATATATCTAAATAGATACAAGTGTGCGATGTAATTTGCGTAGTTTCACGGTTTGTTCCGGTATTAGAGAGATACAAGTTTGTAGAAGTAGAAGGTGAGACGACGCGACCGAAGAGCATAACCGCAATCTTCTAACTTAAGACGCAGTTTAATTAGTATTTAAGTACCTAAAATTTACTAAAGTCACGACTTGACGAACGTAGCATCTTCGTAGCATCTATGGCGTAGTAATTTTTAACTACGAGAGCGGTTTACATTTTTTTTATTGTAGCTCGGCATGTGACAACACTCCGCCTGATGTAAAACTAGAGTACGGTCCATGAATGGAAACAACTGTAACTACAGAGAAACCTGTGCGGACAGTAGTCGTCCCCACTATGCCGGCTTGAGAAGACGAGCATGTACCATCTAGATTGACCGTGCACACTCCTCTCGTTATACCTGGCTACTCTCAAACTATTCCCGAAACGCGACAAGGACACTTCACGGGTGTTACATTAAAAAGTGGTGGTATTACCCCAGGACGGCAGACTGGGCTAATAACCATCGTCAGTCTGCCTACCACTCTTTTACTTTTATGAAAATTACGAAACAATTAATACATATTGAGACATGTGTACATGTTAACCATGTAACAGGCTTCTTATGCTAATTTTCTATATATGACAATGCTGTTTCAAAATGGGAGCCTATTTTGTGCACAACAATAGGATTTAGTGGAACAGCTAAGTGCGATGGTAGTAGTAGGCGTATGTTTTGCGGAGAATAGCGCCACACGCCACACGCCACACGCTCTGTGGCTGCGATGTTGCGGTCGCCTCTGTCACGCATGATGTTAGCTCTGAACCTAATCTCCTTTGTTTATCCTGTGCATCTAAGTTAATAACGCTTTATATCTTATAATAATATTACGATGACGTATATATTGTATGCAATTAATTAATTTTACTTTTAAAAGTGTAACAAAAATAATTGCAATAGGCGTATAATATCTGTCTCGAAGCACTAATTAGAGATACCAAGTTATGTTGGCGTAAATTAAGAAATAGTGCACTCACAAGAGAAAAAAAAACTTTGTATGGGAACATCAATTAACCAATGTGATGTGAAATATTTTTACGTTAGATAGTCCGCTTATCAAAAAAGGTACTGAGTTTTTTTCTGAATTAACGTAGAAAAAATTGCGAGGTACAACTATTAACGAAGTAGAACGCTAGACCTAGAATATTAATTAAATTGCACGCATATGAAGTTGCGGCCAACAAATGGTTGATTACTTAAAGTTTTTTTAAAAAGATATAGAGGAACATACTAAAAATAATGCATTAGTTATTTAATTATTTGTATGTAAAATATCTTCTATATAATCAAAATTTTCTAACATATAGATTTATAAAAGGTAGGAACAGATTACAAGCTGTTGGGGATTTCCCTGTAAAGCTGCCTTCAATAGATAGCGTCGGGTAATAAGCTCAGCGATGGGCTATTATGAGACTGCAACAGAAATTCGTATTATAGCCCAACGTACGATAGGATCGTGCAACTTTTATTGAACCAGGAGAAGATTGACTCGCATGAGCTGGACACAATAATTGCAATCGATTAGAACTGTATCAGACCGGAGTCTGTCCGCAAATTGAGTACTCATTTCAAATTGTCTTTCAAATGTTTTTAATGGGTGACAAATTTATTTTACTTCTAAAAAGAAACCGAGAAAAAGGTGTAGCCTTTAAATCAATAAAAAATCTTGTCCTTAAAAGAGAGAATTTAGATTAACACACCTGGCAAATGGGATCTGGCAATTGTTATTTTAAGCCTGCCTCGCGATCTCATGAACTTTTCTACTCAGACATTTACTCTCACTACAAGGTGATGATACAGTAATTTACATTAAGGAAACTAATGAAATCAGCATAATGAATAAGGCAGATACAAAGGCTGTCATCGCGCGTCGGACTTCTCGTAAATGAGCTGGCTGAGATTGTTTTAATGTCGTCAAATTTAATTGAATAAGGCTCGCTTACATTTTACGACACGGCAAGCTAAAGCCGTTGCGGGCGTTAATCTCAGGGCTAAATCAATTGCCAAAAACTGTATTTGCCAAACGTTATCGCCCGATTTGTTACCTTTATAATAAGGAGTTAAGATGTCATTTAGCTTGTCACGATCCTCCAAGGATCATATCAAAGTAAATAATTCCCTCATTTTCAGTCATTTGCGAAAGTACACATCTCGTATCGATGATTAAAGGTGTAAAGTATGTTCTATGAGATGGTATCAAAGCTTAATTTAGAGCAACTTTTTAGTAAACGGAGTTTTTATTGAGAAATTTATAGAGCGACATTTAAGAGCGCCGCCGCGCCCGCCACGGTCCCAGGAAGACATCTAGCCGAGCTGCCCCTTTATTGCTTGCTTTAAATTAATGCCCCAACCTTACATAGAAGGATTTTCTACTTTGTGGTAACGTTTATCAAATTTTATTAGTATTTCTTCTAAACTAAGTAGTTTATGACGTGATAAGTGTTATTATTTCCTTGCGAACTCATTTCCACATAACATGTAATGAAGTAATGCAATTTATATCGCCGTAGCCGTTGGTAGCGCAAGGGAATGTTTAGTTTCCAGATTAGTTTGTTTAGTAAGTTAACCGCTTTGCCGCCATGCCGGGTGCAGTGCTCGTGACGTAAGCCACAACAAATATGTAATCAATAACGACGTTGTTTACGTATACATACACAATTGATAATAATATCTAATATTTATCTGATAATTACTTTAAAATACAAAAATGTAATATTTTAAATAAACATAAAATGTGACATGAAGATTGATTATCAGTTTCGATTCTTGCAATAAATAAAGTCGTATTATATTCTTGAGCGACGAACTCTTCAACTCTATAAATCATTTTTATTGTGCTGTCGAAGGGTCTTCGATAATGGTGCAGAGAAGGCTAAATTGGGTCGAGTTATATAATAAATAGATAAAGTCTGCGATGAAACATGATCTGCTATATAAGATCTTGGACAACGAAAAGGTGTTGTTAATGAAGGTGATATAGTACAACGCTCAGATTTCTTTATTATTTTATTTTATATTGATTTATGCATTTTACTGCAATGGGTGTCTGCCATTTGACTACGCTCCGCTGCTAGAGTGCGGTTATTTGGGGAGACAATTGCTATTACATAGAAATGTCTGAAGGCAACAATTTCGATCAGCTAATCCCGATTTACTACTTTACTAATAAGTATCATAAGGAAGTAAACAAAATTAATATTATTAACAAATGAAAATCTGTAACGAGTCTATTATTTTCCATTGTGCACAGTGGTCGCTCCATTAGCTTCGTTCAATTAAAATCTCGTGCACAATGCACTGAAAGAATGTTCATTTTGTCCGTAACGTGCAGGCGAGGGGAACGCGTGCGCAGTTGGTGATGGCCGCGTTTCAGGAAACAATGGGAAACGGGACATTATTTCCGCTAGTTGCCCTTAACTGTACTTGTTACGGTTCATTTCATTTCGCTCCTTCACAATACTATCGATATTTTTAAATAGTTTAACAATTTTGTTATTTTCAATTAATGCAGATTTTTTGCTGGAATGTGTGAATATGTGAAGAAGCGTTTTTATTTGTACAGTAGAATAGTAAGTAATAAAAGATAAATAAAAAGAAAAGAATAAAGCAAATTTTTCGCAGGCACTATTCCTTTCCACTGTGCCGGCTTGAGAAGATGAATGTGTTCTATTGTTATACACAGCTACTTTCAAGCTTTCCCCGAAATGCCACTACGTCACTTCATTTAAAAGTGGATCATAAGTTTGCCTACCACTTTTAAATACTACTTTGTAAGAACGAATATTTGTAAAGAACTTAGCAGGCAGACGTATCCAATGGTCGTTTTTAAAAATAATTTATGTTTTCTTGTTGGTGGAAGCAGCTCGTTCCAATAAGCATCTTCCAATATAATACTGCGATATAAAAGGGAGTTATTTGGTTTTGCAGGCAATAAAGCGGTGTATTCTTCAGTCGACAACAATGAAAACTGTACTTTAGACTCGTTCAAAGCATTTATTTTTATACATCACAAAACTTAAATATTGTATTTTATTTTTATAACATTTTGTAGTTGAAATTTTAAGAATAGTATATAGAATTTTTAGTATCTAGAATTAGCGCTAGGCCACGTTTCAGAATCAGTTTGAAAGTCGCTAAATGTTTAACGAAAGGAGTGTGCACTGTCAACCTGGACAGTGCATATTCAGCACCTCAAGCCAGCATAGCGGTCAGAGGCGTCTGTTGCCTGCAGTTTTGTGTGGCAACACCTGTTTCCGTTCGTGAACCGTACTTTAGTTTAACACGTGTTCTCTTATGCCGAGCTACTATAAAAACAAAGATATGAATATAATAAATACTAATAAAAATGAAACTAAACAGATTTGGAAATATTTATAAATTTATTCAAAGTAAAATAATACGACGAGGTGCCGTTAAACAGAGAGAGGGGAGGACTCTTGGGGGCTCGTTAGTAAGGAATCAAGATTCCTGGTCAGATAACGAAGTCTTGAGGTTTCCTTTTGTCCGCAATCAAATAACTTTGTACACTTAAACCGACAACTGGAAATTATTGCAAAATGAATAGAAATTATTTTATAATATTATTTAACAATAATAATTAATTAACAGTTAACACAGATTGATTTATATTATTGCTAAGTAAAAACAACTAGAATAAAATAAGTATGTTGAATTCCCGACAAGAAAAAAAAATCAATATGCACACAAGATCCTTCCACTGCCTTCCACCCAGGCTGTTGGGTGCGTGTTAATTTTTTTTCTTTACAATTTTCATCATAATTTAATAGTAGTATGTATATGATTAACGTAATTTAAGTATTAGACGTATAAATAAAAAAAAAATAGGTATTTTTTCGAAAATAAAAAAACTACGTGTACCATGACGTTATTATCCGGGAACGAAATTTTAAAAATCCTCTGCGATTTTTTTCCTGCAAGACGCCTTATTAAGTGATCCTACAAGTAATTGAGGTAGTCTTAGAAAGTTAAGCAGTTGGAGGTAAGCCGCTCGGCTCGTGTTCATAATCGTTATTTTGTCTGTGGACTTTATAAAGTAAGGCGACCACAATTACATTCTTGTAATTAAGTGGAATAAGTTTTAAAGTAAAACTTTGTGATTTGAAAATTTGCATAATGCTTTTTAAAAATTATTTTATTCTAAATTTTTTTATTACATAAAGTTACAACTTCGCAACATGATTAGTATTTGTTAAGTACCTACACTTACTTTAGTATAGTACATATACTTATTAGAGTATAACTTTAAAAGCTTATAAAAATATTTGTTATATAATAACAAATATAGATTTTTCATATTTTCCGAGTGTAAGTATTTGAAGCTTATTATGAAACAATACGTTATTTCTGTTTGTGTCCCTCCCTAGAGACGAGAGCAATGCTACTCGCAATCACTCAGAAGCTGTATTAGTAAGCTAAAGCGATTTAGTTCACTAAAGGTAATATAAAAAAAACGTTATTTTTTTTTTCTTGTAATTTGTTCTATATTTAAATTTAAGAATTATTTATTACATAATAAATGTACATAAACTGCGCCTAAAAAAATTATAGCGAACGTTATTTCAACCCTCTGGCATAACGTGGTTCCTGTTTTCGCGCGTGGCTCCCATAGGGGGTGTAACTCAGCGGTAGAGTGTCTGCTTCGCATGCTGAAAGTCCCGGGTTCAAATCCCGGCACCTCCAGGCATTTTTTTTACTTTTTTTTTTGTATATTTCTTACTATTATACTGTCGCTATAAATAATAATAAGTTATTTTGTAATTTTTGTTACAAAGTACATATTATTATTTTTTATAATTTATTTTAAAATTAATTTATGAGGAAAAAATAAAATTAAGAGCAATTAATTATATTGACATCACAAGAAAATTGTTAGATATTTTTTATCAAATGTTTTAAAATTCTACAGTCTAACATTGAACTTGAAAAAAAACGTAAACCTATTAATTTATAATTTGTGTCTAATAATATTATAATTGATGATAAATTAATGTTAATATTTACTTATTTAGCGAAATAATATTAAGTTAGTAAATATAATTTTAATTATCTACAACAATTAATTTTGGAAACAATTTAAAAATGGTCGGAAATAGCGGCCGTGGTCTAGCGGTACGACGCGTGAATTCACGATCGATGAGACCCGTGTTCGAACCTCGCTAATTCTGACCCGTACCAATGTAACTTTGTTATATGTACTTTGGTCGCTCAGTGCACTATTAAAGAGTGGTAGGCAGACTAATGATGCTTATATATCCAGTCTGTCGTCCTGTGGTAGTACCACCACTTTCGATCGTAACACCCGTGAAATGACCTTGTTGCGTTTCGAGAATAGTTTGAAAGTAGCCAGGTATAACGAGAGGAGTGTGCGCTGTCAATATAGATGTTACATGTTCGTCTCCTCAAGCCGGCATAGTGGATGCGCCTGCATTCATGGACCGCACTCTAGCTATACATCAGGCGGAGTGTTGTCACATGTCACGCTACAATAAAAAAAAATTAAATAGCAGAAGGTACTTCATAACCTTTATATTTTAAAAATAAATAAACGTATTTTCTTATTAAATATATGAGAAAAGAGAAAGTTTGATTGGTTTGAAATCATACTAAGGTACGGATCTACGAAACTCATTAAAAAGTAAATCGCAATGTAAATCAAATACGTTACCAAGATCTAATCTTTTATATTTATATTTATCAATATTTGTCTTGGTTTGAAATGAATAAATTCATATTATTACTTTAATATGTAAGACTGAGTCGATACATACGAAAAAACGCACCGAAATGTTCATAAAAAAACATGCACCAATGAATTATTAAATATTTTTTTATTAAATAATTGATATCAATAGCATTTTTAAGAAATGAACAGGACACATCTATTTAATCATTTAAGTCGTAAAAATTGAGTCATGCAATGTAGTATAAAAAAATTATAAATTATTTATATTCGTCGCTAAAAATATTTCACACTATGAACAAATTCGTGTGTTTCCCGAATGTGTTTCCCGACATGTACAACATAGGTCTCTTCAAATCGAAGGTGAACAGGTACCTCATAGGCAAGCGTGCTCCACCTTAGACCACATCACTGCTCAACACCAGGCAGGGTGTGGTCAAACGCTTGCCTATTAAGCATAAAAAAAAAAAAAAAAAAAAAAAAAAAAAAAAAAAAAAAAAGGTAAGTACAAAGTTTTTATCGTGAACTGTACTTTATATAATTAATTGGTACCTACTACGAGATATCGTTTGATAAAAACATTATCGAAGTAATAGACTTTAATTAATATCTACATTATCTTTAATGGATAAGTCAAATAAACAAATGTTTAGACTCCTCTATTAAAAAAAAAAAACAACGGAGAATACCCATTCGCCTAAGGAAATAAGCTCACAATTTTTTTTCGAGTTATCAATAATTATTACTTCATTTTGTAGACAAATAAATCTACATTAATTATAACTAATCAGTTTAAATTTATTGGTATTGGTAACTTTATTTTTTCTGATCAATATTTGTGACTTTAAAAACAATGATATCTGTTTTTTGTGCTTAATTGATTATTGTTTAATAAACTATAGATTAGTCAGATATATTTAATTAAAATGTTTGTTAATGAATAAATAAGATATTAATTTAGAATAATATTGTTTTGTTAACAAACTACTAGATATCAAGTAGGGCTCAAAATTGGTAAATTATTACTTTTTATAAAGTTATGTATTATTGTTATAGATCCGGGGTTCTAAGATAATAAAGCAATAAAACATAATTATCATTATAATAAAGCAATTAAACATAAAAGAAGGGTATCATCACCACTTATTGCCATTTAATTTACAATAAATATGTTTTAAATGTTACGCCTTTATAGGAGAGACTTTAAATGAATTTTAACCCGCATCTCTTTGATCACAATGTATAAATCTTATTATAGCGATTTAAATTATAAATTTAAAAAACAGTCGTATAGGTAATTACAGGGAGTTTTACCTAACACAAAATTAAGTTATCTGCTAAAAACATTTGTATCCGAGTGTACTAATAAGATTGTGTAGTGTTTTATTCGAGTTTACATCTCTCATTTACTAACTTGTGACGATTAAAGCCGGTTTGTCACCTACTCAACATTTAAATGAAGATTCGTCATTATTAATTTTCGACGACTGTGTATCACTTTTATAACGTGAACAATTGGGAATAAATGTTATCAGGTTATATTTTATGTTTTAGAATATTTGAAAATTATACTTATGGGTGAAAACTCAAGTTAATTATTCTACCTATATTAGTTCCAATAATGGGACTTGTGATATAATATTTATTTATTTTTGCGGATTGAGGTATTTATAAATTTGATAAAATTTAATTCATTAATATTGGTGTAATAAAAATGATAAGTTAATATTATCTGTTTCCTGGCAATAATTATATAATAATAATCTCTTTTATTGTTTAAAATTCGCCTTTTAACCTTTGTTTTATTTTTTCGATTACATTATGTTTAAACTTTAGTAAAAAAAATTATTCTCTGCTGTACTTAATTGTTATTATTTTTAATTTGCTTTTAAGACTTTATAAATAATTATGATAAATAATAACACATACTTATTAAATTTAAAAAATATATTTACATTAATTATTCATCATTTAAGCAATTCTGCATCAGCTAATGTGTCCGGTAATTTCGTGCCCAAAGTTTCTGGTTGTGTCAATACGAGTACAGCCGATATTAGCCCAAGTGTTCCAAATAATGTTGTTGGTATTCCAGACCAATAGATCATTAGAGCGGGAGAAAAACTAGCTATAACTGTACCGATCCGACCAATTGTCGAAGAAAACGCAAGAAATTTATGACGATCGCTTGTAGGATATAACTCAGACGTATAAAGGTATAACGATGTAAATACAGATGAAATCGCGAATTTCCCCATTAAATATAATATCAAAGATACAGTCGACATATTCGAAGGCAAAAATGCAAAACCAAAGCAACAGACGGAACTCAATAAAAATCCACAGAATACAGTCTTTTTACGTCCAATCCTATCTAGTAACAAAATTGATGACCAAAAACCGGGAATTTCGACCGCGGCTGCCACAGAAAAGTTTAAAAAACTACTCCCACCCAAACTAACCGAGTTAATAGAGAGACCATAATAAACACAAGTCGTCGATATCCACCAAAATGGTGTAGTGCAACATCTGCGCAACATAACTCTAGAACCCAGTACGCGGGATAACAAATTAGCTTCAGAATTAGCACACATTGTATTTTCTGGTTTAATGACAGCGTCTAGATATTCGTCGTTAACCAATTTTTCATTCATGTTAGCCATTTTTAATAATAGATCGTTCGCTTCTTTGTATTTTTGCTTCGTAATAATCCAACGAATACTTTCAGGTAAGATCCAATAATATGCCAATAACAAAAATGCCGGTGTGTGCAAAACTAATATTAATGTTCGCCAATTTGGTACTGCCCATGCTATGATACCTAGAAATGCCTGACCAATGGCAAATGAACTCGATATTGCTGCGCTTGTTAATACTCGGTGCTTAGAACTAACCGTTTCCGTTCCTAATATGTAAGCACTACTGAATGCACCTCCTCCTAAAGCCGTTCCTAAAAATTGAAATGCTACAAACATTGGATAATTAATTGAAAATGCACGTATTACCGCTATAGAGCCTAAGAAGAATATTCCTAATAGTACAACGAGTTTTCTTCCCCATCTATCTGATACATAACTGGTAAAA